>CM077159.1:85009724-85343029 GCA_039583875.1 Platanthera guangdongensis
TAAGCTGCAAGTACCTGAATATGGCTTGCAGACGTCTACTAACCACTGCAAAGTGAAGAGTGAGCAGCAGATATAAAATAATGATTTAAACTGCAAGTACTTGGATGAGGTTTGCAGGTGTCTGTTGTTCTCTACAAAGAGAAAAGTTAGACGCAGACAATATGCATATGAAAGGAGCTCGCAAGTACCTGTGGAGAAGGCTTGCAAGGGTTTGCTAACCTCTGCGAGGAGAGGTATTAGAAGCAAACAAGACATGAAGATAACCGCACCAAAATTGTTGAGATAACCCATGAAGGTTGACAAGATAAGGCTTTCGAGCCAAAACTGTTGAGATAACCCATGAAGGTTGATGAGATAGGGTCGATATGACCAAGTAGCAAGAAAAATGCCCGATGAACATTATCATGAAGCCCAGATTAATGAATCGAGCGCTCGCTGTCGATATGGCTGGATGGACATGATCAAAATGAATTCCAGAATCCTTTTGGTAGGTTGGATTAACCTGCTCACCTGTGAAAGGAGGGAAGAGAGAAAAGGAGGTCTACGCTCGGAATGACTAAAGAGGGTTGAATGCTGCCACCGGTGTTCCCCGTGGGCCTTATGCATCACTTGCCCGAAAAATCATCCCGAATATAGTCCTACTCAAAGTGGGCTGGCCGCGCATCCTCAAGGAGGGCACAAAAGAGAAAAGCAAGGGAAAGATCCTAAGAAGGATCGCTAGAAGGAACGCTCTCTTGCCTTGGACACAAGCATCACTGATCAACGAGACTGGTTGCGCCAAGAGTCCTATCTTGTTTGTGTATTGATCAGTAGAGTTGTGAGAACCCGAGAAGGCACGGATCGAGGATACCGGAGTGTTCAACAATCACAGTTAGGTGATGATCGAAGAGACAAGGCTACGCTTGGTCGTCATTGCTTGTCAAGCAAAGATCATCATGACTGTAATGTATCCTAAATAAAGTACATCAGAGCTAACACATGGGGCTCCCCTAGCACACACTCTGTGTCAGATGCCGGCCAGGATCCGAAATCTGAAGCCCATTCCCGCGATTGAACTGCTCCCATTACACACATGGGTATACTCCCGCCATATGTGGTCATAGCGGTTGTGCGAGAACAATCTACGGAGGGAACGTTTCAAACTCGGTGATATCTCATTGGCATACCGATCCTTAGGGAGAGAGGAGAGGAAGGAGCAACATAAGAAGGGAACTGTGTCAGTATAAGATCCCAGATAAAAAGCTTTGTAAAAAAGCAAGAGAAGAACACTGAGAAGTGTTTGATGAAATGAAAATGTTTGAAGAGAGAGAGCAAGAGTTGAGATAACCCATGAAGCTTGCTAGGAGCTTTGGAGGACTGTGAAGTCCATCGCTTGCTCAGAATAACCTTCCAAGCATGCCCTCGTCATCGGCATCGAAGCATTCGACGGCTGGGTTAACAACGAGGGGAGGAGGCTCTGTGACTTGGTTTACTCCCCTTGAGGAGCAAGGAACGCCTGCAACTTCCTTGCCCTTAGAAGTTGCTTGATCAGGGCGTTCTTCTTTAGGAAGCAGGTCATGCATCTTTCCCTGCCGGAGCATCCTTTGCACAAGCTGCCTGAATGCTCAGCAGTCCTCTGTTAGGTGACCTGGTTCTTTGTGAAATTTGCAGTAAGGTTCTGAACCCCTAGATCTTTGATCTGCTGGTCGATAGGGCTTCTTGAAGTTTGCCCTGTCTTTCATGATCTGGATTACTTCTTGCATGACCTCGTCAAGATCAGACTCATGCAAGTCGTTGTCCTGCTGTTGTTGAACTGCTGCTATTTGCAAAGACAGAGCTAGCGGCAGCAATGGGTCTTGAGCATGATCGCGGCTCGGGAAGGAGTATCGATGACGATGAATCCTTCTCTCCTTCTTTGAGTGAGTTGGGAAGTGATTGTGAGGAGACCTTGGAGGATGCTTGCGAGAGAGATCCTCCTCGGATAAAAGCTTGGAGACAAAGCCTGGATTGCTCTTTTCGCCTCGGATATATGAGTTGGCTAGAGCAATCAACTCTTGATATGTCCTTGGAGCACGGACATTGGCTTCAAATTTGAGAGGCCCTTCACGAAGACCGTGGATAAGAGCCACTCTGTACATTTCTTGATCAGTAACTTCGATGTCCAAAATCTCTCTTTGGAATCGATCAACAAACTGAGACCAAGTCTCATTTCCGCGCTGCTTGATCTCAAAGAGGGCTTCAGGACCGCCCTTTCTCTTGGTTAATGTAGAGAACTTGAGAAGAAACTCCCTTCGAAGATCAAGGAAGGAAGTGATGGAGTGAGGACGGAGGCCATAGAACCAGTCCCTCACTTGCCCATCAAAGGAGGTGACAAGGAGCTTGCACTTGGTTGCATCTGAAAGAGTTTTGAGAGCAACGGCTGACTCAAAAGCTTGGAGGTGCTTTACTGGATCTGTCTCTCCAGTGTAGATTGACAGTCGAGGCTCTCTGAAGTTTGCTGGAGTAGGCTCATGGCGAACATTCTCCGCGAATGGTGAAGGTTCTTCTTGCTCTCCTACAGCATAGGGAAAGAAAGGAGCATAAGCTGCAGCTGCAAAAGGAGCATGAGGATAAAAAGGAAAAGTTGCTGCAGGAGGAGCAGAGGTAGGAGCTGAAGGGTAGGGATGACTTCCCTGAAAATTGAGAACTCTAGCAGGACTTCCCCGGGCTGCTTCCCGGAAGAAGTTATGGCGAGCAGCAAACTCTTCATCTTGAGTTCGCAAAGGAGCTGCAGGCCCTTGCGGAAAGGTTGGAGTGTACGGAGGATAGAACGGCGGGCAAGCTTGAGAGTAAGCTTGCTGATGCTCTGATGTTGGGGTTGGGTTGATTGGAGCAGCTGGAGCAGTTGGAGCTGTCGTTGGATGAGCGTCCAATCGCTGCGTGATTGCAGCAAGAACTTTGTTGATCGCCTCGAACTGTTGAGCATTCTCACAGCGCGACTGCTCAAAGGCTTCCCAGAGAGGATCTTCACTGGGACTTGGAGCAAGGTTCTCGGCTGATTGATGGTCTGACATGGTTAACTGTTGCTTTCACTGCCTGTTCTGATCTGAAGGGCTGCGCGTGAGCTGACGTTCCACGCTCACCGCACCAAAACTGTTGATGCGCGAAAACAGCACCGGGGGCACAGCTATCACCGAGGGGGTGTTTGGTCTCACAGGCTAGGTGAGGAGGAAGGAGAAGGTTGCGGGGGGAGAGGAGAAGAAAGCTTCTGAGTGCTCGAGAGGGGAGCAAACAACTTGTTCAATGAGGGTTGCGGGGGTAGAGGAGAGGCTGCTAAGAGCAGAGGAGAGGCTTGATCAACAGAGAGGGTTGATCAAGAGAGGAAGAGGAGGGAGACTAGGAGCGGTCGAGCAGACAGTAACCGTAATGGTTGCACTTGCAGGTTGGATGCCGAGGGGAGCTGAGCTGAGCTGAGGGCAAGCTTGCTGAGCAGAGAGCAAGGCTTGCTGAGCAGAGGAGCAAGGCTTGCTGAGTAGAGGAGCAAGGCTTGCTGAGCAGAGGAGCAAGGCTTGCTGAGCAGAGGAGCAAGGCTTGCTGAGCAGAGGAGCAAGGCTTGCTGAGCAGAGGAGCAAGGCTTGCTGAGCAGAGGAGCAAGGCTTGCTGAGCAAAGGAGCACGACTTGCTGAGCAGAGGAGAGAAGAGGGGGCCGCTAGCAGCGGCAACAACAAACTTCGCCATCGCGGCCTAAATTCCACTCTTGCGACGGGCTTTCCTTTGATTAATAGCGAGGTTACAAGCTTACAAGTACACCTTTACAACAAATCACTAAAGGGGTACAAAGAGAAGCTGGCGGCTATGGGAGAAGAAAATGCCAGAAAGCAGAGAAGAGAAGTTGTCAGAGACTAAGTAAAAGAGTCTGCCAGCTGCTGGAGGACTGAGAAAACTGAGTCTACTAGCAAGCTGGAGGTAAGCTGTGGAGGACTGTGCGGACAGGAAATTGAGTCCGCAGAGCTTGCTGGAAGGCTGATGGAGGACTACGTGGACTGGAAAACGGAGTCCACAGAGTCTGCTGGCAAGCTGGTGGAGGACTGCGCAGACAGGAAAATGGAGTCCGCAGGGTCTGCTGTCAAGACTTGTCTCCACCTCCGGCCCTCCTCAATGAGAGGAATCAGGGGCTATTTATAGGCCCGGGTAAGTTCTTCAAGAAGCGGGGCCCAGTGACGTCAGCATGACGACCTGCGTGACTCCGCGGACTGGAAAACGGAGTCCGCCAGGTAGGCGAAGCAGGCTGAAGGAAGCTAAGAACGGAGGCCACCCCCTTGCGGGCGGCCTGGGCGGACTCCGGGGGGAGTCCGCCCGGCAGGCCGGGCCGCCCCCGAGCGGGCGGCCTGGGCGGACTCCGGGAGGAGTCCGCCCGGCTGGCCGAGCCGCCCCCGAGCGGGCGGCCTGGGTGGACTCCTTGGGGAGTCCGCTTGGCTGGCCGGGCCGCCCCCGAGCGGGCGGCCTGGGCGGACTCCGGGGGGAGTCCGCCCGGCAGGGCCAGGCCGCCCCCTAGCGGGCGGCCTGGGCGGACTCCAGGGGGAGTTCGCCCGGCTGGCCGAGCCGCCCCCGAGCGGGCGGCCTGGGCGGACTCTGGGTGGAGTCCGCCCGGCAGGCCGGGTCGCCCCCGAGCGGGCGGCCTGGGCGGACTCCAGGGGGAGTCCGCCCGGCTGGCCGGGCCGCCCCCGAGCGGGCGCCCTGGGCGAACTCCCGGTGGAGTCCGCTCGGCTGGCGGGCAGAGGCCGCCCCGGGTGGGCGGCCTCGGCGGACGGCGGCAGGAGGCTGCCGCCCCTCGAGCGGCAGGGAGGCCGGAGCCCCTTGGGCGGACTGTGAAGCCGCCCCTTGTGGTGCTGTTGGCGGATTCCTGCAAGGAGAAGCATGCACGGTTAGCGGGCCTAACCGCATGACCTGTGAGGGTGAGCTATGGGAACAGCCCGCCGTCCCGCAGGGCACGCGGTTGCAAGGGGACCTAGACGAACGGGGAAACTGTCCGCCTACGTTGGGGGCTTGTCGCGATCAAAAGGGAGAATCTAATGAGCGCGACTAGCCAGCTGGCTACCTTGGGAAGGATCGTCGATTTCTGGGTTAACATAGATGGTGTTTCCTCAGTAGTGTTGATTGGTGATTGTGGTCTGGACAGTGAGAGAGAAGGGAAGGGAGTAGAAGGTGTACCTGTAGATGGTTTTTGAATTATAGTAACATCAACAAAGGGAGTTGATGAAGGAAATATTGAATGATGTTGAGATGGAGGAGGAGAAGAGGGAATATGAGGAACAAGAGCTTCTTCAGGGGTTGGTGAAGTGGCTATTGCAGCCCTGGTGTCCTCAGAAGCTATCCTGGAAGAGGAAGCCCAAGAGGGCTTTGGAATAACCCTCTCACATCTGCCAAAGAGGGCAGAGGTAATTCTATTAGAAGAATTTTTGAAAGTGGTTTGGGAGACCAATAGTTCTGGAACCTTTGCCTGTAAGAAGATTCCCAGAATTCTTACAAACAAAACATCCTTCTTACTTATTTTCTTCGTAATCAAATCAAATATAATTTCTCCCCAGTTCACAGATTTTTGATTAACCAAGGCACACATCAGAAGGAATTGGTGCCTAGTAATGTATTCATGGGCTGAGTGTTTGTCCAAGATTACCTTCCCAACTATATCTGCCAAAAACTTGTATTCAGTAGACAAGGTTTTCTTCAACAACTTGTTAGGGTTTCCCTGGGAGTGACCAATTATAACTAGCATATCCTCATACTCAATGCTAGATAATTAAAAATCATCTTCCTCATTAATAAATCCAAAAACTTCAGTTAGAATAGCAGGGGAAAGAGAAACCTATTGTCCAGAAATTGAGCCAGTATTGGAGGTTTGATCTGGAAGGGTTGCTGTGAAAACCCATTCTTTGATTTCCTGCACTGGGAGTTTGATCCTTAGGGTCACAAACTGTCTCAACTATGGTGCTTCAAACAACTAGAGTATGTTCCTGAAGACTTGATCAGAATGTTTGAAAGAGTCGATGTCAATGTAGAATCCTGCATCAAACTTCATTCCAGAGAGAGTCGCCGCTGAAATCGTCATGCCTGCAAAAACAAAAGATCAAGTACAAGAGAATTAGAAAGCACGGGATGGAGTTTGATGAAAACCCTATTATAAGTTTTCAGAAGATGAAAAGACAAACTCCGTCTGACGAAACATTAAAAACCTCAAACTTAGTTCAACGAAAAATCTCATAAAGAAATAAAATCGTCGATCAAAGTTTGAAGAGGGGGAAAAGAGTTCGTCGTTCTTCGTTCGATGAAAAGATTTTCTGAAACAAATTCATCGATCTCCGTTCGACGAACAGTTTCACAAAGGAAAGTTCGTCGATCTCTGTTCGACGAACATTCCACGAAGCGTTCAGAGTTCGTCGAACTCCGTTCGACGAAACATGAACAATTCGTCGAGCACAGTTAGAAATCAAATTAAACCGTCACCATTGATCATACCTAGCTGATTTAGGCAGAACAGATGTTTTTTTTCATCTAAGGGTTTGGTGAAAATATCTGCTCTTTATAAATCAGTAGAGATAAAGACAAGTTTAATTTTATTTTTGTCAACGCAATCTCTAATGAAATGATGTCTTATTTCTATATGCTTTGTTCTACTATGATGTACTTGATTTTGTATAATATAAATTGCACTAGTATTATCACAAAAGATAGTTGAATTATTTAAGTGAGACCATAATCCAGGAGCTGATTTTGAATCCACAAAATTTATGAACAACAACTACCTGCTGCTATGTATTCAGCTTCAGCAGTTGATGTTGACACAAAAGTTTGTTTTTTGCAAAACCAGGACACAAGCCTATCACCAAGGAACTGATAAGTTCCTGATTGCTTTTCCTGTCAACTCTACATCCAGCAAAGTCAGCATCTGAAAATATAGTTAAATCAAATTCTGACCCAGTAGGATACCAAAGTCCTAGATTTGGACAACCCTTTATACATCTTAAAATCTTTTTTTATAAAATAAGATGAGATTCTTTAGGGCTGACTTGAAATCTAGCACAAATGCAAGTAACTAACATGATATCTGGCCTACTAGCTATAAGATACAATAAGGACCCAACAATAGTCCTATATGTTTTTTGATCAACTGGTTTGCCCTGTTCATCAGAATCAACTACAACATTGGATGACATGGGTGTTTTCTTGGCTGAGGCATCAGTCATCCCAAATCTTTTGAGTAGCTCTTTAGTATATTTTGACTGAGATAGAAATATACCATCAGGGGTTTGCTTCACTTGGATACCAAGCAAGTAGGATAGTTTACCCATGCTACTCATTTCAAAATTTGAGTACATCAGGTTAGAAAACCTTTTGCAAAGTTTGGAATCAGTAGAGCCAAATATTATGTCATGTGCATAGATTTGGACTAGCAAAATTTTTGATTTATGATGTCTAATGAATAAGGTCCAATCTACCATGCATTTAATAAAGTTATGCTCTAGAAACACCTAGCTAGGGTCTCATACTGTTTGATCCCTAGTTAGGATTTGGGCTAGGTTCACTAATTAGGATGTGTTTGACCCACATTGTATAGCCAGGGTCAAGTCTATGAGTCATAGAGTTTAGGATAGTTATTAGGTTCAACCTTCATGGACCAGCCATCAGAGGACTTCAGTAGACTCAGACTTAGAAGAATTCAGAGTTCAAAATTATCAGTTCAAAATTCTTCGAACTCAGTTCGACAATCGTCGATCGCAGATCGACGAACTCAGAGTTATTTATCCGAGTTGAGCTCGACGATATTCGAGCTCAGGTCGACGATCTCTTCATTCAGACAGATTCTTTGCTCGATGAAATCTGGAGTTTAGCTTCAACAGATTCTTTCCAATTTATTTTCTCTGAACTCAGGATGACAAAGATAGATTCTTTGTTCAATGAACTTAGAGCGCAGATTTGGAAAGTTATTTCCAGAATGTAGTTCGCTGAGCTCAGGTCGACAAATAGGAATTATCAGCTCGACGAACTTGGAACACCATTCGACGAATTCTATTCATAGCTCGACGAATTCTGTCCCGAGCCAGACTTAGAAGTTTTCCTTATTTCTGTCCTTAGTTATTTTATTATTTAGCAGTGATTTCCTAAGTAATTAATGCTCATATTCTCCTGAATATAGCCATTATTGGCAGCATTAATTATGGTCTTCATCAGGGTTAATTACTTGCTTATTTTAAAGGGACAGTTGGGGAATCTCATTAAAGATTATATTCCAGCCGTTTCATTCTCCAGAATTGGTCTGCAATTAATGCTTGGAATTCAAAATTCAAGAGGAGAATTCGACAACAGAATATATAAGTGAGAATTTTTCTTTCAGACAATAAGATACATGATAGATGTGATACAGAGAAGATATATAGAAACATACAGAAGATCTGCTTCTTCTCTGTACAGAAAACATTTTGTTTTCACCCTGTTCTTTCTGAAGACTGAAAAAGAATAACCATCAAATATCAAGAATCTTCTTCTACTTCTACTCTAGGAATATTCAAGGACAACAACTTTTAATCAGTCAGAAAGTTCCTAGATCTCTTCAAGACAAGGCTGAAGACCTACACCCTGAGCAAAACTCCAAGCTTTCTAAACCATTCTTTACTTCAGAAGGAGATTTGACAACAGAAATCCACAAGTCTTCTCTATTGTATAGAGAAAAGAGAAGACACCATCAACTCTCTCAACCTCCTGTAAAAAGGTTTATTAACTCCCTTCAAAAGTTTATTCTTAGTTTTTGGGCACCTGATCAAAAGCCTAGCTAAAGGGTTGTGAGATCTCCCTATAAATAGATCTTGTGGTGGCAGTCACCTGATCAAAAACCTGATAGTGGATTCCTACCAGGGTGGTAGAAGAGTGGATGTACCCAATTTGGGGAACCACTATAAAATTCTTATGTTGTCTGTGTGTGATCATTTTCTTTTTGTTCTTGCTATGATGTGATAGAGTAGCTTAGACTGTTTTCATTTTCTGTTACTACTATTGATATCACCTATTTTACTCTGATAAATTCTAAAACAGCCAAAATTTTTAAGTTACTCTATTCACCCCCCCCCCCTCTAGAGTAATCAGATTTATCCCCTATCTTTCAATTAGTATTAGAGCAGGTTCCTTTGGTTGTACAAGCTAACACTTGAACCAACAGATCCTTGTTAGATCTGATTTTCCTCTTTCCTAGCTTTTCTGTTTATTTCATATCATGACACAGAACAAAGATTATGCAAGCACCAGACCTCCAGTTTGCAATCTGAACAAGTTTGCAATCTGGAAGGCAAGAATTAGACTATATATGAATTCTATTAATGAAGATATTTTCAATTCTATTTTGACAGGACCACCAATTCGAGAGACTACATCTACTTCTACTTCCAGTACACATGTTGTTTCACCACCAGGGTGGACAGATGCTTAAAAGAAGACCAAGATAGCTGATGCCAAGACCATGAATATTTTGGCTCAAATAATGTCTGATGACATCTTCCAGAAAGTGGCAGAGTGCACATCAGCCAAACCTATCTGGGATTATCTTAACTAGATGGTTGTTGGTTCTGCAGATGAGAGAAAGGACAGGAGATCAAATCTCATCTCAAAATATGAGAACTTTAAGAAAGATGAGTCAGAGTCTGTAAGTGACATGTACAACAAGCTAAGCTCAATCATCAATGAGCTGAAGACTCTGGACAAGGACATCACCCTCACAGAAGTCAATGACAAATCCTCATGTGCTTCCCCTGCTCATGGGATTCTAGAATATGGCCAATCAAGGAGGCCAGAAGTTTAAATGAGATTTCCACTGAATCTCTTCTTGGAAAGCTCAAGTCCTATAAACAACTAATAAAAACAAGAGAAGCTACAGAGCAGAAGACTCCTTCAACAGCAAGAAAGGAGCAAAGCATAACATTCAAGGCATCTGAAGAATCAAAAGCTCCAACAACTAATGAAGAACTTCTAAGTCTCTTAGCCAAGAGATTTTACAAGATGACAAAGAAGGATTTCAGAAGAAAGTCATCTAGGCAAGATGACAAGCCAAGGTATGACAAGACCCCAACTAAAGAAGTTGTTTGCTTTGGTTATAGGAAGCCAGGACACTTTATATCAGAGTGCCCAGAGAACCAAAAGAAGGAGAGAAGAAGAGAAAAGGAACCCAGGAAGCAGCACTACAACAAGCCCTCCTCCAGCAAGCATAAAAGGAAGGAGAAAGGCTTTGTGGTTGAAACTTGGAGTGAAATTGAAGATGAATCTTCATCTTCTAGCTCCAGTGAAGATGAAGAAGAGGCTAAGGCAAAGGATACTTGCTCGATGGCCATTGATGCATCAAGCAGCCTATCTGAAGCTGAGCAATCAGATAGTGAATAACCTCTATCTGAAGAGGATCAGGTACTGTCTTCCTTTGATTTCAATTTAGAAAATTTTAGAACTGAATTTAAATCTGTATGCATTGATTTAATTAATTCTGAAAAAGATATTAAACAACTTAGAGAAAAATTGACTGAATAAGAAAACTTGCTTTCTGAAAATATCAAATTAAAAGATGAATTAACCCTAGCTAATGAACAGATCATCACATTAAAAACTGAATTAATTGAGGCTAGGCAACTTGAAGAATCCCTAAATGGGAGAAGTATCAAGCTGATGGACATCACAAGCACAGTGAATGTCAGGCTTAATGGCAAGCTGGACTTAGGTGCTTCATCAAGCCAACCCCCACTGATTCAGAAGAATATTTTAACAACTCCAATAAAATTTGTTTCAGAAAAGGGCAACGAAAAAATAGATGATAATAATGCTAAACAAATAGAATTAAAACAAAAGAATAAGAAAAGGAGAAAGAATAAGAAAGATCTCAACCACAACAATGTTCAGCAGATTTCGTCGAACTCAGATCGACGAAATGTGTATAGTTCGTCGAACTCAAGTCGACGAACTCAGAACACAAACTTCTATTACAATTATTCTCTGAACTGCGATCGACGAAACCAACATGGTTCGTCGACCCGAGATCGACAATATTGGGGCCCAGAGAATGAATTCTTTCATTCTCTAAGTGGAGTTCGACGAACTCATCCCCATTCATCGAACTCAGATCGACGAACTTACCAGAATTCGTCGAACCCAATTCATTATAACAGAAACTTTAATTCTTATAGAACATTTAATCAACCAAGACAATATATTTATCCATTCACCCAGTGGATAATTCCACCTATAAGATTTCACCCCTTAGGTTATAAAAATCCACCAGAATATTCATACATTTCCAGCTTAATTATGTAAATAAACAAGGACCCAAGGTAACATGGGTCAAGAATAACTAATCTGTTTTATTGCAGGTTAAAAACTATCCCACCACAGAGCAAAAGTGGTATCTAGATTGTGGCTGTTCAAAGTACATGACTGGAAACAAGGACAACTTAATCAACTATAAGTCAAAGCTAGGACCCAAAGTAATATTTGGTGATTCCAATTGTGGCCAGACTGAAGGATATGCAAAGGTTAAAATTGGAGCAGTCACCTTCAGGAAGGTTACTTATGTAAGTGGACTGAAACACAACCTTATATCCATAAGTCAGTGCATCATAGTAGAACTAAGCGTATAGATGTAAGACATTATTTCATTAGAGAGTGTGTTGACAAAAAGAAAATTAATCTCACCTTTGTCTCTACTGATTTGTAAAAGGCAGATATCTTCACCAAACTCTTGCATGAGAAGAAACATTTGTTCTTTATGAATCAGCTAGGTATGATAAATGGAGATGCATTAATTTAACCTTCTTTCTGTGGTCGAAGAATTTGCCACAGTTCTTCGAACAAAGATCGACGAACTGAGAAAAGTTCTTGAGAAATTCGTCGACTTGAGATCGATGAACTTTCTCTGTGTGAAGTTCTATTCGTCGAACGGTGATCGACGATATTGCTTCAGAAAATTTTCGTCGACTTGAGAATGACGAAAACTTTTTCCTTCTTCAGACTGAGATCGGCGAACTCTTTTGTCAATAAAATATTTCATCGAACTCAGATCGAAGAATTTTGTTTATTTCGCAGGACGGAGCCTGCCGCTTCATATTCTGAAAATCATATAACTAGGTTTTCTTCGAGCTCCATCTCGCGCTTTCTGTCCTCCTTGCACTTGATCTTTCTGTTTCCTTTTGCAGGAGATCAATGGCGATTCCGGCGAGCTGTCTTGCGGCAATGAATTCGACATGGGATTCGATATAGACTACAAATCATTTCAACATTCTGATCAAATTTTCCTGGACATACTAAAATTATTTGAGGAACAATAGTTGAAGAACTTCATGACAACCAAGATAAAGATAGCTACTACTGAAATTAGAGAATGGGTGTTCACCTCCTCTACTCTAGATGCTGACACGATGACATGCACAATATCTGGTAACTATGTTTCTTTAATCCCCGCTGTCTTAATTGAAATTTTTGGGTTGATAAATGGTGAAGAAGATTTAGAGATTGATAATTCTTAGTTTGATGACATGTTGAATAAGATGGGTCATGTTGGAGAGAACCCTAATAAGTTGTTAAAGAAAAATTTGTATTATGAGTATAAATTTTTAGCTGATGTGATGGGCAAGGTATTGCTAGGAAAGCATACTGCTCATGATTATATTAAAAGGCAACAGTTTCTGGTAATGTGTGCTGTAATGAATAAGAAACCATTGAATTGGGCAAGGATTCTGTTTGACTTGATCAAGAAAAAGAACAGTAAGAAAGAAGTGTGTTTTGGAAGAATTCTTGGAATTTTCTTACAGGAAAAGGCTGCTGAATCCCTGATCTCTCAGACCATATTCATTAATGCTTCCAAAAGTCTAACATGTGTCTTGTTTGGAAGGTGGGAGAGGACAATCCCAAAGCCATCCAAGGCTTCAACCTCTTCCAGAGTTTCTGAGGATACAAGAGCTGTAACAGCTGATCCCCCACCCCCAGAAGTTGTCCCCTCCATCAGAATTCCATCCACCCAGATTCCAACACCTCCATCTCAACAACCTACACCTCCACAAATTTCAATTCCTTCATCAACCCTCCAACAACCATCCTCATCTCTAGCTCATAATCCAATACCACCAATTCAATCTCCTAAACATCAACCAACACTAGTTCAATCTCCAGAGCATACCACACCACCTCAATCCCCACTTCCTCATCATCTACCTGACATCCCCCTCGATAAACTCTCATCCATTCCATCCTTTGATCTGTTATCATCTCCCATCAATACTCCATCACCTCATGATGAGCCCATGACAGGCACCACTCTTTTCCCTTCATCATCCATCCTTCATCCTTTTGTATCAACTCAGACACCCTCTGAGTTTATGAAAATGGATTCACCTTCCCTTCCCTCCCTTCTGGAACTCCTCACTCCCCTTCTCTCAAAGCTTATAAAAGGAGGCAGGACAACCGGGGAAGAGGAAACAATAGAGGCGGGGGTCTCTTCCGTCAGAATTTCAAGATGGAACGACCGGCACCGCAGCCAGCACTACCTCCACCGCAACCACAATACCTATAGCCCAGGGAGCAACATGAGCAAGTCTTCTTCCAGTGCAACCAACCGGGCCACATCCGGCGTTATTGCCCACAGCTAGGTGGGAATGCTCTCCCTGCCCTTCCTCTGGCAGCTCTACGAGGACGGGGACATGTGTGTGGACGAGGACGAGGACCACGAAGAAGGAATCCCTGACCTGCTCGGGATCAGGTGTTTGCGCTGGACATGGTGTAAGAGAGGAATCCCCATGAAGTGATTGCAGATACGTCGTGACCTGATTAACATGTTATAAGCATTTCTTTTTGAATTCCTAAGATATGCTAGGAGTCTAGCTTTGAATCTTGTAATTGATACCTAGGCACCGTGATGGTTAGTGGGAAATCGGCCTATACTCTAATAGATACCAGTGTCGCACACTCATTTGTGTCACCAGACTTCGTTAAAGGCCTAGAAGGAGTGCAATACTTCATCGGTATTACTCGGAGAGTACGCCTCCCAGACGGCTATGAGATGACTGCAACCGCCAAGTGCGAATTGGAGATACTTCTTGGAGGAAAGACCTTTGAAATCACTGCCACAGTATTGAGAATGCCAGAATTCGACCTCATTCTGGGCATGACATGGTTGGATTGGTACTACGCCAGAATTGATTGTGCGGAGAAGCGAATTTCCTTGAGACATGGGGACACGAAAGTCATCTTTCAAGGTATTAGACTCGCACCTCGCATGTTATTATGTACAATTCAAGCCTTAAAAGCCTACATGAAGGGGGAAGAAGTCTACATGATTTGCTTCGAGTTGAAGGAGATGGCAATAAATATGAAAGACGTGCGAGTGGTGCGAGATTTCCCTGAGGTATTCCCCGAGAAGCTGTCGGGATTACCCCCGCATCGAAAGTGAAATTTCAAATTAAGTTAGTATCGGGTGCCAAGCCTGTCTCCAGGACCCCCTATCGTATGGCCCCGAAGGAACTCGCTGAGTTTAGAGTTCAGTTGCAGGAATTAGTAGAGTCAGGGTTCGTTCACCCCAATTCATCACCGGTTTAGATTTCAGTCTACGGGACTCATATGAAGGCATGTAACCATCTGTTGGAAAGGTATTTCCAAGGGCTACAACTTTTATATTCGGTCCATCACCCTGATCAGACCGTAACCCACTTGAAATCGGCTTCGAAATCTGCTGTGTTCAGAAAATAGTTTTTGCATGTTTAACTTGTCAGCCAGCAAGTTCGATCAGACTTTCCCGTGGCTACATAACTCGCATGAAGATGTGTTACCACTCGTTGGAAAGGTATTTCCAAGGGCAACGACTTTCGTGTTTAATCGAAAGCCCAGATTTGGTCGTTTCATATCTGAAAATGTCCTCGAAGTTTCATGCGCGCAGAAAATAGATTTTTGCGCTCATATTAAAGCGAAACGAACGGCATCAGTTCGTCTTCCTCCTCTAACCAGTATTCCCAAATCACATCCAGAATTCCTCCTCCCTTATTCACCCTCAAAAGGCCAACTTTCACACGAAACCAAATCATCATCTTCACATAGAAGGAAGGAGTGGTCGAAGACATCTCATCTCTAGGACACAAGTCCTAGCATGGCCTCCTCATAGGAAACTTCTTCTCACGAATCAAGACTCCTTTGTGTCGATATCTCTCCTAGAAATAACTAGAGATCTAGCACCAAGGGAGAGGGTAGGAAGCTCACCTCGTTTCTGGCAGTTCCGACATTTTCGGCCATGGATCTAGTCGTTCTCCTAGGCGGCATGGTTTTCTCTCTTCGTTGGCGGTATTCTTCACGGAAGAGAACGATCCTTCCTCCCAAAACTCCGACTCCAGCGACTGCTGCACTCCGATGGTTTCGCACAACCACGGCTCGGCAAAACAAAAGGGTAGCGACAGCTAGGGTTCGGGTATTCCGCTGTTTTATAACAAGCTATTAGGTTTAACTTACTTGCCACGTGTTGCCGTGTCATTGGACCACCCTTCTATTACCTTAAATTAAGTCTTATTGAAAGGACCGGTCCAAGAAATCATCCAACACGAATCTCGAAGACCGATTCAACCAGCCTAAATAAGCCAGCGAATTCTACCTGAACCGAAAATCGCACAAGTCAAATTTGGCGAGTATCAATCTGTCATACTCAACGAATCGGTGAGTATAGTCGAGCATATTCGACAAATGCTCCTTCAGTCCTGCCGAATAGACTAAGCGATACTCGTCGAATTCGTCGAATATCTCTAGCGATATTCGACGAATTCTCCTTGGCTGGAATTCCAAATTTCAATCACGTCGAATTCCTTCGACGATATTCGACGAATTCGTCGAATATCCATAGTGATTTTCGACGAATTCCACTTAGCTACTTCTCCAAATCCTGGTGTCGAGTGCGTCGAGTATCACCCGGCGATACTCGACGAATGGTGGCCATACTCGACGAATTCGTCGGATGTCATTGGAGATATCCGAGGAATTTCCCTTGGACTTCTTCCAACGATATTCGATGAATACGCCGGATATCCCTGACGATATCCGACGAATTTCCCTTGGTCATTTTCTCGTAGGCTATCCCACTTTGATCTGTTGGGTATCACTCAACTCAACACTTCACCTAACGCACTCGACACCTTTTGTCAGTGCACCCCGAGCCTGAGTCAAGTGTCTTGACTCAAAACGGGCGTGATGGGCCTAGCGCGAAATGAGACGTTATAGGGATACACCAATAAAGACTTGGAATGAAACTGTAAGGAAATATATGATGTACCTAGGCATTAGTGAGATTATGACAAAAGATAGGGTATTATGACAACAAAGAATCCATATAGCCGACCCCATTATAATGGGATAAAGACTTCAGTGTTGTTGTAATGACACAAAATAGGTAATTTATTGTTTTAGCATTTAAAATACATTCATTTTACTCAATCCGTTAAATATTTAGGAAAATAAATATAATCGGTTAAAATATATAGTTCCATGTACTTATTAATAGTCATTTTCCACGTGCTTAAAGAAATAAGGAGCATTTTCATTAAATCTTTCCATCTCGAGTAATATACAAGTTACTAGTGGAGGAATAAGTGTTGATCTTTCGTCATTATACATTCGCTCACTCTGAGTTGACATATAAACTATAGGTTGTTAGGCCAAATAGAAGTAAACTTACTCAGATACCATTTGTTGAATCGATAGATAAGCTAAGAGAGGGGAGTGGGTGAATAAAATTTATTTTAAATTATAAAATTAGTTTCTGTCAGGATTTTAAATAAAAGGACAGAAAAAACTTTATCGAGGTAAATTAGTCACGAAAGCTTATAAGTGAGAACCATTTTCAATTTATTCATGAGAACCAAATACAAAGGTGATTTAATTGAAAAAACTATAATCATAATAGCATAAATATTTTTCATGCGGTCGTAACCGCTTGACCGGTGAAAATAAGTTCCCCCAAACGGAGCTTTAGTTGTCCTCAGGATCCACAACCTTCTCCGCTTGCTAATCGCGTGGTGCGCAAAGAATCAATGGATCATTGAGAGTGATTTTCAAGAGAATGTATGGTGAAGCCTTCTTGATCACCTTTTAATTGCCTTCAACCTCCTTTTTTAACAGATATTAACCTCCCTTAAATGCCTGAAAATAACCATTTTACTCCCTCTACACGGCTAGGGCGAACTCTATTCAAAAATCACCGCTTGAAAAGAAATCTTGCGCCGTATAATTAAAAAATGTCATGTTCAAGGAGATACTATCGGGTGTTAGCCTCTTTCACCGGGCAGTAGTGTTGAAAATTCAAAAGATGTGGCTTCAGACTCTTTCCGCCATAGGTCTTTCCAGATTGAGCTAGAGCTAATACCTTCCATTAGGAGCCACCATCGAGTGGGAGTGTACAACTTTCTAGTTCATAAAATCTCAGGATTTGTATTGTGGGGCGCTAATAGGTATCATTGGGTGATAGTGTGCAAAAATTTGTATTCGACAAGAAACATTAAGGACATGCTCCAAGTCATTCTTCAGAGCAACTGCCACTAGATGTTAGCACTACCTCTAGCGGTAGTGTAAGGCTCCGTTTGGGGGGACTTATTTTCACCGGTCAAGCGGTTACGACCGCATGAAGCGGACCATAGTTAAGGTCTGATTCATGCGGTCGTAACCGCTTGACCGGTGAAAATAAGTCCCCTGAAACAGAGCCTAAATCTTGAAATCAGCATGCATGTGATCACCAAACACTGACTGGGCCTCTAAATGGCCAATCACCGACCTGTGAACCAATAGTCAATCGCAGGGCAAACGAATCCAACATTCGACAACCGCCAACCAAAAGCTAATGATCAACAATAGCCGACCGGAAGCTAGTGATCGACGATCGCCAACCAGAGCCAATCGATCGCCGATCAAGCTATCGTCGATCGGTAACTGCTACGGCGGGCCTAGTGTTCAATTGCTAACCACGATATATTCCCTTTGTTGGGCCAGTTCCTTATCAACATTACTTGTATCAACAATTACTTGCAATAGACATTAGAGATTTATCAAGATTTGTTATTCTCAAACAAATAATGTTAAATCGTACCCCAACAATTACGGCATATTGAAATAGAATGTTATAATAGCTGAGTTGGGGCTAATTATAAGCAGTAGTTTAAAAAAATACAATCATGTAAGGTTATATGTGGATTGATAGAAAATGAAAATCAAAATGGAATAAAGATTATTAAGATTGAATGATAAGGTGTTATGTTGTAAAAACAACCTTGCCTCATAGCACACTTTGAAAACAAGGTCAAAAATAATAAGATTTATAGCAAATATCTTCCACACAGGATTAAACTGTCCAACTCTATTCTCTGCCTCTGCATATATCTTGCAGCAGGAATGCCTTCATTTAGAGAAAGATGATCCAATTCATCCATGAAAAAAAGAGAATTATATGAACTGCTTGGAAATTGTTCTGAAGATCTAGGACTGTCATTTTGCAGCTCTCTCACAATATACTCAGTGTCGGTTAATATTCTGCTGGATTCCTGGGATATAAGGTTGCAGAAATTAATATAAAAAGATAAAACTACATATAGAATAGCAGCTAAAATCTGTAAATAGCTACTAAATCCCTAGCTTGTAGGGGGTTGTTAACAATTTGATCTTGAACAGATAAATTAGGATTAAGATTGCGCTAAGTTATTCGATCCTATCTCGAGCAAAGTGAAAGCAAAGCAAATGTTTGGTCATCAAATGGCTTGAACAGATCTCAAGCTCAATTCAAGCCTTAAGCGATCTGATACCAACTAACTTTTGAACTCCTAACATAAAAAATTGTCCAACATACACTAAGTAATGCAAACCAGCCTATGCCGGTCCCAAGTCCGGATGAAAAATGATGAGGGTTGTGTTAGGTAGACGGTGTTGGGTTTTTTATATATGGGCGGAACAACACATCACATGTGCGCAACGGAATAAATTTACAAGAAAAACTCAAATAAGTAAAAGATCTTGCGATCTCCATGAATCAAGAAAAAAGAATAAACAATAAGTGCATAGTACCTGAGTGGGATTGTGTTTATACTCAACCAAGGTACTCCAAAAATCTGCTTCAGAAAAACAGCAGGCGGCTGAGTCCACACAAAAAATAGATCTGTGAC
Organism: Platanthera guangdongensis; assembly: GCA_039583875.1. Classification (NCBI taxonomy): domain Eukaryota; kingdom Viridiplantae; phylum Streptophyta; class Magnoliopsida; order Asparagales; family Orchidaceae; genus Platanthera; species Platanthera guangdongensis. The sequence goes on from CM077159.1 coordinate 85,028,879, forward strand.
TTTACAGGTATCCACATGAATGAAAGAGAACCCCAAGATTTTATCACACAAGAACTGGGTTGGAGTAAGAATGCTCTCAACGTCTCCACGAATTGCTAGATTTGTTTCCAGGAGAGGCGGCGACAAGAAGAGGTCACGACGGGATCTAGGGCAGGTGATGGATTCAAAAACACGCAAATCGCACACAGGAAAACCTTTTTCCAATTCTATTTATTCCTAGGGATATCAAACAAACAGCAACCCTTCAGAAACTTGCAAAAACTCAACTTGAGTCGATATGCGTCGACGTGTGTCGATAAGAACATGAAACGTCGAGAAGAATTCGACGGCAATCGACGAAACCTGCGTCGAATAGAACTCAATGCAATGTTGATATCTACTCGACGTGACGTCGACAAGAATGCGTTTCGACTTTGAGTCTGGCTGTGTCGATAAGAATTCGACGTGCGTTGACACGTACTCGACGCAACATGTCGATTTTCTCGTTGTCATAGGATTTGTTCTCTACTCATATCTCATATGAGTGAGGTCAACACAATCATTACTCCAACTTTTTCAAATACTTTTATGTGCGACCATATAGGCTCATATTGCGTTGGTAGTAGGATTAATGCTTGACTACTTCCTGATCATCATAGAAATACCAACAGTCTCTCACTTGATCTGAAACGTATCAACAAAAGTCTCACAAGCAATGAGCGACATCTAGCAATACATCATTGTTACCAAAGCAATAAGAGTTCATATCTCAACAAGTTTTTTGTGACCAATGTTTCAGTTTTGTCATGTCACGTTATCCCTTACATCCGAATTTAACTAGAGGTACGGACCGTGTCACCATCATAATTATTCAATCTCAATTTCTTAATCTAGAATGGACTTTCAGAAAATAATGAGTCCATTATCATATATTGACTCAACAAGGCATGGTCATGCATTTCTCAATCTCATTCCATCAAGGGGCTCATGAATGTAACTCTTGTCATATAGGAGGACAAATCTCATTTTTGTCCGTACACAAACACTCAAATGATTTGTAACATACTCAATAATCACTATTACCATCAACATGTCTCAAGAAAGACTTTTGATGGAATCAAAGTACGATCTTCCTCACTTGCTGAATGTTGTGACTTCAGATCAAAAAACCATAAACACCATTGTCATTGGAGACCTACTTGTGACATATTTCATATAACAATCCACAAAGTAGTCTCATGGCGGATCTATCCAGTACAACTTGTTCACTAACAAGTACTCATGTGATGAATTGATATCGCAATATCATGACATGTGAGAACTGGTCATTAATCACAACACATACTAATCTTAATATATCATCGCCCTTAGTTTCTAAGATGATACTTCGACCAGGAATCATTTAAGAACGAATCTTCTTATAAACATAGACACTCACATTCAAGTCACGCACTTGATTAACTATGGAAGAAAACATTCCAAAGGCATTTATTATGTTAATTAATCCATCATATAAAAACAATTTACATAACAAAAGAACTTGTCATAAATTTAAAGGGAAATATACAATACTATATTCATCACATGAATAACAACCGACACAAGTCTCTCACTAGAGATGATCATTCAGGTATTTAATACTCATTGATCTAGTATGACAATCATGTTTTCTCTGTGCAAGAGGCTTCATCAGTGGAGCCACAATATTTTCCTCAGTCGGTACTCTGCATATGCTCACATCTACTCGATTGACAATCTCTCGAATAAGATGGAATAGCCGAAGTATGTGCTTAGAGCCCTGATGTGATCTAGGTTCCTTAGCCTGTGCAATAGCACCATTGTTGTCACAGTAAAGAATTACAGGATCAACAATGCTAGGAACTACATCAAGCTCGCCGATGAATTTCCTAATCCGCACAACGTCCTTTGTTGCATTGGCAGCAGCGATATACTCAGCCTCAGTTGTAGAATCAGTAATTGTCTTCTGCTTCAAACGTTTCCAACTCACAGTTCCTCCATTTAGGCAAAAGATAAAACCTGATTAAGACTTTGAGTCGTCTCTATCAGTCTGTAAGATAGCATCCGTGTAACCCTTTACAACGAGCTCTTAATCTCCACCAAACATCAAAAAAACATCTTTAATCATTCGCAATTACTTTAGAATATTTTTGACGGTTGTCCAGTGACAATCACCGGGATCAGACTGATACCTGCTAGTCATGCTCAAAACATACGAGACGCGGGTCGAGTATATAACATCGCATACATGATTTATCAAATTGCAGAAGTATGTGGAATCAACTTCATGCGGTTCTTATCTTCCAAAGATTTAGGGCACTGATCCTTAGAGAACTCGCATCATGAAACATGGGTAAGAATCTCTTCTTGTACTCAAGCATGTTGAACCGTTTCAACACATTCTCAATGTATGCACTTCGGCTTAAACCCAGCAACTTCTTTGATCTATCTTTATAGATCTTAATACCAAATATCAATGTTGTGGATGTCCTCAGACATGGCCGACCTGTCGGCCGACATAAAGGTTTCATGGATAAAACGTCACTTTTTTCTATATTTTTTTGCAATATATCCTTTTGCAATATATCCTCTGATGTCAACTAATGATTGATATATCGGCCAATATATTCTGACAATTCAGCAACAATTTTTTTAATTTATTGTAATTAGTGTTTATGGTATAATAGAGAATATTCCAAAATTGTTTCAGTGTTTAGGTTGTTTTTTTCTCTTCCTCTACCTTTCTTTCTTACTCAAATCCGTCATCGACTTCAATTATGCATGGTCTTTGAATTATGAACTAAAGGTTCCTTATCTTCTATTGTCATCGACAACTTTGCAACATTCTGTTTCCTCTAGTTTTATTTCACACGTTATACCGTTATTACATGTGTAACACAAAATGTTTATATTAGTTTGATAAATTTAGGAGTTCAATAAATATCAAATTATTAATATATTAATATATATAAATTAAAAAGGGATTAAATTTATAAATAACTACACAAATAATTAAATATTAAAACCCGATATATGAAATATCTCTGATATATCCCTCGAGATATGAAAACTGATGTGTCCCTGATATCTGACATCTACAATCCTGCCAAGTATATAAGTCATTTTGGTCAAGTATTTCAAAGAAAAACAATCCCCTAAGATGTTTTAAATAACTTTTAGGGTCAGAATGTCATTCTCGATCAGCAGTATGTCATTTATATATAAGATCAAGAAAACAATAATGCTCTCACTAATCCTTATGTAAACACAAGACTTATCTTCGTTCTTAATGAAACCAAACTCTTTGATTTTCTCATCAAAACGTAAATTCCAACTTCGAGAAACTTGTTTGATTCATAAATGTATCTCTGCATCTTGCATATTTTAGTGGATTCATTTGGAGATACAAAATCCTCGGGTTGTGTCATGTACACTCCTTCAAGAAGGTTTCCCTTAAGAAAAGTCGTTTTGACATCCATTTTCAGATTTCATATTCATAATACGCAGCAATAGAAAACAAAATTCAGATGAACTTTATCCTGGCAACAGGAAAAAAGGTCTCATCATAGTCAACACCATTAATTTGCTTGAAACCCTTAGTCATCAATCCCCTAGTGAATGTTTGTGCATTCTCATCCATGTCGTTCTTTTTCTTGAAAACTCACTTGCACCTTATGGGTCGTACCTCTTCAGGTGGTTCCACCAAGGTTCAAATTTGGTTTGCATACATGGAGTCCATTTCAGAATTCATGGCCTCAAGACACTTCTTGGAATCCGATCCACTCATAGCCTTTTGGTAGTGCAGGCACGTCATCATGATCCATAAGCAACATTTTACTTATTTGAGACATGAGAAATCCATATCTTTTAGGTTCAAATTTTGGTCTACCAGATCTACATAGGACTTATGTTTCTTGAATAGACTCTCTTGCTACAACTTATAGTCCTTGTTCAGACTCCAATTCTAGTTCATCCACTATTTATAGTTCTTGAATTTCTTCAAGTTCTACCTTTGCAGTCTTTTTGAATAAAAACGTTTTCTCCAAAAAGACACCAGTACTAGCGAAAAATATTTTGCCCTCAAACGATGGGTAGAAGTAGTATCCTTTGGTTTCTCTAGGATACCCCCACAAGATAATATCTTTCTGATTTGGGTTCAGGCTTGTTAGGCATTTGACGTCGTATGTATGTCTCACAGCCCCAAATTTTAAAAAAAGACATGCTAGAACACTTCCCAGTCCATATCTAATATAGTGTCTTCAAAACTGTTTTCATTGGAGCACGATTTAAAGTGAAAACAGTAGTCTTTACAGCAAATCCCCAAAAGGAAACAGGTAAATCTGCATAACTCATCATCGACTGTACCATGTCTAATAACGTATGAATTTTCCTCTCAGAAACACCATTATGCTGTGGTGTTCTAGGTGAAGTGAGATGTGATACAATACCACACTTTTCTTGATACAATATCACACTCTATCAGATAAACATAAAACTCATGACTCAAATATTCGTCACCGTGATCAGATCAGAGTGCTTTTATCCTCTTTTCTAGTTGGTTCTCTACTTCATTTTTAAACTCTTTGAACTTTTCAAAAGTTTCGGATTTGTTATTCATGAGAAACACAAATTCATATCTACTGAAATCATCAGTAAATGTAATAAAGTAGAAGAACCCACGTGTAACTATAGAACTCATGGGCCCACATACATCACTATAGATTATATCTAAAAGGTCATAAGCCCCATCAATACGACCAGTAAAAGGGGATTTAATCATCTTGAATAATAAACTTGATTCGCATCTCTCAAATGATTCATAATCAAATGAGTCCAACAGTCCATCTTTATGGAGCTTGGATATGCGCTTCTTGTTTATATGGCTCAGACTAGAATGCCAAAGGTATGCAGGATTTGAGTCATTGGTTTTTAGGTGGCGTTTGGTTGGTCTTTTTGCCTACTGTGCGGTGGAAACACACCGGAGTTTTGCAAATAATCTGCGTTTGGCGTGGCTTATGTTGAAAACACCTTTTTTCGAATTTCACCGTTCCCTTTTATCCTGATCCGTTGTTCCTTTTCCCGTTCAACCACAGAAGCAGGCGCTCTCGTAACCTTACCTGATCTCGTCTCGTGTTTTCCCTTTCTTCCGGCGTGACGACTGCTTGTGCTCGCGGAACGGCATCTTCCGGCGACTATCCTTCTCATTTTCGGCGACTGATCGTGCTCGCGGAACGACTTCTTCCTTCTCACATTTCCGGCGACTGATCATGCTCGCAGAACGGCTTCTTCCTTCTCATTTCCGGCGACTGATCGTGCTCGCGGAACGGCTTCTTCCTTCTCATTTACGGCGACTGATCGTGCTCACGGAACATTTTTCGGCGACTGATTGTGCTCACGGCGCCCGTTCGATTTCTGGTGATTGTTTCGGCTCTCGACTCCCGTTCGATTACTCCCTTTGCTCGCCGGTTTCTCCTGGATTCAGGTTCGATTTTTCAACTCGTTTTCTCCAAAATTTTACAGGCCTTGCCTTTTTCTGTGCTTCCTTTGTTCTGTTGTTTTCTGCAACTCTTATACATCTGTGTTTTTTATGTGTGTATGTGTTTCGGTTGGTGTGTGTGTGTGTGTGTGTGTTGGTGGTGTGTGTGTGTGGTATATGTGTGTGTGTTTTTGTTGTTGTTATTGTGTGTGTGTGTGTGTGTGTGTGTATTGTATGTGTGTGCGTGTGTGTTTATGGTATGTGTTGTATGTGTGTGTTTGTGTTATGTGTGTGTGTGTGTGTTATATGTATGTGTGTGTGTTGTTATATATATGTGTGTGTGTGTGTTGTTATTTGAGTGTGTTATATGTTGTGTGATTTGTGTATGTGATATGTGTGTGTGTGTGTTGTTATATGTGTGCACTATTATGCATGTGTTTTGTTATATGTGTGCACTATTATGTGTGTGTGTTGTTATATGTGTGTGTTATATGTGTGTGTGTGTGTGTTGTTATATATATATGTGTGTGTGTGTCGTTATATGTGTGTGCGTTGATATATGTGTGTTATATATGTGTATGTGTGTTGTTATATGTGTGTGTTGTTATTTGAGTGTGTTATATATGTGTGTACATGTGTGTTATGTATGTATGTGTGTTGTTCTATATATGTGTGTGTTTTCATAAAAATTTAACTTATTTTATTTTCTAAAGATGGGAAAATCAAAAGATGGTGGTGTGGCCGCGTTTTGGGACAATACATCTACCATGCTTTTCTGTGACATATTTATTAAAGAGATAGAACTTGGAAATCGACCAACCACATATTTTAATAAAGAGGATTGGAACAACGTAATGAAGAATTTTGAGGAGCTTACTAAAAAACAGTACGATAAAGTCCAATTGAAAAATAAATGGCATCATTTGAAGGAGTGAAAATTATGGACGGAGTTAAAACGTGGTGTAACAACCCCATCGTTCATATGATATATTCTAGAAGGTCCGGCCGGGGCCCCACAGTATATATCACAAAACAGGTGGTGAAGGTACAGGATGATACCAGAGTAGCGCATCGCACCTATCACGAATCATTCTAGCGGAAGCCTAAACTATTTGAACTCCTCATGAATGTCCAAACATAAAACTCCACATTTTATATATATATAGGAATGTCTTACACCAAGTCCAAAGAGTTGGCCTTATGGCCTTACATGGCTTTCACACATTGGCCTAAACAAATTGGCGTGCAGGCCGGCCACAAAAGAAAGAAAACACACAACAGCAACACATTTAGCCGTCGAGGGCTAGCAGCAGTCGCAGCAACACCAGCAGGAACATCAACCTCTATGCGTCCCGCTCGGCTCTCCAGCACCTGTACAAGGACAATCCACCCAATGGTGGCAAAAAAAGGCAACGGTCAGCGTTCAGCTGACCAAATTATAACGACCCTACCCCTTCTCTCGGGGCAGCGGTATTCTTCCCTGCAGGCATAGCAAATCACAAGTATGACAATATATATATATCATGAAAATGTGCATTCACGCACACAAGCCATCACAACCGTTCGCCACCCGGCCCAACGGTCCGTGCACTCAGGGCACATTCTTGGTGTTCTGGCAACCTCTTGCCCACCACCGTATCAGGGTCACAGCCCAACGGTAAATCTCTTGAGCATTTACTCCATGGCGTGCAGCCGGAGTTAGTCTTCCTACACCGGGATGGCCCGTAGCCCCCCCATTGTGTCATGGCGCGCAGGCCGAAGACTCTTGCTATGCGCTCCAACAGACTGCACCTTTTGGTCTCACGTCGGACGGACATAGCGCAGGTTGGATCCTCCACCCCCCGTTGCTCAAATCGCCTTGCCTTCTCCGAGTACCGCGTACTCATGGCTATATCAAAGGCGCGGGTCGGTCTCACCAATCCTGTTCTTGGCATTCAAGTCTGGGTATTTCTCTATACCCATTTCTCTCACAGCAACAGCGGGTCTTTCCTGGGTACACCAGTACTTCCTGTGACTCTCTCCACAGGTGGACACCGCACCAGCACAAATGTCAGGGGTCTTTCCTAGCTCTCATGCCAGTACTTCCTGTTACTCGCTTCACAGGTGGACACCCTACGACATCAAGCATCACCAAAAGGGCCTTTCCTGGTCACACCAGTACTTCCTGTGCCTCGATCACAAGTTAGACCCAAAAACATCACATAGCTATTTTCCTGGGCTACCACCCCAGTACTTCCTGCTACTCCTTTTCGCAGGCATAACTCATAGACTCCGTATACTACACGTTATCACGGAGTCTTCTCCGGTTCGTATGCAACATCACCAATCCAGACTAACCTGTCCAGATGGGCTTCACACAGCATGCATATTCCGTACTCCATTTCCGGATCTATATGCAACACAAAGGGGATTTCAAGCATCCACCCATAGATTCCCAAAATCAGCCACCTCTTGGTGGGGGAAATCACAAAATATGCCAAAAAGGAAGCCTTCACATGGCTAGGAAGAAAAGGCGTTACCCTTGACGACCGCTTCGGTGCCATGGACTCAAAGCTTGCTTGCAAGACTCGCAAGATCGTTTCCTCCGCAACGCCGGCTTCGGATCTCTCGTCTGTAAACCGCAGCACCACTAGCAGCAGCCCCCTCTCCTTCTTCCTCCTCCTTTCTCTCTCTCTTTCTCTCTTAACTTGAAGAAACTCAAGGCCAAGGAAAATGAAAATCCTTTTCTGATTTCGGCCTTTAAGGAAAAAGAGGAAGAAGCTTCAGCCCTTGGATCCCAGCTGAAAGAATGGACGACCACGATTCTGCCAAAATCACTGATTTTGACCCGACACGGCCTCTGACACGGCCGTGTGCCAGGCCGTGTGCCTCAAGCGGTGGTCAGCCGACTTATCCAAACCAGTGACACGCCCACGGGACACGCCCGTGTCATGGGCCGTGTCACCAACACGCCTTCAGACACGCCCGTGTCTGTGGCCGTGTGCCTGGGTGAAAAAATCCCAAAACATCCCGAGACTTCACACGGCCTGTGATACGCCCGTGTCCCAGGCCGTGTGCCCTGACACGGCACAAAGACACGCCCTGTCGAAATCCTTCGGCGGGCTGAGTTCGTCGACCTGATTTGACACGCCCTGTGACACGCCCGTGTCACAGGCCGTGTGCAACTTCTCGACACTCACTTCTCGACACTCGACGATCGTCGAGACAAAATCGTCGAGCATACGACACAACCTCGACACGCCCTACGACACTCCCGTGTCGCAGGCCGTGTCAACTGACACGCCCTGGGACACGCCCGTGTCCCAGGCCGTGTCACCCAAAAATGCCTGTTTCCAAACTTTGGGCTGTTACAATCCTCCCCTCCTACAAGAAATTTCGTCCTCGAAATTCAGACATAGGAAAGGCAATAGAAAACAGCAAGAAAAATGTGACAACATATATAAAAGTTTATGTTACAACATTCTTGCTACAGGTTACAAAACAGCTCAGGGAACTCTTCTCGCATGGTCTGCTCGCGCTCCCATGTCAGTTCTTCACGACCACAGTTGTCCCACTGGACTTTTACCATACCGACCGTCTTGTTCCGCAACTGTTTTTCGGCTCGATCTTCGATCTGAATGGGTCTAACTTTCGTTGTTAGCCCATACTCCACCGGCACACGATCATCCGCGATCACTTGAGTTGGATCTTTCACGGCCTTCCGAAGCACTGAGATGTGAAAGACATCATGTAACCCACCCAAGTCCGCCGACAGAGCTAGCCGATAGGCCGCTTCTCCCACTCGCTCAACCACTTCAAAAGGACCCAAATATCTTGGACTCAACTTTTTCAACCGTCGAATCCTGGAGACACCTTTGAATGGCTTGATCTTCAAGTAGACCCAATCGCCAACCGCAAATTCTACGTTCCGGTGCTTGGCGTTGTAATACTTCGCTTGTCGATCTTGAGCAATAAGCAATCTCTCTCGAATCGTCCGTATGGTTGAGTTTGCTTCCTCAACCTCATTTGGTTTAACAACCCGAGCTTCGCCCGCTTCTACCCAAGCCAAGGGAGTACGACACTTCCTTCCATATAGAGCTTCATATGGTGCCATCCCAATGCTTGCTTGGTAGCTGTTATTATATGCAAACTCGACCATATAGAGGTGATCTTCCCATCTCTTTCCGAAGTCAAGGGCGCACATTCGGAGCATGTCCTCCATTGTTCTGTTGGTACGTTCAGTTTGGCCATCCGTTTGGGGATGAAAGGCCGTACTGAAAGTCAACTTCGTTCCCAACAGTCGGTGAACTAGCCTCCAATCATTTGACGTGAATCGCCCATCTCGATCACTTACGATGCTCCGCGGAACACCGTGAAGCCGCACAATCTGGTCAACATATAACTTTGCCAAACTTTCAACTGAATCATCCCGCCTGTTCGGGAGAAAATGTGCTACTTTTGTTAGCCGGTCAACAATCACCCAAATGGAATCATTTCCTCGCTGCGATCTTGGCAACCCATGCACAAAATCCATGGAAATATCATCAAATTTCCACATTGGGATCGGCAGTGACTTCAAATATCCACCCGGCTTTTGGCATTCCGCCTTCACCATCGCACATGTTTGGCATTTAGAGACATAAAGGGCAACATCTTTCTTGAGCCCTGGCCACCAGAAAAGTTTCTTCATATCGTTGAACATCTTTGTGCTCCCGGGGTGAATGGAATACTTCGTATAATGCGCTTCATACATCAGTTCTTCCCTCAACTTCCCCACATTTGGGACGCACAAACGGCCCTCTTTTCGCAAAAGACCGTCAATCCAGGTGAATTTGCCCTCTGGCCCTTCATTCACATAGCGCAAGAGATCTTCATCCAACTCCGTTGCCCGTCGAACTCGGTCTGCAAGGTCACATTGCACCTCAGTCCAGTTCAAACATGCAATGGCAATGGAATTCTTGTCAACACAATAGATCTCCAATGCCTCCAGTTCCTGGATAAGACGTTCATCATGCCTTTGCAACCAATTCGCTCTAGCCGGAACCCGCCGACTCAAGGCATCCGCGACAACGTTCCTCTTTCCGGGTGTATAGTGAATCTCGAACGTGTAGTCCCCAAGGAACTCCAACCACCTTCGTTGTCGCATATTCAAGTCTTTCTGCTCCAGAAGGTACTTTAGGCTCTTATGATCGGTATAGATCTCCACCTTTACTCCATAAAGGTAGTGTCGCCACAACTTGAGTGCAAAAATCACCGCCGCTAGTTCCAAATCATGGACGGGATAATTTCGCTCGTGCACCTTCAGCTGGCGTGAGCCATAAGCAATAACCTTCCCATTCTGCAGAAGAACACAGCCTAAGCCGCTCCCTGAGGCATCACTATAAATCACAAATCCATCGGTTCCACTGGGCGAAGACAACACCGGCGCCGTGGTCAACCGAATCTTCAGCTCTTCAAAAGCTCGTGCGCACTCTGGCATCCAAACGAACTTCTGATCTTTTCGCGTCAAGGTGGTTAGTGGCAAAGCGATCCGCGAGAAATTTTCCATAAATCTTCTATAGTGGCCCGCAAGTCCAAGGAAACTCCTGACCTCGGCTACGGAAGACAATCTTGGCCACTCTTGTATGGCTCTTATCTTCGCTGGATCCACTGCAATGCCCGCTCCACTCACCACATGGCCTAAAAATGCCACTGAAGATAGCCAAAACTCGCACTTCGAGAACTTGGCATAGAGCTGATTTTGCCTCAACGTGTTCAACACCAACCGCAAGTGACTCTCATGCTCGGCTTTGGACTTTGAGTACACCAGGATATCATCAATAAACACTATCACAAACAGATCTAGGTACTCACGAAAAATACGGTGCATCAGATCCATAAACACCGAGGGCGCATTGCACAGTCCAAATGGCATGACTGTGAACTCATAGTGCCCATAACGCGTTCCAAATGCGGTTTTGGGAATGTCACCTTCCCGAATTCTTAACTGGTAGTAACCAGACTTCAGGTCCAACTTTGAATAGACGGTCGAGCCCACCAGCTGATCGAATAACTCATCAATCCGGGGTATCAGATACTTATTCTTCTCGGTCAGCTTATTCAGTTCACGGTAATCAATACACAACCGCAACCCACCGTCTTTCTTCTTTACAAAAAGCACAGGCACGCTCCAAGGTGACATACTTGGGCTTATATAACCTTGCTCCAACATTTCTTGGAGTTGAACCTTCAATTCAGCCATCTCTTTTGGCGCAACGCGATATGGCGAGCGGGCCACAGGTTTCGCACCTGACACCAACTCAATTGTGAAGTCAATCTCCCGCTGGGGTGGTAGCCCAGGGAGATCCATGGGAAACACATCTGTAAATTCTGCCACAATCGGAACCTCGCACAAAGTGGCCTTAGGCTCAACAGCCTGAATCAGGGCAAAGTAACACTCCGCACCCTTCCGAACAGCCTTGACTACCTGGAGTGCAGACATTAATGTCCCGTCCACTCCTCGCATACCCGCGAACTTTTTCTCCTGTTCGGTATTCTGGCCCAACGTGATTTCTTTGGACTGGCAATCAATCATAGCATGCTGCTCCGCAAGCCAATCCATCCCAAAAATCACATCGAATTCCGATATTGGCAAAACAAATGCAGATAAATGAAAATCCCGACTTCCTAACTGAACCGCCACATCGCAAGCTTGATCCGCAAGCATCCAACAGCCATTCGGCAACACCACTCTGACGCTATCTGTCTTTGCACGACTGGGTATCCCAAGCCGCATAATAAACTCACTAGACAGAAAAGAATGCGATGCCCCTGTATCAAACAGTGCTCGCGCCAGCGTGTCCCGAATCATTACAAATCCTATGACAAACATGTCACACACACAAACCACAAACATAAGGGGACTAAGCTAAGCATACAAACAATAGCATGTGTAAAACGAAACCCATACCTGTGACCACGTCACTCTGCTTGATGGCCTCTTGCAGGCCAAGATTGTAGACCCGGGGTTGCGCCTGTGAGGCAGAGGAATCCACCACCGCCTTTCCTTTTTCCGCATACGATGCTCCCGCCTTCTTTTCACTCTTTGGCGGCATCCGACAATCGCGCGCAATATGCCCCATGCGGCCACAATTGAAGCAGACCCGAGTATCTGGCTTGGAGGTAGCCCCTGACGTTGCTCCCGTTGTAGCGGATGAAGGAGCTTGTCCGCTAGGCTTGGACTTTTTGCCCCAGCTCTTCTTATAGAAGGGTTTCCCAGATCGGGGCGCCTTCCACTCCTGTTGCGACACAGCCAAAGCTCTCTTCCCTTGCACCCTTTTCATATCCTTTTCCAACGTGGTCGCGGTGTCAACCAACGCTTGGAAACCTTGGTTCACAGAACTTGACACAAGGAACCTCAGCTCGTCCCTCAGTCCTTCATAGAACCTGTTGGTCTTCCTCTGTTCATCAGCAAAGATCGAAAACGCATACCGCCCCAAGCGAGTAAATTCATGCAGGTAGGCGTCAACACTGCCATCACCTTGGGTTAACCTTTGGAATTCATTTTCCATGGCTATCCGCTGAGCCGCAGGAAGGTGCTTCGCGAGGAAGAGCCGGGAGAATTCTTCCATCGATACTTGGGTTAACGGACGACCCGCCAAGTGATGTAACTCTATCTCATCCCAGCATAACCGAGCTTCTCCTTCAAGCAAAAAGGTAACTAACGTAACTTTCTGATGCTCCGTCGTTCCAATCGCCGTCATCACTCGCTTGACGCGCAATAGCCAATCCTCAGCCTGCGTCGGAGTTCCCGCGCCCGAAAACGTAGGCGGATGGAAACTCATACACCGCGTTAGCTGCTTCTCAGCTGCTCGAGGAGCCACACCCACGACAGGTTCAGGCCTTACCGCCACCTGTTCTGGCCTCATAGCCGCTTGTTCCTGCCTAAGGGGCTGGCCTTGGATCATGGTGAATAAGGCCTCCGCAACTAAACGCACATGTTCCGCAGACGGTGGAGGTGTAGGCACCGCGGCTGGTGCCGTACTTTCATCAGAACGCTGGGACTCAGACGGCCCAGCTCCACTTCGTGTCACCTAAAGGTGGACAAGACACACACATTAGCGGTCGTACCCAAGCAAACAACACAAAATAAGAACACGCAGGTTCCTCAAACACATCAAGTTTGCATTCCTATCATGGACATTCATGAGTTCATTCGTAGACTTTGGTTTGCACAAACACGTGCTCGCCACCCCACAAAAGAAGTCGTCCACGACTTCGAGAGGGAAAGACCAAGACAACCGATACCAAAAATGTAACAACCCCATCCGTTCATATGATATATTCTAGAAGGTCCGGCCGGGGCCCCACAGTATATATCACAAAACAGGCGGTGAAGGTACAGGATGATACCAGAGTAGCGCATCGCACCTATCACGAATCATTCTAGCGGAAGCCTAAACTATTTGAACTCCTCATGAATGTCCAAACATAAAACTCCACATTTTATATATATATAGGAATGTCTTACACCAAGTCCAAAGAGTTGGCCTTATGGCCTTACATGGCTTTCACACAGTGGCCTAAACAAATTGGCGCGCAGGCCGGCCACAAAAGAAAGAAAACACACAACAGCAACACATTTAGCCGTCGAGGGCTAGCAGCAGTCGCAGCAACACCAGCAGGAACATCAACCTCTATGCGTCCCGCTCGGCTCTCCAGCACCTGTACAAGGACAATCCACCCAACGGTGGCAAACAAAGGCAACGGTCAGCGTTCAGCTGACCAAATTATAACGACCCTACCCCTTCTCTTGGGGCAGCGGTATTCTTCCCTGCAGGCATAGCAAATCACAAGTATGACAATATATATATATCATGAAAATGTGCATTCACGCACACAAGCCAACACAACCGTTCGCCACCCGGCCCAACGGTCCGTGCACTCAGGGCACATTCTTGGTGTTCTGGCAACCTCTTGCCCACCACCGTATCAGGGTCACAGCCCAACGGTAAATCTCTTGAGCATTTACTCCATGGCGTGCAGCCGGAGTTAGTCTTCCTACACCGGGATGGCCCGTAGCCCCCCCCCCCCATTGTGTCATGGCGCGCAGGCCGAAGACTCTTGCTATGCGCTCCAACAGACCGCACCTTTTGGTCTCACGTCGGACGGACATAGCGCAGGTCGGATCCTCCACCCCCCGTTGCTCAAATCGCCTTGCCTTCTCCGAGTACCGCGTACTCATGGCTATATCAAATGTGCGGGTCGGTCTCACCAATCCTGTTCTTGGCATTCAAGCCTGGGTATTTCTCTATACCCATTTCTCTCACAGCAACAGCGGGTCTTTCCTGGGTACACCAGTACTTCCTGTGACTCTCTCCACAGGTGGACACCGCACCAGCACAAATGTCAAGGGTCTTTCCTAGCTCTCATGCCAGTACTTCCTGTTACTCGCTTCACAGGTGGACACCCTACGACATCAAGCATCACCAAAAGGGCCTTTCCTGGTCACACCAGTACTTCCTGTGCCTCGATCACAGGTTAGACCCAAAAACATCACATAGCTATTTTCCTGGGCTACCACCCCAGTACTTCCTACGACTCCTTTTCGCAGGCATAACTCATAGACTCCGTATACTACACGTTATCACGGAGTCTTCTCCGGTTCGTATGCAACATCACCAATCCAGACTAACCTGTCCAGATGGGCTTCACACAGCATGCCTATTCCGTACTCCATTTCCGGATCTATATGCAACACAAAGGGGATTTCAAGCATCCACCCATAGATTCCCAAAATCAGCCACCTCTTGGTGGGGGAAATCACAAAATATGCCAAAAAGGAAGCCTTCACATGGCTAGGAAGAAAAGTCATTACCCTTGACGACCGCTTCGGTGCCATGGACTCAAAGCTTGCTTGCAAGACTCGCAAGATCGTTTCCTCCGCAATGTCGGCTTCGGATCTCTCATCGGTAAACCGCAGCACCACTAGCAGCAGCCCCCTCTCCTTCTTCCTCCTCCTTTCTCTCTCTCTTTCTCTCTTAACTTGAAGAAACTCAAGGCCAAGGAAAATGAAAATCCTTTTCTGATTTCGGCCTTTAAGGAAAAAGAGGAAGAAGCTTCAGCCCTTGGATCCCAGCTGAAAGAATGGACGGCCACGATTCTGCCAAAATCACTGATTTTGACCCGACACGGCCTCTGACACGGCCGTGTGCCAGGCCATGTGCCTCAAGCGGTGGTCAACTGACTTATCCAAACCAGTGACACGCCCATGGGACACGCCCGTGTCATGGGCCGTGTCACCAACACGCCTTCAGACACGCCCGTGTCTGTGGCCGTGTGCCTGGGTGAAAAAAATTCCAAAACATCCCGAGACTTCACACGGCCTGTGACACGCCCGTGTCTCAGGCCGTGTGCCCTGACACGGCACAAAGATACGCCCTGTCGAAATCCTTCGGCGGGCTGAGTTCGTCGACCCGATTTGACACGCCCTGTGACACGCCCGTGTCACAGGCCGTGTGCAACTTCTCGACACTCACTTCTCGACACTCGACGATCGTCGAGACAAAATCGTCGAGCATACGACACAACCTCGACACGCCCTGCGACACTCCTGTGTCGCAGGCCGTGTCAACTGACACGCCCGTGTCCCAGGCCGTGTCACCCAAAAATGCCTGTTTCCGAACTTTGGGCTGTTACACGTGGTGAGACCGAATTGTGTTGGAATGCTTCAAGTAAAACTTTAGACGCTTTAGACGAGTGGTGGGACGAAAAATTGAAGGTACTCATTTACCAAAGCATATTTGTTTAGCCTTTATTTTTAAAAAAATCAACATCTAATGTTATATATATATATTTTTTTAGGTTGTCCCAGCAGCAAAGATATTTCGGTACTCAGGAATACACCCAGAGTTAGAGGAGAAACTAAAAATGATGTTTAGCTCTGTTGTCGCAACAACCAACAGGACACCATGCTTGCACCCCGAACACCTTTAACGAGATCCCAGAGTCCGTTGACGAAAGAGGAATGTCAGATGGTGATCTTGAAGACGTTGATGTCAGCGGTGATCCACCGCCACGTGAGAATACAGCTACTTCTAAACCTGGCAAGAAAAGAAAGGGAAAAATAAAGTTATTAGCTCCGTGTTAGAAGACTTGGTTGAGTCTTCTAAAACCATTAGTCGATGCATCTAGGAGGAATCCAAAAAAGCTACTTTCGAGTTTAGCATCCGCCGGGCAATAGAAAAATTAGTCACGTATCCGGAAGTGCAGTTTGATGAAGACTTCCATAATTTTGCAATCACGTATTTTATGGACAAAAATCATAGGGAGACTTTCTTGTGCCTACCAGATGAGATAAATGTAAAGTGGCCGCGCTATCGCTTCCTCCGTGGGGGGTAGTGATCTTGTGATATGTTTCCTAATATCATATTGTGTTTTGTTTTTTCTGTTGCTGTGTAAACTATTATGTGGTGGACACTATTATGCATGTGATGTTGTTATGTTGTACCTGAATATTATGCTTGTGATGTTGTTATGTTGTGGATATTATTATGCATGTGATGTTGTTCTATTATTTTTTGTTTAATGTAATAATTATTGGCAGTTTATTTTTCATACAGAATATGTCTAGCGATGAATCTGAAAATTCGACGGAGGAGCATGAGATTACTAGAAGAAATTATGTGCTTGCCCATCATCAGAATATGGTAGCAGCAATATCCTTGGTAACTGAATATACCTCCATGATGCACTATCCAGTACCACGCATGAATTCAAAGAAAACAGGCGATAAATGGGTGGGAGAGCTACTACGAGGGTCACGGGTGAGGTTTCATGACTCTTTCATGAGGAGTCAAGAAATATTTATGGACTTATTGCATTCTCTGTAAGAGAAGTGTGGATTTTAGGGAACAAGAATGACTGCATTCAGAGAAATCCTGTCATTGACAAAATATATATTATCGCATAATGAATCAATAAGAAAAATAGTTGAGCGCTTTCAGCATTCAACGGAGAATGATGACAAATTTTTTTCTTGAGGTCTTCGTGTTTTGCTGCAGTTAGCGAAAAAAGTGATTCAACCATCAGATAGATCTTTCGACAATACTCCGCCAAAGATTATATATGTCAGACGTTACATGCCATTTTTTAAAGATTGCATAGGAGCAATTGATGGGACACATGTTCAGACGTGCATACCAGTTGGAAATCAAGTACCTTATAATGGGAGACGTGGCAGTCCAACTCAAAATGACATGGCTGCTTGTGATTTCAATATGTGCTTCACTTTCGTTATACCGGGTTGGGAGGGATCAACGCACGATAGCCGAATTTTCAATTTTGCGATAAGTAATCCACGTTATACCTTCCCGCATCCACCTCTAGGTAACTATGTAAAATTTAGTTCAATTATTTTTTACCCCTACAAAATAACTGTTGATAAATATTTTTTAATTATTTTCAGGAAAATATTAATTGGTAGATTCTGGTTATCCTCTGCAGAGAGGATACTTGAAACTGTATCAAGATACGCGGTATCATCTATCAGACTTTGCTCGTGGTGGACATCGAGCCGAAAGACGCCGAGAGATTTTCAATCACACACACTCATCGCTAAGAAGTGTGATAGAACGATCATTTGGGGCTTGGAAGAAGAAATGGGCCACACTGAGGGACATGTCAAGCTATCGTTTTGACAAACAAGTAGCTATTATGATCGTCACAATGTGTTTACATAATTTTATTTGTCGGCACCCTTTGTGTGTCGACATTGATTTTAGTGAATCCGAGTAAAGAGATCAAGACCATGGGATGACCTCACAAGGGCGCCAAGAAACATGCACTGACACAACATGCGGTGTAAAGAAGATGATCGCGCTACGTAATATTATTGCAGATCAACTGTATGAACCTAGAGCGTAGAACATAAAAAAAATGTATGAATGAACCTTTATTTGGTGTTATTTCAATGAAAAATTTTAATTTTTCATAATTTAAATGGTTGGTATTTAAAAATTTGAAAAAACAAATTTATTAAAAACTCTATTTTGTATCCAAACAACTTTTCGAAAACTAGGTTTTGTAAACTCTGTTTCACCCAAACAGTTTTTTAACAAAACTGTATTTTCCAGAATCAGCACTTTTTCAATCAGCAATAGTTCATCAGCAGTTTACCATCAGCAACAGCCCAACCAAACAGATCCTTAGTCTCTTTGTATTTTCTACGTTATAGAATGGCTGATTCAAATTCAAAACATATAGACCAGACAGTTGAGATATGTCATAACAAATATTATTCTTATAGATAGAACAACAATTGTTCTTAATTATAAAAGAAAAAATATTTATGTTCAAACATGAAATAGAAATAATGTTTCGAGTTATAGCAGGAACATAATAACAATTATCATGTTCAATCATAAGCCCAGAGGGCAAGGAAAGATGATAAACACCAACGGGAATGACAGCAACTCTTGCTCAATTTCCAATATACAGGTCCACCTCTCCTTTACTAAACATTCTTCTCCTTCTCAGTTTCAGCATATTAGTACAAATGTGAGAACCACATCTGTTATCAAATGACCAAGATAAAACAAAAATGTTTATTTTTATAACGAATATACTTGAAGCAGAAGTCACATTTCTCTTCTTCTGCAGATCCTAAAGATAGAGGGAACAGTTCCTCCTCCAATGTCATTCCTTACCACAATGGTGGCACTTCCCTTCCTTCGACAGACCGTTATTTTTCAGCGCCGAAGACTTGGCATCAAGATACGAGTTGGTTCTAACCTTAGCCTTCTTTGATCCCTTGGCCTTGGCCTTGCCTTTATGCACCGTCAGTATGGGGCTAGTAAGCTTGGCCTTCTTTTGTTGTTCTCGGCAGTTCTCAACATGCCTAGGAGCTAGGGCAGCATCTTATCAATCTCACTCATGTTGTAGTTCAAGACAAACTGCTCATAACTATCCGGCAACGAATGCAAGATCAGATCAGTAGCCAACTCTTAGCCCAAGGGAAAACCCAATCTCTGAAGGTTCTCAATGTACCCAATCATCTTGAGTATATGAGTTCCCACTGTGTCTCGAGCTCTCATGTTGCACTGAAATAATGTCTTAGAGATGTTGAACCTCTCTTGTCGAGCTTGCCCTTGAAACATTTTCTTCAGGTGCTCAATTATCTCATAACCACACATGGTCTCTTGTTGCTTCTGAAACTCAAAGTTCACGGTAGCAAGCATGAGGCACTTGACATCTAAGGAATCATCTTGATACCTCTTATAAGCATCTTTGTCGGCTCGGGACAAATTCCTAGTTGGCACTTTGGGGGGATCCTCTTCTAAGACAGAGCTTGCTCTCTTGCATGAGAACAATTCTCAGGTTTCTATATCAGTCAAGGAAGTTAGTCCGGTTAAGCTTGTCCTTCTAAAGGACGGCTCTCAGGGACAAGATGGAATGAAATCCACTTACCATGGAATTTCTACAAAAATTATGCAAAGTAATTTTAGTACTTTATTTCAAAATACATTTTTATTTTAATACAGACTTTAATTAAAAGAACTCTCACTATTTTAATCAAATTGATAACCATCAATATCAATTCAGAGAGTTTATGTGAGCTACTCTCTAATGGACAAGACTCGTATTTCACTAAAACCATAAGTCAGGTTTGGTTGATCATCCATAGTATGCATATTTAGGCAGGTAACATTTGTTAATTGCATCATAATGCAACTCTTATATGTTTAGTGAATAACTCTTTATTCGCATCTATCATATGGTGCATGCCAACTGC
Organism: Platanthera guangdongensis; assembly: GCA_039583875.1. Taxonomy (NCBI): domain Eukaryota; kingdom Viridiplantae; phylum Streptophyta; class Magnoliopsida; order Asparagales; family Orchidaceae; genus Platanthera; species Platanthera guangdongensis. The sequence continues at coordinate 85,049,101 of CM077159.1, forward strand.
ATGCCTCTAGTCACTCAACATTTGAGATCACCTAGTTAAGTTGGACTCGATGTCGACAGTGGGATATCACAATTATCCGCTCGCACCCTTACCAAGATAGATTAATGCACCTTACTTTGGCAAGCCCTCACTTCTCATGAATATAAATCATTTGAGAAATTGTGCAAAAGCTTGGTTGTTCCCCTTAAGGAGCGCGTCGCATGGTCGGAATGCGACGTCTTGGCAAGGACCGCTGCATCTCCAGGACTTGGGTGTACTATTAAATATGCAAGAGTCCTCATCGTATGGTCTGAATGCGGCGTCTTGGCAAGTACGCTGCACATCCAAGAGGACTTCAGTGTAGTGTTAAATAGACAAAAGTCCTCGCATATTAGCAATGTTGTCAGGATCGTGATCCGGATCGTAGGATCTTACGATCCTACGATCCAGATTTTGTAATTCGATCTGGATCGTGTACAGGATCGAATTTAGTCCGCGTCCACGTGGGATCGAGATCCGGATCGTGAAATCGTTAGGATCGCGATCCCTAAAGGACTCCACGATCCGTATCCGTCATAGTTAAAAGTCGCAGAACATTTCCTAAACCCTATTTCCTCTCCCGCACAGTTGCACGGCTTTTCCTCTCGGCTCCCGTTTTCCCTGCCGACGTTCGATCCCTGCTGACGATCGATCCCTGCCGACAATCCTTGTCGATGATCCCTGTAAGCGTTCTTCTTCTTCAACATTTCCTAAACCTTATTTCCTCTCCACACAGCTTCACGGCTTTTCCTCCCAGCTTCCATTTTCCCTGCCGACGATCCCTGCTCCGGATCAAATCATCGGGAAATCTGGATGATTTCTGGACCAGAAATTTCTGGACCAGAAATCTGGATGATTTCTGGACGAGAAATCTGGATGATTTCTCATCCAAAAAACTTCCTCTGCAGTTTGTACTTTACTGCTCTTCCTCTGCTTGAAATCAGTCCAGAAATCTGGATGATTTCTGGAATGAAATCAGTCCAGAAATTCTGGACTGATTTATGGACTGAAATCATCTGAATGTGAAAGTTTCTCTTATCATTAGTTCATGACCTTATTTTTTTGTTAATTTTTGTTAATATTTAGATGTACATATCGGGTTCTAGACCTTATGGTTCAAATCCCGTAAGCAAAAAGCCCCGAAAAAATGCATCTGGCTCTAGAAGTGATCCTGAGTGGGAGCATGAGATCGAAATAGACAGTACAACCAAAAAAGTACAGTGTAGATATTGTCTAGACATTAGATCCGGTGGAATATATAGGTTGAAACATCATCTAACAGGGACAAGATTTAACGTGGAAGTCTGCACTAAAGTACCCGAAAAAGTGAAATCAATTTTTGAGCATTCGTTAAGCTCATGGAGAGGACGCTATAAAGAAGAAAAGAGATATTGAGGAAGCAACAGTTGACTATGAAGCTGAGTTGGGTCAACTAAAAAAATCAAAGGGAAAAGAGACAATAGATGTTTTTATAAGAAAGAGCAGTCAATCAACAATTGGAGCTATATTCAAAAAAGATGCACGCAAAAGTGCATGCCAGCAAATTGCTCGTTTCTTCTACACAAGTGCAATTCCCTTCAATTGTGTGAAGAATCTGGAATTCATAAGTATGGTTGAAGCGATCAGCCAACATGGCCCCGGAATGAAACCTCCTTCTTATAACGACATAAGAGTCAAATACCTGAAATAAGAGGTCGACATAACTCTTCAATTACTAGAGTAATACAAGGCAGAATGGAGAAAAATTGGTTGCACAATTATGTCTGATGAATGGTCAGATAGGAAAAGAAGATCTATATGTAACTTTTTGGTAAATAGTCCCAAAGGTACTGTGTTCTTCTCTTCTAAAGATACTTCTGACATTGCTAAGACATCCGAAATAGTTTTCAAATGTTAGATGAGGTTGTGGAGAAGGTCGGGGAGGAAAACATTATGCAAGTAGTAAATGATAATGCATCGAACTATAAGGCGGTCAGTCATATGTTGATGGAGAAGAGAAAATACTTATATTGGACATCATGTGTTGCCCACTGTATTGACTTAATATTAGAAGATTTTGAAAAAAAATTTGAGTTTCATAAATCAACAATAGGAAAGGGTAGAAAAATAACAACATACATCTACTCTAGAACTGTGGTTCATGCTTGGTTGCTTGAATTTACAAAGGGGAGAGAATTGATCCGACCTGCAGTGACCAAATTTGCAACTGCTTACTTGACATTGAGATGTCTTTCAGAGAACAAAGGTGGTTTGATGACAATGTTAACTTCCTCCAAATGGAAGTCTAATACATTTGTATGGTTCTAAGGAGGGAAAATTGATTCAAAAAATTGTTTTGAACACAAGACGTTTTTGGTCTCATGTGACCATATGTTTGAAAGCAGCATTTCCACTAATCAAGACGCTTAGAATGGTTGGCTTAGAAGGTCCTATGATGGGGTTTATATATGAGCAGATGAATAAAGCAAAGGAAAAAATTCAACTCAATTTTGATAACATCAAAAAAAAATTAGAAATTTAATTATTTTGAATTTAAGTGTTTATAATATATGCAATGGTTATTTTATTTTATTTTTTGTAACAATGTACAATATTGCTTCTTATGTAGATATGAGCCAATATGGGCCATCATTGATGAGAGATGAGCAAGTCAACTTCATAGACCATTGCATGTGACAACATATTATTTAAATTCACATTATCACTTTAGCCCGACTTTTAGAGCGGATGCAGAAGTCAAAATTGGCTTTTATAGTTGCCTCCAACGGATGATTCCAAATGAAGATGAGAGGACAAAGATATTTAGATGGATCATTTCAAACATGCAAGAGGCGTATTTGGCTTAGACTCTGCAAAGGCAACTAGAAGTAAAAGAGCTCCAGATAAAATTATTTTAGTTTATTAATCATTATGCATATTAAATAATTAATATCATTTTAATCAATTACAAATTTACAATATTGTATTTTATATCTGATTGGTGGGATTCCTATGATGATAATTGTCCGAAATTGAAAAAATTTGTTATTCGCGTTCTAAGTTTGACATGTAGCTATTCTGGATGTGAACACAATTGGAGCGCATTTGAGATGGTGAGCTCCAAATAAATAAATTGTTTGAATGATGAAGAATAATTCTTATATTTGTATTCTTACTGTTTTTAATTGTCGTGATATTTAATAGGTGCACTAAAAAAAAGAAATCGTTTGCATCAAAAAAATGAACGATCTGGTTTTTGTGATGTACAACATGAGGTTAATGGAATGACAAAATAGAAGGGATACACAATTGAAGGAAAAGTTTTATAATTTCGAGGATATCCCTTCAGATGATGAATGGATCACAGAGAGGGAATATCCAGTTTTTCCACGTAAGGGCAACTAGTTGGGGATCCTTCGAAATACACATGAAACTTGTAGTGATGAGAGTGTTGAAAAGAACGATGAAGAATCTGCTAAAGAAGTAAATAAAGAAGGTAGGTTTTATAATTATTAAAGAATATTTGTAAAATTCAAGTTTTCACTATTAGTATCAAGTGTAAATAACTTGTTTAATTAAATTCTTTTATTATAGGTGGAGTCGAATATCTAACCCTAAGGCGCAGTGATCTCGAAGTTAGTGAGTATATTAGTGAAGGTGAATGGGATGAAGATGAGGATGTCAGTGGTGGTGATGAGGAAGATGTGATTATTGCTGACGAAGATATGGTTGATGTGCTTGTTAATGATCTGTACTGATGATTTTCTGATAGACCATGGACCTCTTAGATTTGTTATTTTGTGTTAGACTTTATTTTTGTATTTCTTATTTGATGTGTTGGAAGACTTCTATTTGATGTGGCTGATAATGATTTATGTTTTTGTTATATTTTATATTTCAAAATTAACGATCTGATAGCATTGTTATCATTATAACTATAAACATCAAATAGGAAATTTGTCATGAAAGCTTGCAACATTCCATTATTCCATCCTAGTCAAGTAGCTCCTGATTCTTCATCATTTGCTTCTGAGATTAGATTATTAGACAATGTGATAAAAATTTTTTATGATTGTCTCTCAGATTTATGTTTTCTCATTTGTAGGTTCATCTTCATAATTTGGTTACTAAGATAGTTTGAAAAAAATGGGACAGCTACAACAAAAATGTTTACTCATCTTGGCTTTACAGTTGCTAAAATAGAGTCGGAACTCAGAAGTTCCACTAGTACTCAGGTACATTTATACATATAAATGTTTCTTTATTCATGTTCTTATTGTGCCTTAGACTTAGAGTCAACCAATGAAAATGATTAATTATATAATTTTTTGTATAGATTATTTGTGCAATTGTATGATTTCAAATTCATTTTCATCATATAATTCTGGCTTTATGAATGTAGTAGGATCTTACTATCCTCGATCCGATCCTATGATCTGATCCAATCCGATCCAACCCCTGAAACGATCATACCTAGGATCCCGATCCCGACAACCTTGCATATTAGAACTACTAGGGAAATATGTCATAGGAATTGTGATCGATTTAGGTTTGGAAGTTGAAATATAGGTACGCTAACGGGAAAATCAATAGAAGTAGTGGATACGATGATTAAAAGAATGATAAATATTTTATGTCTACAAGAGACTAGATGAGTGGGTGAGAAAGATAAAGTTTTAGAATTATGTTAGCCAAACTGATGAAGTTATCAGGCAAGCTATGCATCACATTGAGGGATATGTGTATTCTACTCAACTTCAGGTTATGCAGCAAACTGAAGAATCAAGAGATGTTCTTCTGGAAGATATGAGAACATTTTTCAGACTTTATCTAGCAGATTTGAGGCTAACACTTCTCATCTGGGTAGCAAAATTTTTGAAGAAGCTAAAAAGGAGAAAAATATCAATGCAGAGCAAGCTCTATGGGTTTTACAAGGAATCAAGATTGCTCTCCACTTTCCTCTGTTAGATGCCAACAGGCCATCCTATTTTGATTTTGGAGCTCAAGAGAGGATAGCACAGGATGCTCAATTAACAAAGAGAAGGAAGAGAGAAGGACTCATGCTGCATGAGGAATTCATGGCCATGAAGAGAGTTGCATAAAAAAAGATACAAACCTTGAGTATTGGAGTGATGATTCTCAGCTAATCATCATCAATGATTGGATTAATCATGGACGGATCTTAAAGAACATTGACAACATATATCCTTCAGAGGAATAGATAAAACATCTGGAAAGGAACTCTCCAAGGCAAAGGATTTTCAAGGAGAATCTGGTTAGGAAGAACAATCCAAAAAGAATGTCATCCAAGTATCTTCCTAAACCATTCCTTTACTTCAAAAGACAAGAGAGCAAGGCCAAAAATGCTGAGAAAATGACAGATGAACAAGGTGGAAGTTCTCAAGCTTCTGCACTCAAGAGGAAAGGTCCAGATTTTGATGATGTGATCAGCCATTTTATTGACAAACAACCCATTCCTTGAAGAAAGTGAACTGCTATAATTTTTTGAGAATTGATGTTATGGGTTGATATTTATAATTGGACTTATGTTTCTTAATTGAACCCTTTGGCTGCAATTTATATATATTTATATATCTGTGCTAGTTGTGTTAAATGTGCTAAATGTGGTTCTTATTCAGTTTATGATTCACTGTTATTATTTGTGATAATTTAGTTTTATTGCGAATGTTTCTTACCACTGATTAACTATTATGTCTTCTTTAAATATGGTAAGATTGTTAGGAATATTGCCCTCAATATTCTAAGATTTGAAGAAACATCACTTTCAATGAGAAGAGCATATTGTATTTCATAGCATAAATGTTTTATGATTATGAAGGTATTATCTATTATCTCTAAAACAGGTTTAGAGATGAGTTAATGCAAATGGAGCTGTATAGTTGAGATACATGAAGGATTCTTGACGGTATCGTCTTGAATGTGGAGTGCTTCAAGACGGTATCGTCTCAAAGAAGCAACTGAAGAAACTTCAAGTATTAAGGACAATACCATTAAGATCGGTATATAGTTATCCACGACATCACCGTGATCGTGGAAAGCTTCGAGTCGGTATCATGCAAGGGCGGGCCCAGCAAGATTTTCCAGTGGGGGCGTTCAATAATATAAAAACATAAAATGTTGATACATACATAAAATAAAAAAGACTACAAATCGAGACATTTTAATTAACAGAATTAAAATACTTGCTTACAATACGCCTCTTCGATGTTTCATGTTCTAAAAATATTTCATAATATTTTGTTGTCGATAGTAGAGAAGATATTCTTTTTTATATAGGTTACTAGACAAGCATTCATCCAATCATCTCACATCCGACTGTGTAATGATGTTTTCATACTCTTCATCGCAGAGAAAGCTCTCTATACACTTGCAGTTGCAACCAGTAATAGTAGTACTAACTTCACGAGCAAATATAATAGTGGGTATAAAACATCTTTCTTTAATTGTACTAACTTTTGAGTCAATCCTCCAAGCCCTCTAACATCTGAGAATTCTCTGCATGACCGAACGTCTAAAATGTAACATTCAAGTTTATTATCAAGTTCCATTAAGGTAATTGGGGAAAATTCCAACGGTATTCAGCGAATCGAACTAATTTCTGGTTATCAAAAGCCAAAAAAATATTACTTGGATCTAAGCATGTCATATATACAAGAAATTTTGTGTTTACTTCATCAAATCGACAATTAAGCTCAGTAAGTTGTAGATCAATAACTGTAGAAAATAATTCAACTCGATAGAAGTGAAGGTTTGTATTATTTTCGGATTTGCGTCTCGATCTCCCTCGAGCTACAAATTTATCTTCCAAATTTAGAACATTAATATCATTTTTTTTGCAAGAGATAGCAACTTCATTGAATAGAGGATCTCATCCATTGTCTCTTATTACTTTCAGTCGTATCCTGAAAAATTTGACAAGAGTCATAGCATTTGCAAGATCTTGATCGTTTCTTTGTAATGCTTGCGACAACTCATTGTAATTCCTAATATAGATTCCATTAAATGAGTCAAAAACACAAATTCAAAACATTTCATAGCTTCCAACAAATCACTTGCTTCAGCACTATGCTCTGAAAGATTGCATCATCTTCAATTACTTTAAGCACATTAATCACGGAGGAGAACAAGCAAATTAAATTCAAGAGAGTTCTATAATGAGAGTTCCACCTTGTGTCCACTGCCCTTGTAAGTGCTCTTTCTTGATTCAAGCCTCTTCCTGTTTATACTTTATCACTGTAAATTTCTTCAATAACTTTTGTATATTGCTTCTCTCAGAAAATATCTCTACGTTTGCATGATGCTCCAACAATATTTGTTATAAAACTAAAAAAGAGCAAACCTTGATATGTTTTTTTTGCGACAGCAACGAGTGTCAATTGAAGTTGATGAGCAAAACAATGAACATAAGATGCAGATGAATTTTCGGCCATAATCAATGCTTTAAGCCAATTGAATTCACCTTGCATGTTACTTGCTCCATCATACCTTTGGCCCCTCAAGCTTGATATACTCAACCCATGTTTAGCAAAAGAAGACCCAATAGCTGCCTTTAGTGATGAAGCTGCAATATTTTCTACACGCACACTGCCTAGAAAGCGCTCTATTACTTTTCATTTTTCATCAACATAACGTAAAACAATTGCCATCTGCTCTTTGACTGATGAATCACGAGCTTCATCAACTAAAATTGAAGATATTTTAGCTTGGACAATATCTTTCATGATAGAACTTGTAGTCTCTATTGCTGCAGCCTGCACAATATCCCTTTGAATGCTTGGTGCTACTAACTTAAGATTTTCAGGAGCATTCTTTAATATCACATTACTTATTTTTTTCATTATGGTCGGCGAGAAAGTGAAGGAGTTCAAGAAAGTTTCCTCAGTTTCTTGAGTCACAAGATTCATCATGGCCTCGAAAAGCTAATCCTTGCTTTAGAAGAAACGTAATGCAATCCCCTGATGCTTCTAAGCGTGTATGATAGTCCATTCGAGCTTGGTCAGATTGAATACACAAAGCAATTTCAATGTGTTGTTTTTCATTCATCAAGTTTATGCAAGCCTTCAAAACATTGGTTGCGAACACTATTATGAACATCTAATGTATCTTTATGCTTCCAATTAGTGAACTCACCGCTAATGAAAGCATCTCTGTCGCCTTGGTCACCATGAACGGGCTTGAATAAATAACAACATAAACAAAACGCGGTATCTTTCTCTATGCTATATTCCAACCAGTAACTATATTCTTGAAAACATGAACTAATAAATCTACGTGGCTCGTTTCCAAACATTCTTGTAGGAAAAATATGTTTTCTGGGATGGAAAGTTTTTTTTTGCAGATACCATCTTCGAACCTTCTTTCTATCATTTGGCTCATAATCATAAATACTTTTTCGTAATCCAGGGTCCGCAGGAAGATCATCTACATTAAGCTCTAATCGTGAACGCACAATAGACGAACTTGCAAAATCTTCATTTGCTTTTCTTTTAAAAAAAAATTCATGACTAGTGAACTGAAAATATAACATCACATGAAGAAAATTTCATTAAACAACAAAATAAGATGCAACAAAAAAATGCAAGACAACTTTGTGTAATATATCCATTGATCATTCACAAAGGCAATTTGTTAATTTTAACAAGAGGTTGCAGCAAAAAAACATATGATTTTGGTGATAGAAATACTTACTAATAAGAGATAGCAACAATTAAGTGCTCTGTTTAACATGAAAAATTGAAATCCAACAGAAGATGTTGCAAAATTTAACATAAGCTTGGGCTATCCTTGAAATTTTGAAGATCACTTACTATCTACATCATAACTAAACAAATCTCTGGAGATCCCCTTACTATCTACATCATAAACTCTGAAGATCACTGCAGTATGAAATACCCTAATTAACAATTGAATATCAAAATCATAACTAAATAAATCTAACATGAAATCTCTTAATTACATTTGATCTTCTGACTTCTATTATGGGGAGGCTTTCTGGCTGAAGGAAGGCAAGAATGAAAACGTTGTGATGTTGCAAAAAAGGCGATGGATTTTAATGGAGCTTGGATTTACAGTTTGGTTAGGAGGCGTGTAGAGGAGGTGGAACGAAGCAGTAGAGGCGTCGAGCGATTAAAAAGAACGGCAAAAAATGCAAAAAAATAGTACTTATCAAATCTTGAAGAAGACGGGAGTTACCCAACTCTGAAATCAGGGCCACGCCGCCAGGCGCCAGGCCGGTCAGGGATGACTGGAGGAGGAACCGAGGAAGGAGACTGTCAAGACTCAAGCGGACAAGCGACCAAGCTGGAGTCTGGAGATCGTCGGTGACTAAGTGGAGAATCTGGAGATCATCTGCCCTAGAGGGAGTGAGGACTGAGGAGTATGGAGGAGGAGGAAATCCTGAACCCTAATTTAGCGATAGATTTTGAGTGTGGGCGGCTGCCCACACTCGGCCTATGATAGGTCCGCCTATGGACTATCATGGAGAAGCCGAAGAAAGAGACAGAATACAACGTTAAGATATATACCGTTGAGAAAGAAGAATCTTCTCAACAATATCATGTTGTCAGTGTTTTATTGTCGTTGAGCACGCGTAGAGGCGTGATTTTAAAATTGGCAGTGGCACCGAAAGTCCAGTCAGATCTTTCTACTCTTGCTCATCCTTAGATATGACATTTTTTAATCTAAGTATCGCTAGAAATGTCAAATATATTTAAAGAAAAGTTAGGGAAATGGAACAAGAAGATCTGACCTTGATCAAGTCTGCAAATTGTGAGATACAAGCAGCAGTGCACTTTCACTGAGTAAGCTCTCTGTGAAGAAGTTCAAAAAGAGCAAGGAGTCAAGATTCAAGACTCCAATTAGATTTTCTTACTGCTGCTGAAAAAGATCAAGTAGAAGAGTCATGAATATGTTCTAACTAAAGACATCATCTTTTCAGGGGTTGCTTCAAGATAGCAAGCCAACTAAAGACTTAGAAATACAAAGGTCGAATCTGTAGAGTCTTTAGTTGTAATCTTTATTCACTCACTTTTGTAGGGTTTTTTCCTGAGTTGTAGGGCTTTTGCCTAAGGTAGAGCATGTGTGCCTGAGGTAGGATATTTGTGAAGATCTGAGGTAGGAGACCAGTTGGGTCTCTGAGTTGTAGGAGTTGAAGTACTCTAAGGAAGGGCTAGTGAGCCTGAGGTACAGCTGGTGAGCCTAAGATAGGGTTGTAGAGCCTGAGGTAGGGTCTGGAAGTGTACCTGAGATATTTTGAGGAATTTGAGTTGTAAGCTTTGGGAGCTGAGTTTTGGAGGAGATTGCTGAGTCTAACACACTACTAGATAGGCGCAGAGGGACAATGGATGTACTCATACTCTAGGAAACCACTATAAAATAGTGTGTTATGTGTTGTATGATGTGGTTGTTCTGATTGTGGTTTTTATACTGGTTTATATCTGCTAAATGTAAAAAGAGCCCATATAGCAAGTCCACTAATTCACCCCCCCCCCTTAGGTGATTTAGACTACAAACACCAACAAGCTTTTAAGTGGTATCAAAGAGAGGTTGGTTAAAATTAGAGTTAACCGTCTGACCAAGATCCTACAAGGGTAGTCTATCATATCACCATGTCGTCAGCTGATAGTCATAAAGAGCTAAGCTCTATGAAGCTCCCCGTATGCAAAAAGGATAACTTTGACAAATTGAAGCATATGGTAAAGATGTTCATGGAAGCATCAAACCCTAATGGCCCGTTCGGCATGCCGGAATTGGCTTTCTGGAATTGGTATTGGCTTTCCAGAAAGCCAATTCTTATGTTCGGCGCGCAGGAATTACGTCGGCTTTGGTTTTCATCTGAAAACCACGGTTATTCATGTTAAGTTAAAAATCCGGCCCCTGAAAACCTTACCCCTCAAGCGTATTTTTCCTGGCTTTCATGCTTCCGCCTCAAGACGACGCCTCCTGGCTACTGCCCTAACCCGCGCAACCATCCCAGCGTCGATCCGCGGTAGGTTTTCTGCTTGATTTTTACTCCGGCTTCCTCTTCTTCGACTTCCTCTTCTCCAGCTTCCTCTTCTCCCGCTTCCTCTTCTTCGGCTTCATCTTTTTCGACTTCCTCTTCCGATTCTGGTTTTTAGCTTCTTCTTCCTCACCATTTTTAGCTTCTTCTTCCTCACAATTATATTTTTCTTCCTCTTCTCCGGCATCTTCCCCCCCCCCCCTATTATCGCAGGTTTTGCTCACTCCGGCTTCACAGTAGGGACTACTCCATCATACACAGAAGGTAGAAGGCAAGATTTGCTACTATTAGTAAGTATTTGGTGGATCACTCCGACTATTTTTGAGTTAATGGTTTGATCTCAGATTTTTTGTTATAGCAGAAAGGGGTTAGGGTCAGATTTTCTGTTTTTGATCTAGGTTTGATCTCAGATTTTTTGTCAGATTTTCTGTTTTTGATCTCAGATTTTTTTTAATTAGAGAAACATGTAGACTTACTCATTTATTGCTTGGCAAAAAAATTTAGATCATCAAAGCCACAAGAATTCCACCACCTGCAATGTTTAATTAGGAATGTATTGTTAAATTTGTCTTGCCTTATCAAGTAAATTGTGTGTCACTGTATACCGAGACTTGTTAGTCATTGTTTGTTTATTATATTTTATTGTACCCATGCATGTACATTACATTATTGGTTACTGCACTAGAAGCTTCATTTGATCGTGATTACGTTGTCGTATTATTTATAATGTTCATCAATGCAAGTTTAGAGTGTCAGATAACTCTCTAAAATCCTCTCTTTTGAATTGTATTGATTAGTAGTCATTATGTGTTATCAAATGAAGCATTCAGTGTTAGCAGCCAATTTTGTTGCTTAAATCTTACCCTCTTAACTTCACATTCATTTATTTCGACTTTAGGGGCAATGAATAACGATGAGTTGCAGAAGAAACGTAGGAGAGATATCATCATATCATCGTCAGTCGCCGCGACTCTAGGGATAGCTGTAGTTGTATTGAATTCCATTCCTAAACAGCCAACATGCGTTGCAGACAGAGATGCCATCTGAAAACTTTTATTAACGCGCCTATATGCTGGGAAAGAAATTGATTGCTTTAACCAGTTATGTATGGGTAAAGCACTGTTTAATGAGTTGTGCAGTATTCTACGTGCAAAAGGTTATGTATGTGACACACAATCTGTTTCGATCAAAGAAGCAGTTGCATTGTTTTTATATATATTAGGGCATAATGAAAAATTTCGAGTTGTTGGACATACTTATATGCGATCCATCGACACTGTCAGTAGACACTTCAACATTATCCTTCACGGGATTTTAAAACTTTCAAAGGACTACATTAAATTGCCTGAAGCCAGAGTAGAACCAAGGTCAAAATGATTTTTATACTGTGTTGGTGCATTAGATGGAACACATGTTAAAGTGACAATTCCGATTGAAGATCAGGGAATATTTCGCAATAGGAAACAAGCTATCACAACAAATGTACTCGGTGTTTGTGACAGCAACATGAGATTTCAAAGGACTACATTCAATGATCCAAAAAATTGTGCATTGGACATCTGAAATGGATATAACTTTGTCAAATGAACTGTTGGAACAACATAGTTTGGGTCATAAAATCCTAAGTGGGTGGAAGAGTGTGGCTTTGATAGCTGCTATTACGGCACTAAAAGAAATATGTTGCGTAGAAACAAACAAGGACAAGTTAACAGCACGTCTAAAGACTTGGAATAAGTACTACGTCGAGGTTAGCGTGATGCTGGACACATCCGGGTTTGGTTGGGATTGGGAAAGGAACATAGTGAAGGTGGACAGTGAGGAAGTATGGGCAAATTATGTGAAAGTAACATATTTTTAATTAATATATATATATATATATATATTTTTACAAACCCATTTCATTGATATTATTTTAAGTGTAAAATAATTTTTGAATTTTACAATTGCAGGCTCATCCTTCAATGAAACATTATAGAGAAAACGTTATTGTGAATTGGTTGGATTTGGCTATGTTATGTGGGACTGACAGAGCGACTGGTAGTCATGCTGCCACCGCATTAGAGCCGGAAAAAGAAATAGATGCAGAGTCCATGACATACAAAACAACTAATACACATGAGACGACTAGAGTGGATGCAGAAGGGAGCAGTAGAAGGAGGAGAAAGAGAGCTGGACAAAATGACTCGGTAGCAGTGGCCATTGAAAAATTGGCTGACTCCGTGCAAGATGCGGTGGGGACAATGACTGCTAGTGATGTTGACGGAAACTACGTCGCAGTTACTCGGACGACTGATTTATATTCTCAAGATTTACTCAGGGCGATGGATATACTGTCATGATAGTGTCAAGCGTGACATATTCAAGAGACTCCCGGACGGGTTAAAGGGCGCATGGCTGCAAATGCAATTTGATCGCTAGTTTAATGTTACTATTTATGAGTCATGTACTATTTATGTGGTTTTGTTGCTATTTCGGAACTTTTATTTGTGGACGATGCTTTAAGATTATTAGTACTTTCATTTCAAGTATTATTAGTATTTAGATTTTGTGGACAATGATTAAATTTTTACAAAAATAGTTTTTAAAAATTGCAATTCCAGAAAGCCAATTCCAGTGTACAGCCGAACAACTTTTACATATCAATGTCAATTCTGTTCACTAAAAATCATCCTGCAGTCGAACAACATAATTGGTTTTCTTCACAAAACCAATTCCTACAGATATTGATTTTCTGGCCAAAGCCAATTCAAGAAAACCAATACCTGCGCGCCGAACGGACCGTAAGAATTTTATCACATTTGAGGAGGGGCCCTTTATCCTCATGAAGGCCTCCACTATTGATCTTAATCTACAAGTTTCAAAGAAGTATACTGACATGACAAGGGATGAAATTGTACTTGCTACTATAGATAAGAAAGCCAAAAATTACAGTCAGTGCAATTGATGATTTCATAGTTGAATGCTATAAAAGTACTTCAAAACAGTAAATGAGTTGAAGACCTATGGGAGGGTCTTCACTAATTATGAGTTGAATGATAAATTACTCAGATCTCTAACTAGAGATTGGGACAACAAGATCTGTGTCATCAGTCAAAAGAAAAGAAAAAGCTACTTCTAGTGAAAAGAAGCACTACAAGGGCAAGAAGTCTGAAAAGACTTTTCTTGCCAAGAAGGAGAAGAGCTGGAGTCAAAGTGACTCAGCCTCTTCTGAGTCAGAAGAAGAGGAGTCCTATATTAGGTTGTTTGCTGAAGAAGAAGAGGAGCCACCTCCTGCAAGGATTTGTATCAGGGCCCCATTATCACATTCAGATAGTGACAATGAGGAAGAAGAGGAAGAAGAGGAAGAGAGTTGTGGCTTGATGGCCATGACAAGTGAAGATGTTCAAGAGGAATCCATTCCCGATGAGGTAATAATTCTTAACTTGTCTTCTTCTAATTCAGATAACGAGACTGGCCCGGAATCTGAAGCATCTTCTTCATCTAATGATTAGAATGGATCAGAATCTGAAGATAATGTCAATCAATTAATTAACAAATATAGTGCCCTCTTGGAAGCTCTGAAAAAGAGTAAGAAGCTTGTCAATAGGCAAGCTGAGCAAATTGCCTCCCTTTAGCAAGTAAAATATGAATACTTTGAGTCTGCTACCCACCTTACTCAAATGAGTAAAGAGATTAGCAAGCTGAAAGAAATAACAATTATTCAAGCCAGTACCATCATCCAGAAGAACAAGATCATCAAGGATCTTGAAGAGAATCTCTTCAAAGAGAGGATGCTAGTGGCCAAATTCTCTAAGCCACAGTCTGTGCTACCAATTATTAACTCTTTCACTACACAGAACAATAAGAGTGGAGTGGGCTTCAATTGGAAAGCAGCAAAAGACAGGGCTAAGGGAAAGGCAGTTGTTATTAAGCCTCAAACCACCTTTCAAAAGGTTCTACTTTCTTCAAACAGATATGACCATGACAGTATGTATGATCACTACAAGAATGAAAATTCCTATAGTAAAGACAATAGTGCACCTAACTGTAGAGGTATAAAGGGCATGGGGTTGAGTGTTTTGAAAGATCCTCATGAGAAAATTCATATGGGTTATTATGAACCATTTGTATTTTGTACACAAGTCCCTACACTCAAGAGTAAATAATCGGCATCTTCCCAACTCTTACCAGTGAAAAAACAGGTTGTTGGCAAAATAATAACTCACTCTCACAAGGCAATAACGGATGTCATTAACACAATGTCAACTACCAAGCTGACATTTGTTGTTGTTAAGTCGATATCGCTGAGTAAGAACAATTATCGTCGAGCACACAACCAGGATATTGTTGAAAGAGATAGGAAGAATGCATGTGCTTTATCTGCTGAACATGAACTTTCTCATGTTTCATCATCTTCCAAGAATGTTCAAAAGAGAAGGTATAATCTTTTTGAGCATTGATGTTGTGGTAAAGTGAGACACTTTGTCATAGATTGTTAGTACAATCCATTTGTGTCACAGGCCAAGAAGAGCTTTCTTGCTAGAGTTGCTCCCATCAGAAATGTTGTTTTTACGGCTAACAAGAACCTAGGACCCAAAGTTAATTGGGATACTAAGGTAAAATGAATTATATCTTGCAGGTTAGTTCAAGTACCAACCTAAAGCAAATCTGGTACTTGGATAGTGGTGTTCTAGGCACATGACTGGGACAAGAAGTCTTCTCAAGGATTGCACTCCTGTGAAGCATAGACCTAAGATCATTTTTGGAGGCCCTGATTGGGAAGTCACCAAAGATTATGATATGATTTCCAATGACATAGTCTCAATTACAAGAGTATCTTATATGGATGGGTTGCAACACAACCTCATAAGCATAAGCCAACTATGTGACTTAGGTTATGCCATTGAGTTTCACAATGATAAGTGTCTGATCAAAAAGTCAATTGACTTAGAGATTATTTTTTCAGACACCAAGAGTGGCAATGTCTATTGTTTAGATTTTATTTTTCATAATTCTTTCACTCAAGTATGTCTGGTAGGTAATGAGAAACAGTCTCTTTGTGTTCAATGGTACAAAAAATTTGATCACATTAACTGCAAAATATTGAACAAACTCTTTTCTGAAAACTTAGTTAGAGATAGTGTTAATCTCAAATGTGTTAAAGAGGGACCATGTCATGCATGTCAAATGGGCAAGCAAACTAAGGTCGTCTTTAAGAGCATTGGCTGCAAAGACTCTGTAAGATGTCTTTATCTGTTGCATAAGAATCTATTTAGTCCTATGATCATTCAGAGTTTAGGAGGGAAATTGTACTCTTTGTGATTGTAGATGATCACTCTAGGTTTACATGAGTTTTCTTTCTTTGGAAAAAATCAGATACTCTGGATGTCGTTATGATTTTTGTCGGGTCCATACAGAATGAACTGGAGTGAACTATGGTCAAATTAAAAAGTGACCATGGCACAGAATTTCAATCTAGGGCTATGACAAAATTCTGTCAAAAGTAAGGTATCTCCCAGAAGTTCTCTTCTCACAGAACTCCATAATAAAATGGAGTGGTTGGGAGAAAGAACAGGACATTAATAGAGACTGACAAATCATTGTTTAGTGATTCCTCACTGCTAGAGTATTTCTCGGCTGAGGCAATCAATACAGCTTGTTATGTCTGAATAGGGCCTCTATCAACAAGTCCCGTGAGAAAACTCCCTATGAACTTCTGAAGGGCAGAAAACCAATTATTCATATTTCAGAATCTTTGATTGCAAATGTTACATTTTAAATAATTGGAGATCTCAGCTGACTAAGTTTGCTGAGAAGTGTAGTGAAGGTATTTTTGTTGGATACAACTCATATAGTAGAGCTTATAGAGTATTCAACAAGAAAACTCTAGTTGTAGAAGAATCTATGTATATTGTTTTTGATAAGACTAGCCTTATATATAAGGGCAGGTTTAGTGCAACTAACATTACAGGTACAGAACAAAGATTGCAAGAGCTGTTTATCCATGACAAAAATAGCTCAAGCAAAGTCTCTCCTCCTGATGAAGATTTTAGTGGAGATATTCAGCCAATTGAAGAAGATCAGGTTGTTGAAGATGCAGTAGCTGCTGCTGAAATATAGCGAGCTGCTAACAGGCTGCCTGCAACAACCAAGTACTTAAGAGATCACCCTAGTAATCTAATTATTGTGTATGTCAGCCAAGGAGTCACCACTAGGAGTAGGATCCACAATGAGGCTCTATTTCTGAGTTTCTTGTCTCAGGTGGAGCCCAATAAGTTTGAAGAAGCTAACAAAAATTCTTTTTGGATCAATGTTATGCAGGAAGAGCTACATCAATTCAAGAGATGCAAAGTCTGGAAGCTGGTACCAAAACCATAAGGACGTAACATTATGGGCACCAAATGAATCTTCGGAAACAAATTAGATGAGAATGGTGTGATAGTGAAAAACAAAGCAAGGTTGGTAGTTAAAGGATATAGGCAAGAGGAGGACATAGACTTTAACCAAATATTTGCCCCAGTTGCAAGATTATAGGCAATAAGAATGTTCCTTTTTTATGCTGCATACAAAATATTCAAGTTCTACCAAATGGATGTCAAATCAACATTCCTAAATGATAATCTCAAGCAAGAGGTATATGTGGAGTAACCCTCAGATTTTGTACATCCAACTCTAACTGATCATGTTTATTTACTAAGAATATCTTTATATGGGTGAAATAAAGCCCCTAGGGCTTGATATAAAACTTTGTCTACCTTTCTCATTAAAAACAAGTTCTTAAGGGGAAAGATAGATAGCACATTGTTCTTAAGGGAATCTAAGGGCAAGTTTCTCTTAGTCCAAATATATGTTGATGACATTATATTTGGGTCTACTGATGACAATCTTTGCAAGAGATTTGTCAACCTTATGCAGGGGGAGTTTGAGATAAGCAGTACGGGAGAGCTTATTGGGTATTGTATCCACGATTACCTAGATTTGAGGAAGCCACCTGTCAAGCTAAGATGAATTCACAATGTATTTGATGAAACATCTTAAGTTGTACTTGCAGCTCCTCCACGCTAAGTGCACACCAATGTCAGGGTGCAGTAGGTCAATATACACGGGTCTGCAAGACGTAATCCCTCGTTGAGCAGATCAGTGTGTTGGCCTACGTGTACTCTCTCTATTGGAGTGCACTTACTTTCAAGTACAGGGCCGTTCATATGCAAGAGAAGACAAGGAGCATGGATGGGTCAAGGAGCAGCTCCAGGGTGGAAGACGAAAATTCGTCCAAGGAAAATTCGACGAGAATCACCAAGTGATTCTCGCCGATTCGACGAGAATCACCAAGTGATTCTCGCCGATTCGACGAGAATCACTAGTGATTCTTGCCGAATCGACGAGAATCATTAGTGATTCTCGCCGACTCCTTCTGGCTACCTCAAAACGGTGCCAAGTAAGATTCGGCGAGAATCACTAGTGATTCTCGCCGAACCAGTGGCCAAGCAGCTCATGTATACAAAGTGAAATTCGTTGAGAATCAATAAGTGATTCGGCGAGAATCACTAACGATTCTCGACGAATCGTCGAGAATCACTTGGTGATTCTCGCCGATTCGTCGAGAATCGCCTGCGATTCTCGCCGATTTTCACTTAGCGTTTTCTCAGGTTGCTGCTGGACCGGATTCTGCCTCTAGACTAGTTTGAACCGGACTTAGGGATTTCTAGTGTGGGTCCCACAAACGGTCATATTGGAGTTATCTACAGTATATATATTCCAGTATTTTGAACAGTAAAATCACGGAGAAAAGAGAACGAAACCGAGCCGCGACGAAACCCTAATATCGCGATTCCTCTCCGTCGCCGCCGTCGTGCTCGGGCAAGTTGGTCGCCGTCAACAATCGAGATTCCTTCGTGATCTCCGGCGACAGAAGCTTAGCAAAGCTTGAGTCTCACGTGTCTATCCAGAGATCTCTTATCTCTCGATTTGTTGACCGGGAAAAAAACTCCCCCGTCCGAATCGATCGAGACGACCGATCCTCGTGTGACCGTTGGAAGACCAAGCTAGCTTCGCTACGAAGTTTGGATCTCCACGTTCAGCAGCCGCTCATCATCACAGCCGCCGATCCCGAAGCTAGCCGCCGCTCGTGGTGCTGCCGCCGGTTCCGGGGAGATCCTCTCCAAGAGAGACCAAGGTTGTAGACTCTTCGTTGACTTCACGAACACGTCGTCGAACGAAGAGGAACACCGTAGTCTCCGAAAGAAGTTTGTATCTCGTATACATTCCATATTTACTTTTGTTGTAAAGGAACGATTGTTCCGTATTGTAAGGGTTAGGTGCAACCCGTTTTGTGGGAGTGTTGACTCTCACGTGTGGAAGGGCTCCTTCCGTTAGTGCAGGGATTGGATTTCAATCCCGTTGGAGAAGTGACCGAGTCGTCCCTTGTTAGGAGATAGGTCGAAGGGGGAAAGTGGATGTACCCAAGTCGGGGAACCACTATAAATTTCCTGTGTATTCCGTGTGCTGTGCCTTTTATCTTTATTGTGCAGGTACCGTCGTAAATTCCGCAAAAGCGCTACTCGTCACCTATTCCCCCCCCCCATAGGTGCACATAGTTGACACTAGGTGGACTTTCAAGTGGTATCAGAGGGAGGTTGCTCATCAAAAAGGTTAACACCTTGAGTAGAATCCTGCCACCAGTGTCAGAAGCATGGATCTGGATTATGAAATACCGCCACTCAAACTCCCCGCATGCACAAAGGATTATTATCCCATTTGGAGAATGAGGGTGTCATTTCACCTTGATGCTATCGATCCTCGAGCATCCTTCATCCTGGAAGAGGGTCCGTTTATTCCCATGAAGACCTCCGACTCTGGGATCCAAGTGCCCATGGGCATTGCTGAGATGTCAGAGACGGAACTATCACTATTTCACTTGGATGAGAGGATTCGTCAAATCATTATGGATATCTGGTCTGGAGTCTCTCGCTCTAGATTGGAAAAATGTAGGACGGCTAAATATCTGTGGATGACGATCTCAGAGCTGATGGGGGAGTCAGAGAAAGCTGGAATATGTTGTCAACCAGACGAGGAAGCCTATGTGGGGGTCCTCACCTCTGAAGATGAAGGTAACCATCACTCGGACAACATTAGAGCTCCAGTGTCCGTATCAGAGACTGACGAGACCAGTGAGGAAAGCAGCTCGGACGAGGATGAAACAATGGTCACTGATTCTAATGACAATAACACAAATAAGCAGGTAACATCTTCATCCTGCCCCATATCTTTTGACCTTTCTGAAGACAGAAACTGCTCTCCTCCAGAAAAGTCTGATTCCTTGAAGAGAGCCCTTCAGGAAAGCAACCTACTTGCTGAGGAGCAAGCTCGAGAGATTGCTCGACTGAAGATCTTGTTGGTTCTCCAATTGGCGTCCAACAAGGCCAAGGTCTCTAAGATCTCAGCTCTAGAGAGTAGTCTGGAGAATGAGAAAAGAATAGTATCAAACTTCTCCAAGGTTGATGCCATTAAGAGAAAGCAAGAAAACGGGTGGATCTCCCGGATTGTCAATTCGTGGAGAAATGGGGAAACGGTATTCCGACCCCCCACTCCAGGCAGGAAGGCAACTCATCATGCCTTCAGGTATGACCACAGGAATGGTCGTGGTCACTGCAAGGGTGATTTGTCCCCATGTGGAAACGTCCATAGTGCAAGTGGCGTCATGGCCACTCATGAGGAAATACCTAAGGCTCATTCTGAGCCCTTCGTATTCACTGCCACTGCCTCAACACAGTGTGGATCTGCATGTCCCAGCTCACAGAAGACTTCTCACCACTCGAGGACACAGGATAGAGAGGATAGAAGTCATGATGTCAGGTTCCATGGGGCCCCTGTAAGGGAGATGCCTGAAAGAATGGCACCACCTTCTCGGCCTCATAACGCTCACAACATGCATTCTTTCCACCCTTCCACGTGTCACGATGGAAGAGGAATTTTTGTGACAAGATCATGCCCTATCCCGTTTAGACCTAGGACCGTGACTATATCAATCACGAGATCAGGTCGGAAACGGCGATACAACATTCACCCATGTTGGTGCTGTGGCAAAGTGGGGCACTTTGCCATCGACTGTTGGCACAATCCCTATGTGCCTACGGCAAGGGCTTATCCACATTCTCGGGACAGAGGTAGTCTTCCAGACAGGTTTTCTGAAGGAAGGCAGTGGCGTGCTCATGCTAACAGGAACCTAGGACCCAATATGATTTGGGTTCCTAAGGTAAAGTAATTCTTTCTTGCAGGGTAGTCTAGGTTCCCGTGAATATGATGGGAACTAGACAGTAGGTGGCTCAAGACTAAATTGGAACAATCGTCTGCAATAACAGATGTGATATCAATTTGAGCATACTCACATTGAGCTTCTGATATGTTCTACCTGAGGGACTAAAACGATGACTCTCAAAATCCCAGGTACTCATGATCAGTTTCAAGACTTGAGTCGTTTTCAATTGACAATTACATATATATCATTATATACAGATACTTCTTTGTATATTAGTGTATGTATGCACGTCTAAGGATAGGTTAACTCGATGCATGCAAACCTTTACACATCAATAAAGGGTTAACGAAGATATGTCATCGTGATTCTCGACAACTCACAATTGACATCAAGAAGTTTTTGGAAACGCCTCATTCAAATCCAAATAGATTGACTTTAAAATATACATGTGTTTATCATCTTTATATTGACTTGACGTCAGAAAATTTCAAAAATGTTGCAAGCTTCTCAACGTGAAAATTTTTAGTCAAGAGAGCTCTCAATTTTGAATTAGACAAATGGTATTAGAAATCGAATTAAATAAATCTCCTGACAGACAAATCCCGCCGACCCTTCGCATTCACCCCGAATCCTGACGAATTAGACAAATCCCGCCGAAAGAGTTCTTCCGCCGATTCGCCTTTTTCACGAATCCAGCCTCACGTCGCAGCAGTCTGTCCCGCCGAAAGAGTTCTTCCGCCGATTCGCCGAAACCCGCAGGAGCTCTCCCTCCGACTCGCCGAATCGCTATACATCCTGCTCTAAGGACAACTGCTGGGTGTCCATCTTCTTCCCGTAAGCTCTCGTCGAATCGCGAAGTGTCCCTGTGACCGCAAGGTTATCGCAAGGTCCATCGTCAAATCGAGAAGGTTCTCGCAACGTTCTAGCAAGGCCGAACCCCACAGGAAACCCTTCCATCCACCGAAGGTCTTCCCGACGCTCCTCAACTCACTTCCATATAAGTCCTTAGGTAACCACTTCCTCACCCGTACTTGGACGCTCTCACTAGTGATGCCTTCTTTTTGAATGTTCATTAATGCTTAGAGTAGGGCTTCTCTCTCTAGATCTACAATGGCTCCAAGGACAACTACAGGGTTGGTCTCTGGCTGTGAGCTGGTTCGAACTGGGTTTTCTCACACCTCGGACGAATTCCGCAACATCATTCTAATGCTGGAAGAGGCTGGGCTAACCTTCGTCCTGGAGCACCCTTGCAAAATCCTGGACAAAGAGGTGCTGGAGTTCTTCGCTACCGCAAGACTCCGAGATGGAGACTCCATAATCAAGAGCAAGGTGGCTGGGGCAAAAGTAAAGATGTCTGCCCGCAAGCTGACTCGCTACCTGCAGCTTTCTAGTTCGGAGCAGGAGGACTATCTGGAGGACGAGGACAAAACCAGAACTCTCTTGTTCTGCGGTCTTCCACGAGGAACTCGATCAATAAAGAGAAAGGAGATGAATGAAGAAGGGAAGCTCCTATCTGACATTATTGGAAAAGTGCTCATCTGCAAGCCGGGCTCGCATGACCATATCTCAGGAGATATGTTCAAGATCCTCATAGCTGTTGTCTGCCGCAAGAGGTTCAACTGAGGGGAGTTGCTGTTCGAGAAGATCAAGGACACCCTGGGCACTCCTAGTTTCGGCCGCATCATAAGTCTATATCTAAACCAGCTAAACAGAGACAAGTTCGACATGAGCAAAGGTGTCCCTCTCCACTACTTGAAGAAGATGGATGCAAGTGTGTTTGATCGATGGGAGAGGCGGATCGGGCAGCCTGCCGTGGAAGAGCGACAGGAAGTTTCTCCAGCAGTCACCCCCCGTGAAATTCCTGATACCCTGACTGCAGGAATCGAGGGGGAGACTCTACCCCCTCATACAGATGTAGTTTCTGAAACTGCCCAGGTGGCCAGGGATGCGGTGGCCGAAATTCATGAAGTAAGTGAACCTGAGCTGGAGGATGAGGAGGTCCTGAACAGAAACACTCAAGGAACCGAAGCTGAAGCACTGGAGACTGCTGACCGAGAATTGGAAGAGGCTGCTGATATAGATGAATTCTTGGATGAGGACGGAGAGGAAGATGAGAATGAGGGACATGAAGCATTTGAGACTCCGGATCCTGTTAAACCTCCATCTGACAAGTCTGCACCAGTGGAGGGGGAGTTAGATAAATCTACAGAGGCAGCCAGCATTCCTCCTGTAGAGACTGTGATGGTATCCAGCTCTACAGATGCGTCTGCTGAAATGCAGGGCCCACAAGTGCCTCCGGCTATTCCGTTACGAGATGACCTAGCCACTCACACTGTACATATCATTCAGGGCATCGTGAATGAGCTTAAAGCCTCTTTTGATACACCTCAGAAAACACTGCTGAAAAGGATTAAGACTTCTGAAAATCTCATGCTTAAGAATATGGTGGAAATCAACCATAAGCTGGACGTGATGGAGAAGAAATTTGAAGAGAAGTATACCGCGGCCGGCGAAGCTGTCACACTCTTAATGGCCGGCTTGAAAAAGAATACTGATACTCTGGCTGTCGTAAATCAGAACGCACACGTTGTAGCCAACAACATTCAGAAGTTTGATGGTAATATGGTCACTTTAAATGCCAATCAGCAGGCCCTGATCACTGAATTCTCCAAGACCACGAAGCATATTGATGACTCCCTGCACTCATATGCCAACTGCATAGCTGTCGAAGCCAAAAAGGGGGAGAAAGAGTATATAGCTAAGTTGGCCGAGCTTCAAGAAAGCATGAGCACACACTTCGCCCAATCAAGCAAATATGTCTATGAGAGCTGCTGGTGGATGCTCCAACAGGCGCTAGGTACGTTAGGCGTCGTTCTGCCTGACAATCCTGCCGGTATTCATGTCCCTGAGACATCTAAGGCCGCTGAGGAAGTAAGTGTTGCTGAGGATGTAAGTGCAAGTGCTGCAGATATTCCCACAAATGACGCTGATGCTAGGGCTCTCTCCAAAGCTAAACTGAGGAGCATGTTCGACCAAGAGGCCTTAGCAAAAGCCAGGGGAAAGAGAAAAGTTCAAGAAGGGACCTCCAAGGAGACACAGGCTGCAAAGAGAACTCGAATGAATGAGGAGGATGTACGAAACGAAAGGTGGAGTCCAGTTTCAAGGAACATCATCTTAGACACCTTCTGGCTGCAAGAAAGAGGAGAGATCAATCGAAACGAAGTATATAGCCAGTATGAGTGGGAAACGCACAAAACGTTTGAAGCG
Source organism: Platanthera guangdongensis (assembly GCA_039583875.1). Classification (NCBI taxonomy): domain Eukaryota; kingdom Viridiplantae; phylum Streptophyta; class Magnoliopsida; order Asparagales; family Orchidaceae; genus Platanthera; species Platanthera guangdongensis. The sequence goes on from CM077159.1 coordinate 85,073,622, forward strand.
AAACGCAACATCTTTTTCAGAAACAACAAGGATGCAGATAAAGTTGCTCCTCCTAGGTATTACCCAAAGCCCAAAGAATACATGGAGAGGAAAAGCAAGAAGTACTTGGCTCAAAATCCTAAGGGTGACTTAGCTAAGGAAAAATAGTCAAAAACTTATAGCTTGTCACTTTGTCTTAAGAACATTTAATGATTTTTGTTGTCATAGAAACAATTCTGGATTATATGTGTATATATTTATATTGGTATATATATTTGAATTTGTGAATGACTCAAGTCCTGATCTGATTGCATATATTCTCTTGTGCTGCATGTTTAATTTCTGAATGCTATGTTTATTATTTGATATGTGTTATTCATCTTAGCTAGTAGGGTTTTGGCTTCGTCAAATAGGAGGAGATTGTTGGGTATTGTATCCACGATTACCTAGATTTGAGGAAGCCACCTGTCAAGCTAAGATGAATTCACAATGTATTTGATGAAACATCTTAAGTTGTACTTGCAGCTCCTCCACGCTAAGTGCACACCAATGTCAGGGTGCAGTAGGTCAATATACACGGGTCTGCAAGACGTAATCCCTCGTTGAGCAGATCAGTGTGTTGGCCTACGTGTACTCTCTCTATTGGAGTGCACTTACTTTCAAGTACAGGGCCGTTCATATGCAAGAGAAGACAAGGAGCATGGATGGGTCAAGGAGCAGCTCCAGGGTGGAAGACGAAAATTCGTCCAAGGAAAATTCGACGAGAATCACCAAGTGATTCTCGCCGATTCGACGAGAATCACCAAGTGATTCTCGCTGATTCGACGAGAATCACTAGTGATTCTCGATTATCACTAGTGATTCTCGCCGAATCGACGAGAATCATTAGTGATTCTCGCCGACTCCTTCTGGCTACCTCAAAACGGTGCCAAGTAAGATTCGGCGAGAATCACTAGTGATTCTCGCCGAACCGGTGGCCAAGCAGCTCATGTATACAAAGTGAAATTCGTTGAGAATCAATAAGTGATTCGGCGAGAATCACTAACGATTCTCGACGAATCGTCGAGAATCACTTGGTGATTCTCGCCGATTCGTCGAGAATCACTTGGTGATTCTCGCGATTCGTCGAGAATCACTTGGTGATTCTCGCCGATTCGTCGAGAATCGCCTGCGATTCTCGCCGATTTTCACTTAGCGTTTTCTCAGGTTGCTGCTGGACCGGATTCTTCCTCTAGACTAGTTCGAACCGGACTTAGGGATTTCTAGTGTGGGTCCCACAAACGGTCATATTGGAGTTATCTACAGTATATATATTCCAGTATTTTGAACAGTAAAATCACGGAGAAAAGAGAACGAAACTGAGCCGCGACAAAACCCTAATATCGCGATTCCTCTCCGCCGCCGCCGTCGTGCTCGGGCAAGTTGGTCGCCGTCAACAATCAAGATTCCTTCGTGATCTCCGGCGACAGAAGCTTAGCAAAGCTTGAGTCTCACGTGTCTATCCAGAGATCTCTTGTCTCTCGATTTGTTGACCGGGAAAAAAACTCCCCCGTCCGAATCGATCGAGACGACCGATCCTCGTGTGACCGTTGGAAAACCAAGCTAGCTTCGCTACGAAGTTTGGATCTCCAAGTTCAGCAGCCGCTCATCATCACAGCCGCCGATCCCGAAGCTAGCCACCGCTCGTGGTGCCGCCGCCGTTTCCGGGGAGATCCTCTCCAAGAGAGACCAAGGTTGTAGACTCTTCGTTGACTTCACGAACACGTCGTCGAACGAAGAGGAACACCGTAGTCTCCGAAAGAAGTTTGTATCTCGTATACATTCCATATTTACTTTTGTTGTAAAGGAACGATTGTTCCGTGTTGTAAGGGTTGGGTGCAACCCGTTTTGTGGGAGTGTTGACTCTCACGTGTGGAAGGGCTCCTTCCGTTAGTGCAGGGATTGGATTTCAATCCCATTGGAGAAGTGACCGAGTCGTCCCTTGTTGGGAGATAGGTCGAAGGGGGAAAGTGGATGTACCCAAGTCGGGGAACCACTATAAATTTCCTGTGTATTCTGTGTGCTGTGCCTTTTATCTTTATTGTGCAGGTACCGTCGTAAATTCCGCAAAAGCGCTACTCGTCACCTATTCCCCCCCCCCCCCCCCATAGGTGCACATAGTTGACACTAGGTGGACTTTCAGAGCTAAAGTACCTTTTAGGCCTCCAAGTGAAGCAGTCTGATGAGAAAATTTTCATCTCTCGGACGAAGTACACTAGAAAGCAAATTAGGAAATTGGGGATGGAGTCGGCCTCTACCATGAAAAATCTCATGAGATCAAATATATCTCGCGATAAGGATGGGAAAGGAAAACTTTTTGATGAATTCATGTATAGGTGTATCATTGGGTCTCTACTGTACTTGACTACAAGTAGACCTGATATTATGTATGCTACATATGTTTGTGCTAAGTACCAGACAAGATCTAAGGAATCTCATTACTCAGTTACAAAGAGGATTTTGAGATACCTCAAGGGCAGCTAACTGATTGGTCTGTGGTACCCTGGTAACAATGATTTTGAACTAGATATTCAGATGCAGACTTTGCAGATCACAAATATGATAGAAAGAGCACCTCTAGAACATGTCAGTTCCTTGGGAGAAGGTTGATCTCATAGAGTAGCAAGAAGCAGACCAGTGTGACAATTTCTACACCTACGTCGGAATATATTTCAGCAGGGAGTTGTTGTGTACAACTTCTGTGGATTCAACATCAATAGCATGATTACAACGTCCAGGTAAGTAACACTCATATTTTTTGATTCCTCCAGTGCAATCTCTATAGCTAACAATCCTGTGTCATACAACAAAACTAAGCATATAGAGATTAAATACCAGTTTATTATAGAGCATGTTAAGAAAAAAAGATATGTCTTAAGTTTGTCCCTACAGACAAACAAGCAACTGATATCTTTACCAAGACACTGGATGATGCTAAGTTTAATTCTTTTAAGATTTGTTATGCGGTATTGAAATGATTGGTACCTCCAATAGAGGTCCAAGGGGAGATATATATATTAAGTAGAGAACAACATATAAATAGTATATAAGAGATGGGATTAATGAGTCTAACACTCCCCCTCAAGTTGGGTCGTGGGAACTTCCCAGACCTAACTTGTTACATATAAAGTTCATTCAGACCCCCGTAACTCTCTTGGTAAGAATATCTGCAACCTGATCTCCGATCTTCATATGACTTAGAGAAGTAAGTCCTTCTTCATACTTCTCTCTTACAAAGTGGCAGACGACCTCTATGTGTTTTGTACGTTCAGGGAACACAGGATTAGTAGCTATCTGTATCGCACAGCCTGATTATCACACCATAGGGGAGTGGGATCTTGGACAGGGCACCCGATTTCACCAAGAATTTGTCTAACCCACATGATCTCAGCAACAGAGTGGGACATAACCCGATATTCCGCCTCAGCACTACATCTAGCAACCGTGGTCTATTTTTTGCTCTTGCAGGAGACGAGATTCTCACCCAAAAAGATATTAAATCCAGTGTTTGACTTTTGGGTGGCTAAGCAGTCTGCCCAGTCAGATGCACAGTATGCCTCAATATTAGAATGGCCTCGATTCTTGTATGATATCCCGAGACCAGGATCTTTCTTTACGTACCTGACGATTCGAAGAACAGATTCTCATTGAGAGATAGTCGGAGCAGTTATGAACTGATTGACCATACTTGTAGCACAAGCAATGTCAGGATGAGCCATGATAAGGTAGTTCAGTTTTTCAACTATTCTACGATACTTCTCTGGTGAATCAAAGGGTTTGCTTTCAACATGAAAACCTTTTTCCCCTGATTCAAGAGGAGAATCCATAGGGCCACAGTTAGACATTTCAAGGTCGGATAGAAGATCGAGAGCATATTTGCATTGACAAATAAAGAGGGAATCATCATAATTAGCAACTTCAATCCCTAGGAAGTACCGTAATGAGCCCAAATCCTTTGTCTGAAAGTTGGAGTGTAAGAATGCCTTGAGATTTGTTATCCCTTCAGAATTGCTGCTTATGATGACAATATCATCAACATAAACCACTAGAAGAACAGTACCAGCCGAAGATTTCTGTTAAAAGAGAGAGGAGTCCTTTGTACTCTTAGTAGGCCCGAATTGAGTGAACACAGATCAGAAACGAGCAAACCATGCTCGAGGGGATTGCTTTAATCCGTATAACGACTTCAGGAGATGACACACCTTGTTACGCTCCCCCTCAGCAACGAACTCAGGTGGTTGTTTCATATACACCTCTTCATCTAAGGACCCATGAAGAAATGCATTCTTGATGTCCAACTGGTACAAGGGCCACTGGTGAGAGGCTGCAAGAGAGAGCGGGATGCGGAGAGAGGACACCTTAGCAACGGGGGCAAATGTTTCATCATAATCTGCTTCATAAGTCTGAGCATAGCCTTTGGCAACCAAGCGGGCCTTCAAGCGATCGAGGGAACCATCCGCATTAACTTTGATAGAATAGATCCATTTGCATCAAATAGCCTGCTTGTCAGTAGGTAAGGAGACCAAATCCCATGTGTTGTTAAGTTGAAGAGCTGTCAATTAATCGTGCATAGCAGTCACCCAGCCAGGATGAGTTTTGGCATCCACAACAATAGAGGGGAGACGGTATTGATCTATAGTGGAGTGCAGGGCAGTATGAGAGGCTGACAATCCCTGGTAATAACTAACATATAGTGTTTTGTCCCAACAGGTCCGACTCCCTTTCTTGACTGCAATAGGGAGATTTGGGGAGACTGGCATGAAAGCAGCAAGCACGCTAGCAGGTGCTTCCGTAGGAACAGTCGGCATATCAGCGGTGGGAGAGGTAGGCTGAGGTGGTGGCACTAATGTATTATTAGAAGAGCAACGAGTGTAAACTTGCCCCCAAAGGGGACACAAAAGGTCAGTCGGAGAGAGGACTGCAGGTGTAGGGCGAGGAACCAAGATGTCATCAAGAGATGGGTCAGGACATGGTGATCCACTAGAAAGGTACGAGTCTGATTTTAGGAAGACAACATCTGATGAGATAATGTATTTGTGGAGATCGGGAGAATGACACTAATATCTTTTAGTAGTCCGAGAATAGCCAAGAAAAATACATTTCAAAGAGCGAAGATTAAGTTTCGAGACAGAGGGACGGGCATCTCTAACATAGCAAACACACTCAAAGACCCTTAAAGGTAGAAGGCTACTAGCAAGATCTGGGTAAAGAGTGTGATAGGGTGTCTCCCCCTCGAGGATACGAGTGGGAAGATGATTAATGAGGTGTGCAGCAGTAAGAACTGCATCACCCCAGAAGTGTTTGGGTACGTGCCCATGATGAAGTCGGCAAGAGGAGAAGACCGTGCGGTAAGGGAGAGAGACTGGGCCCCACGTAGCAGACTTGAGAGGTTATAAAAGGAGAGAGGGGGATGGATCCATGGGAGAGGAGAAAAGCGGCGAGTAGAAAAGGAGAGACCACAAACAGGGTGCGGTTTAAAGAAAGCAGAGACCACAGACAGGGTGCGGTTAACGAAAGCAGAGATGGCCTGGCAGACCGGAAGGTGGTCGGCAATTAGAAAAAAATGGGTCGGATCTGTCTCTGTGATACCATGTAGAAAATGGAGAAGAGTGAATCTTATTCATCCAAAATTGTCTTTACACTTGTAGAGAATAAATTTATATGTATATATATAGGAGAGAAAGAAGAGAGGGATCCCAAACAAAAGATGTGGGATTAATCTAACACTATTGGGCCTAAAAACATGGGCCTAAATACATGGGCCTAAATACAAGGCTTTTCAAACAATCATCAAGGAATTGTCAGTATTGAGCTAGAATGAACGAATGATTCATGTGATCTTACTAGTTTTAGCCTTAGATGATGACTAAACTAGGAAGTCATTTAAAAGGGACTTAAGGAGTTGAATATCCTAAAAATTAGCAGTGAATCTTAAATATTACAAAAGTTTATATTTCAAATTCAAACGTAATTAGAATATGATTTTTTTTTCTTTTTAAATAATATGTTGGTGAATTCTAAAATTTATGAATGTTCGTTTTAGGAGGAATTGATTTTCAAATTTGAATTTCATTTTGTTAAATTTGGGTTATAGATTAAATAATCATTTTCCCTTTTGTCTATTCAAAGGCACAATGTAATAGATTTTAACAGATTGAATGCAAAAGATTCTAATTTGAATAAGAAACTCTCCTCTTCTCGTCTATATAGCCAATGGCCCTATGTTACCTAAACATTAAAAAAATTCTAGGTATTCTCCCTCTACTCTCTCAAAAACCTTTCACAAGTTGTTCAACTCGTTCACTTGTTTGACAAATATTAGGGAAGGAAGACATAAGCAACTAGTATTATGGGTATTTGAGCTTGGGGAAGCTGAAAATCTCAGCTAAGTATGAAGGAGGAGGAAGCTCGGGTCAATTCAGGTGAAGAAGAAGACAGCTAATTGTCCAAGATTTAGTAGTTCAGCTCTTTTAAATTACTATTTGTCATATATTAGAGCCTTTGTGCTACCAATATTTCTGTAGACAAAAGATTTGATTGATCTTGTTTTGCTTTGAAATCACTTTCTTTGTTGGACAGATTGAGGAGAACCATGAGTTATCAAATCTAGAGAACAGTTCCATTAGCTGTGCTGCTGCATCGAATCAAGTTTTTGGTATATTAAGTTGGGAGAAACACCTTCTATACATTGCAAGTGCATGTGTGATTACATAGAAGAAATAGCACCCGAATGTTCTGTGTAATCTCGGATCAATGAGACCCCTGATTTCAGTTAAATATTGTTAAATCATGTGAGGGGTATTGGATTTAATTCTACATTGATAGGTGAAAACTATGTAGGTGTAAATACAATGTTATTAGACTTCTCCAATAGGCTTAAACTTTTGGGTTAAAAATTGGTGAATTAGTGGTGTATTATACCGAGTATATATCATGTTTGTTCTACAGTCTCTAAGAAGTAGTCGAGTTGATGCATCAACTATGATCGAGAATAATTCATTTTGTTTGTGGCTCCAATAGTCCTTGGTACATTTCCATCATGGTTGACCAAGGTTTAAGAAAAGCAAGTTACAACAATAACAGCTTCGCATAGTTGACTGGGCTCTTAGTGCATGATGCATGATGTTGAAAACTTGTGTTTTAGGGCGAAATAATTGATATGGAGAGCTCTCACATGAGGGGAGGAATATTTCGGTATGTAGAGTACTGATATTTAATTCTGCATTGTTATAGGTGAATAAAAGTATCTTTTGAGCAACAATTTAATAAACAACCCTAGTGAAAAAGAAGAATAAAATTTTATCAGTACATAGTTTTAGCCAGTGCCCCCGTCTCACAATAATCAATCTTTTATCAAGAAAGAAAAATAGCTTTCCCCTCAATTATTTCATCATCAAACAAGTATTTGAAAACTGATATCAATAAACTTCCTTAGCCTTTTCATTTCCTTTTAATCTCTTTCAGTTCCTTCAAACAAAACAGAGCCATGAAGTAATGAATGAGAAAGCACTGCCACTGAAACATATTTTCAATTAATAGGATTCCTCAATCTTTTATATCACTGGAAAAAAACAAGAATTTTGTTACAGGCCTACTTCCGTAACAATGGCAACTCGTCAGAATGATGGCCGGAGGTGGAGATGCGGGGTATGGCAGAGATACCGTGGAGCCGGAACCACGGCTGCCTAGGCGGGGTTGCTCGTTGGAGGAGAGAGCCACCAATTAGCACACTACAAGGGACAAGGAATTAGAACTTCATTTCATTAATTTCCCTCAAACAAGACTCTAAGGGTCTATTTATAGAATCCCCGGGTGGCACACCCGTAAATACATGAAGATGCATAATAAAATACCTTAATATAATAAGACTCGACTCTACTACAAACTCAATACATATAAAATGACGAAGGATCCTAAACCGATCCGTAACTATCATCCGTCCCCCAAAAAAGGTTTGTCCCCAAACTCTATCTGATGCCCTCGTCGTCAGAGTCCTCGACATGTAGGTAGAAGAGTCGGTTGCACCTGTGGCCGCGAGTGTACTGTTCGTCGCAATTAAAGCAAAGTCCTTGGGCACGTCGCTGCAGCATCTCAGCATGAGATAAATGGCGGATTGGTGGAGTTGGGTGGTCCCTCGCTACGGCCATGTGGAACGATGTTGGTGGGAGGCGGGTAGGCGTCATGTGCTAGCTGGAGGCGACGATCGCAGAGCCGGGCCAGACTCATAACAGTCACTAAGTCTGTAGGAGCCTCAAATTCAACATCCACTCGCAGTCGCTCGCGAAGTCAAGCGGTGAAAATGCCGACCTGCATATTCGGAGCAAGAGGGACATGCGCTAAGAGAAGTTGAAATTGTTCCATGTACTCGTCCACGGTACCGGTTTGGCGAAGAGATGTGAGTGCGTCGAGCGAGCTACTGCAGATAGGAGGTCCGAAACGCAAGTTGCAGAGTCGCTTGAAGTCGTCACAAATCAGATTCGGCCGGTCGGTGAGAAGTCGAGAAGCCCATAAAACAACGCTGTCGAGCATATGGAAAGATGCTAGATGGATCTGATCAGCCGCCGGAGTTTGCTGGTGGCCGAAGAATTGCTCACACTTTGGTGAGCCAACTCAAAGGATCGTTTTCCCATCATAGGTTGGAAATTTCAATCTGGTATAGCATGGTACAATCATTGCATCGGGGTGCGCGAGGACTGGCGGCGGCGACTCATGGACGATCATGGGTGACGGGGCAGTGCGGAGAAGTGGTTGTGCCTGACTGCTGCTGGCATGATCGTGTGCGGGGGGTGGTAGAAAGATCATCAAGGCGCTTGGAGAGCGCAATAATGGCCTCCTGATGACGGTCTGCGATGGTAGTGTGCGGAGCTTGTTGCGCCATGACAGTCTGCAGCATGGTCATAATCTGACTTAGTTGATTCGACGAGTCACCCATAGTGTGGGATGAGGAGTGAGAAGAGGAGCGGGTGACTAGGCGGTCGAAGTGTGCCGAGTCAGACGACTGAGAGTCGCAGCCGCGGTGGCGCCCAATATTGGCACAAATAAGGGTGCTCCAACGGAGAAGGGCTGAGGGAAAATTAGAAGAGGGGAAATTAAATTAGCCAAATGTTGGGGAAGGGAAATGAAAGCAGCGGCTAAATAGCTGGGTGGAGGTGGGGAAATAAGATTGGGGAAGGGAATGGTGGTGGGGTCCACGGAAGTAAAGATTGGAGAAGATTTGAAATGGTGGTGGGGTCCACGAAAAATAAGATTGGACCGGGGGGTGGCAATTAAAATGGTTAGAAAGAAGGTGGCTGACAGATGAAGAAAAGCAAAAAAAGAAAATAAAAGAAATTCTTGTTGTGGGGTCCACGTGGGTGAAGAATTAAAAAAAGGCAATGTCCGGGGCTCGAGGGATGAAAAGTTGCAGCAGGGCTCGCGGAATGTTGGGGGCGGCGGGGCTCGAAGCAGCGGGAGAAGAGGCGCACGGGGCTCGAGGAAGCGCACTTGTGCGCGGCTCGAGGAAACCGCGGTCTGCAGCGACGATGCAGGGGAGGGGGCTCGAAACTGTGCGGTGTGCGGAGGACACCGACGTGCTCGGCGGAGAAGGCTCGGCGGGTTTTTTTTTTGGCGCAGGGCTGCGATACCAGTTGATGCAAGGGCTTCGTCGTCGGCGACGGGGAAAGCACGGGCTGCGGGGCTCGATGGAGCGCGACAGAGAGGGGCGATGAAGCCAGAGGGAGGAGCAGCCGGTGTTGGCGGCACGCGCCGTTGGCGACGCAGAGAGGAGCGACCGAAGTTGAGGAAGATGGAGGGTGCCGAGGATAATGGGCGGAGCGGAGGGGAAGCGATGTTGGCGTCGGATCTGCCGCGGCCTGTAGAGGATGGGGTTTGAGGGAGGTGGAACGTTGTGCGTCCGCGGAAGAGGACCGAGACCTCTGATACCAAGTTGTTACGGGCCTACTTCCGTAACAGTGGCAACTCGTCGAAATGGTGGCCGGAGGTGGAGATGCGGTGTATGGCGGAGATACCGTGGAGCCGGAACCGCAGCTGCCTAGGCGGGGTTGCTCGTTGGAGGAGAGAGCCCCCAATTATCTCACTACAAGGGACAAAGAATTAGAACTTCATTTCATTAATTTCCCTCATACAAGACTCTAAGGGTCTATTTATAGAACCCTTGGTAGCACACCCGTAAATACATGAAGATGCATAATAAAATACCATAATATAATAAGACTCGACTCTACTACAAACCCAATACATATAAAGTGACGAAGGATCCTAAACCGATCCGTAACAAATTTCTATTCAGCGGAAAAAAATGCTTAAACAAGATTTTCAGAACTGGACCTGACAATTAACCAGATGAACAAAAGATTCAAGGTTCGATCGGTCCAACTAGTGGTACCAGAGTTGAACAATAAATATATAAAAATATAAAAATATTTAAAATATTAGTAATCTAATCATAAAAAATAATTTAATACATTATAATATTTAGGCAAAAATGAGATATCAGTCCCTATATTTTGATGTTGGTTTGAAATTGGTCCCTGAAGTTTTTTTGGTTTGAGTTTGGTCCCTAAACTATTCTGCCGTTTTGAAATAAATCCTAATTTATTAATCCGTTAACTTTTTGGATGGAAAAGTGACATGGCAGTGCAGTTAATGATTCTCAAAAAGCTCAAAAATAAAAAAAGCAAAAGGAGCTTGTTAATGATTCTCAAAGCCATGAAGTGGAGGAGCGACGAACCAAACAAGTGGAAAACTCGCCGGCGATAGGATGCCGATAGAAGCCACGAATCCTACCACATGGGAAATAAGAGCTTCGCCGGCGTTGGATGCCGATGTGGAGCACAGAGCAGGCGGCGAGGGGGAAGGGGGGAGCGGATCCGGATCCCCTGGAGTTCCTCCGGGAACTCCCGGGGGTGGAGTTTTTATTTTACGAGTAAATGGAGCGGAATCACAAAAAATGGTTAACACGAAAGTTGTAGATATCCACGAGACGAACAACTTTCATGTTCAACATTTTTTGATATGAAGTCGTTTGGACCCCCGATTTGGGCTCCGAAAAAATTCTGTCCGAAAATTATTAATTTAATAATTTTCGGACAGAATTTTTTCGGAGCCCAAATCGGGAGTCCAAACGACTTCATATCAAAAAATGTTGAACATGAAAGTTGTTCGTCTCGTGGATATCTACAACTTTCGTGTTAACCATTTTTTATGATTCCGCTCCATTTACTCGTAAAATAAGAACTCCGCCCCCTGGAGTTCCCGGAGGAACTCCAGGGGATCCGGATCCAGGGGAGCTGGCTTAGGATTTATTTGGGAATGAGAATGGGGAGGTGGCGTAGGAGGGAGAAGCTGAAGTTATACCATTAATAAATGAAATGACAGAATTAATAAAGGCATGCCATTAATAAATGACACTTCATTTTTTACATCCAAAAAGTAACGGAGAAGTTAATAGGGACCCATTTAAGATAAAATGAAAAGTTTAGGGACCAAAATCAAATCAAAAAAACTTCAGGGAACAATTTCAAATTAACATCAAAATATAGGGACTGATATTCCATTTTTGCCTAATATTTATTATATGCATCGAAAAAGCTTATATTTTGACATCATTATATAACTTTATGTGGACCAAAATTAAAATATTATGCAATACATAATAAAAAATATATATTTTTATTGATTTTTTTAAATTCATATTTGATTAATAATCATATAACTAAAAATACACCACTGCATATATGAATACGTTTATTGTCAACCCAAATTCCGCCACACTCGTCGGCAAGTAAAAGAAGGAAACAACCTTCTCTGCCTCATCCAAACGGATCTCGCAGACACGCAAACTGGACCTCGTTGACACCCGAAGAGGATCTCGCCAACCCTCGAGTTGGATCTCTTTGGCCCTCCTGACTTCTTGTACTTAGTATTTTGTATGCACCTTGTAAGAGGGCATCCCATATTTTCAGAGGTTGCCCGCGGGCAGAGCCCATAAGTCTTTAAATAAACATGAACAGTAGCTAGAAAGCCACCATGAAATCCGATCCAAAAGGCTCGTGAACTCGTGCAACCTAAAAACAGTTCATGCGGGTACCTTCTGTACAGGGACCTCGAGCTCTTATAGTCAGTTGTAATCATCTTTTTCAATCAATACAATCATGCACAACTAATGTTAGCGTTGCGCGAAGCCTGGCCTCGCCACAAGAGGCATCTTCTTTCTACTTCTCTTGAAGGTCTCGGTGACCCGAGATTCAACGATGTTACCATGGGATATCACGACTCCATCTAGCAATCAGAGATACCATGACATCTCCCCAGAGATGGCGTGGTTCCTTGTTCAATCCCGACCTAGCGATACCACTTCCAGAGATCTCGTGGGCCACTCGCAGTTTAAGTAACTGATCACTAGCAATCTCCACACCTTGTCTTTGATTGTAATGTCATGGGACTTGGGAAAACAAATTTCACACCAACAAAACGAACATGCGATCTTCAGATCTGAGTGATCGAAGAAGGCCCGCGATGACGTGTCGTGATGTCTCCAGAAACTCCTGAGGGATCTCACCGAGACCCTGAAGCAGCCCTCAGGAAAGAGTTCAATCTCAAATTTGATCTCTTGTCATCCTCAGTCCCCTAACTGTGTAATCAGATCGCCTACCTAGTCAGGCGGATCACAATCGCCCTATGGTTCCAGAAACTGCTCCTCAACTATGAACCGAAGACATAGATCTCACCAACGAGAGATGAGGATGTTTTTGGGTGGAGGAGAATACAAGCCTGTAAGTACTCGATTATGATGTATTTGTCGACTGGAGAGGAAGAAGAGGATTCCTCTCCTTTCTCTAATTACATCTTATGGAAACTTGTCCCAAACAGATTCAGAGAGTCACACCTCCCTCGTTTCACCGGGAGGGAGGATCCTTTCTACCACTTGAATGCTTTCGATTTTACTAAATCTATGTGGATTATGACTGAAGGAGTTCGCTGCTTGACGCATCTTTTGATGGCAAAGCAAGGGAATGGTTTTATAAGATACCTTCCCAGTCACTAAATTCCATCTCAGATCTACGGAGGGAACCTCTCCTGAGGTTTACTACCTCAAAAAAGATTAAGAGTGGTCATCATGCCCTATTACAAATAAAGCAAGGACCTTATGACACCCTGGGTCACTACATAGATTGGTTCCAGGAAAACATCCTTGGGATTCACGAAATGGATCCTACGATGTATTAGGTCACCTTGACCTGTGGCCTTCAGGAAGGTGTATTCAAATTTAAAGTGAGTAAGAAGCCGCCAACTTCTTACCAAGATCTCATCGACATGGCAAACCATTTCTTCAAGGTAAAGATGATTAATCCTGATTTTGTCTCCTCCCTCTCTCACCTTATCCTCCAGTGATGAGGGGAGAATTCCTCCACATGACCGTTGTCTCTCCTCATCACACTTCAAAGCGCTGTCAAGAATTCTTTCCGCCTCCACCACAATGCGGGAAGAACTTCCAACATCCGCGACCATCCTCACATCCACATCAAGTCAAATAGATGAGGTTGTAATGTCTTTGTTCCCCTCGAGGAGCAGATGACATCCTCCCACTCTGGCTGATCCATCATCACAGGCTCACCCCATGCGATATGAAGAAATTAGTCGAGATTATAAGTTCCAGACACTAGAGTCTATCTTCAAATGGAGGAAGTAGGCGAGATCATGCAAAAACAACCTAAGCTTAAGAGGCCTCCACCTTTCAGGGACAAATATGAAAATAGGAATCTTAACTTATACTGTCAGTTCCATCGGGATACATGACACAATATGGAAAGCTACAGAACTCTTCATTACCCTGTCAAGAAAATACCAAAAGAGAGAAAGCTCAAAGAGCTTATCAATCGCAAAACTGACAGTCAAGCCAATTCCTCTAAGGAGAAGGAGGTTTTGAAGTTCAGAAATTCAGATGTGGATGCATTGAGCGGGAGGGTGTCTGCTCCCTAGGGAGCATCAATTGCACTTCTGAGTGCGTGAATGTTGAGGACATGAGCTCTTTGGGCCTCATTCACTGCATCCATGAAGGAGTTGACCTTGAATCCTCCAAAAAGTCCAGCACCAATAGGATCCACCAACACAAAGTTGCATCCACCTCTGTCTGTACTCTCTAGATGGTGGGGGGTTACTTTTAGAGAGGAAGATCTCCTCAAGACCGTCAATCCATTCGACGATGCAGTCGTCATAATGACGGTACTTGATAACTACACGGTGTCGAGGATTCTGATTGACACTGGTAGTTTGGTGAATGTCCACATCAAACCTGCATTTGACGCGATGAAGACGGAGAAACAGAAAAGAATGTTAGCCTTCAAGCTGAAGAAGGGAGCGTTAGGCTTCAAGCATGCTCCTGCGATGGCCCCTCTATGGCTTTGTAGGGGAGAGAAAGGAAATAGAAAGGAGCGTTACCCTTTACGTCACACTCTGCGGAATCACAACACAAGAGAGCTTGTTGGTGGTTGATGCCCCTATAGTTACAACGTGGTCTTTGGCGGGTTGTTGCAGAACAAATACTAGGTCATCGTCTCAACTTTACACCAAGTGTTGAAAATATCTCGGGAGGGAAAGCAATACATGGTCAGGAGTGATTTTCGCATTGCAAGGGAGTGTTACATAAGCGCGGTCAACATGATCGACACATACATTCCTCCCAAGGTACATGAAGTCATGGAAGAGGAAAGAGCTGAACAAGATCGGGAACCTACAACAGAATCCGCCCATGTTGAGTTGGTAAGGGACAGTGCTCATCTGCAGGCTGCCCATGAGGTTCAAACTGTTTCGGTTGCAGGAGGGGATGGAGATAGGACACTCTCCATAAATGTTAAACTAGAAGAAGAAAAAATTGCTCTAATTCAATGTCTTCTCAACAACTTGGATATCTTTGCATGGTCCACCGACGACATGTCTGGGGTAAAACCAGATGTCGCATGTCATCGCCTCAACATTGACCCCTTCTTCAGGACCATAAAGTAGAAAAAGAGAGTGTTGGCATCAACCTTGGCAAAACTCATTCAGAAGGAGGTGCCAAAACTCTGAAGGCCAACTTCATCTAAGAAATATAGTATCATGAATGGGTTTCAAACATTGTAATGGTCAATGTTAGAATAGCCCATGTATTGGGGCCCATGTTTTATGCTCATTTATGGTTTCTCTCCTTTAGTCCCACATCTTGTATAGGATTTGTTCTCTCTCTCTCTCCTATATATTTGTATTCTCTCATTGTATTTACATACTCAATCAATACATACAAGCTTTGAGCTTTTTCTACATGGTATCAGAGCCAGGTTCCGGTTCTCGCGGTCTCCCCTGTTCTAACCGCACCTATTGACCTCTCTCGCGGCCTCTCTCGCGGCCTGCCTTAGCGGACTGTTCGTTTTTATCCGCATGCCTATGCGGCCTGCCCCCTCTCAGTCCTCTTCTTTTTTGCTTTCTCCTGTTGTTCTTCTTCTCCCGTGGATCCACTTGTTGCTCTCCCCCCTTCGCTTTTTATAGCCTTTCCTCCTTCCTAATCCGTGGGGCCACCTTCTTTTCTGTCCGCTGCGGACTCTCTACTCGCCGCGGCCTGTCTTCAGTCCGCCGATTTGCTCTCCGCTTCTGCCTGTTCGCGGACTGTCTTGGTTGCGACTTGTTCCAGCTCGTCGGCTTCTATTTTTTTCCCAAATCCGCATTTTTCTCTACTCGCGGTTTGTTTCTGTTCGTTGCTGTAATCTGCCTGACCGTGCGGGCTGTTTCCTTTCTCACCCGCATCTTGGTCGCGGTCTCTTGCTCTTCTCCTCTCTGTCTGCGCGACTTGGCTCCCCCCTGCGGACTTCTTCCCCTGTCCGCTTTGCCTTTGGTCGCGGCCTCATCCAGCCGCTTGTGTGTTTCACACCTTGACCGGGCGGTCTCTGCTCTAGTCGTGCCGGCTATCTTCTCTTGCGGATTGCTCTTTTCCGCCGACCTCTCCCTCCCTTCTTGCGGCCTGCTCCTATCCGCTGCGGCCTGCTTCTGTCCGCTGCGGCCTGTCTTCTGTGCTTTGACCGCTACTGTGTTCACCTAGACCATGCGAACTCTCTTTCTTTCCGCATTTGGGTCGCGATCTGACTCATTGCTGGTGCCAGTGTGACCGTGCGGACTGGTTCTTCCCGCTTTCTTGGTCGCGGTCTCCTGTCTTCCCCGGTCTGTGGCCTGTCTCTATGACTTCTTCTGGTAATTCTACGGGCTCGGCGGTCAGCCCGCCTACTGTCCACCCGGCCTGTCCGCCAGACCGCCAGGCCTGTTCTGCCGAACTCCTTGACGAGCTCCGGATCACTACCATCTCTCTTTCTGTCAAGAAAAACTTTATTCCTTGGGTACATTCAGTTCGGCGGGTTCTTCATGCTAAGGGACTTCTGCCGCACCTTACTCAGGCACCCCCTCTCCCCTTACGGATGATTGGCTCCGTAATGACGGACGCGTTCAGACTTGGATTCTGAATTCCTTGGATGGTGAGCCTTATCAAATGGCTATGTACCACGATACCGCCAAGGCTATGTGGGATGAACTACATTCCTTGTACTCCGGCCGCGACAGCCTTCAACATCTTTACGACATCCTCACTGACCTCTTCACTCTCGACACTGGCGGCGCTTCAGATATGACCTCGTTTGTCGCTCGGGCTAAAACTCTTGCTGAAGCCTGTATCCAGCATCAACCGCCCACAAATGATCATGTTGCTCAGTGAGTTCAGAAGGAAGCTGCGTGCATTGCCATCATCATGGCCCGCCTTCCATGTCATCTTCAGAGTCTTTGTGCTCAGGTCCTGGCTGCTCCCACTACACCATCTTTCTCTGATGTCTGCTCCATGATTCTCCGGGTCTCCCCCCCCCCCTCTAGATCCTCCTGCACTTTCTCCACCGGCTCTTCTTCAGTAGGAACCTCCGCTTTTACCCTCCCCTCCCACTTCTGCTCGGGGGGGGGGGGGGACGTTTAGGCTCGCGGGGTCGTGGCCGTGGTGGCCGTGGCAGGCCAAAATGCTCCTTCTGCGGGAAAGATGGTCATCTTGAGGCGGCCTGCTATAAGAAAATCAGCTACCCCCCTCGCCCGACAGCTTCTGTTGTTACTGAAGTCTGTTCTCCTGACCTCGAGACTGTCCGTCTTCATCTCCAACATCTCTAGGGCTTGCTCAACCCACCTTCGGCCTTCGTCGCCTCCGTCTCCAACTCAGGTACTGCTTGTCTCTCCACCAGCCTGGGTTGGATTGTGGACTCTGGTGTCACTCATCACATTACTTCGCAACGGCCTGCAAAGTACTCGGAGTCTCCTTATCTGAAGTCTATCACTGTGGCCAATGGGGCGCTGGTTCCTGTCTCCGGATCGGCAAATCTTTCTCTCACCCCATCCATCCCTCTTCGCTCGGCTCTTCATGTTCTGAGTTCACCCTTTAATTTGCTCTCTGTTGGGCGTCTTACTAGTCATCTGGATTGTTCTGTTATATTCACCTCTTCTTCCTTTGTTATACAGGATCAGCAGACGCGGACTACCATTGGTAGAGGACAGCTGCGGAACGGGCTCTACCTTCTCGATGAATCTCCCACCATCTTGTCTTCCGTCTCCTCCACTGCATGGCATCACCGACTTGGTCATGCCCCTCTACCAGTTCTACAGCGGGCTCTTCCTGATATTCCTTTTACTTCTTTTCAGTGTGATTCATGTATCCTCGGCAAACAGCCGCGTTCTTATTTTCCTTCGCATTGTACTCGGATTACAGATCCCTTTGATCTAGTTCATTCGGATATATGGGGTCCCTTTAGGATTCCCAGTATAAGTGGTTTTCGTTATTTTATTACCTTTATTAATGATCACTCTCGCACTATGTGGCTCTACTTACTCCGTGAACGCTCCGAGCTTCCCCGGGTTTTTCGTGCTTTTATCCTCAAGACCCGAACGCAATTCCACACCACTCTTAAAACTCTCCACACTGACAATGCTCGTGAGTACACCAGCCACGCCTTTACCACTTTGTATTTGGAATACGGGATTCTACATCAAACCTCTTGTGCTTACACACCCCAGCAAAATGGGGTTGCCGAACGAAAGAACCACCATTGACTAGATGTCGCCCGCTCCCTTATGCTTCAAATGCATGTGCCCAAGGCATACTGGAACTTTGCGGTTTTCACTGCCTGCTTTCTCATCAACTGTCTCCCCTCTTCTGTCCTCAATTATGCTACTCCGTTTAGCATACTGTTTCCCTCCACTCTGGCTTTCTCTCTACCACCTCGTATCTTTGGCAACACCTGCTTTGTCCACCGCCTCGGGCTCTCCTCGGATAAATTGGATCACAGGGCGGTGAAACACATGTTTGTCGGCTACTCATGCACCCAAAAGGGCTATGTCTGTTACTCACCCGCTACTCGCAAGATCACCGTTTCTGCTGATGTTACCTTTCGGGAAGAACAACCATTTTTCCCTGCTCCGTTGCCTGCTACGCTCCCACCGACTCCTCTACCGCCACCTTTACCACGTCCCGTTATTCCTGCTACTACACCATCTTCACCCGGTTCCCCTACCCCCGCTCATGCTACCACCAAACCACCTGTCATTCGTGTCTACACTCGTCGCCCTCCCGTTTCCGTTGCCCCTCTGCAGCCGACTTCCACCACGGATACTTCGCTTCCTTCTGATCAGGTAACGCCTTCCACTGCCCATCCTCTGGATGCCTACGTCTCTCTTCATCTCCTCTCTCCCCCTCTGCACACTTTTGCTACTTCTCTCTCTTCGATTGCTGTTCCTAACTCTGTGCAGGAGGCGCTTCAACATCCGGGCTGGCGGGCAGCTATGGAGGAGGAAATGTCTGCTCTCTGGGCTAACCGGACATGGACCGTTGTACCCCTTCCTCCGGGTCAGAAACCGGTTGGGTGAAAATGGGTCTTTGTCATCAAACATGCTGCTGATATGTCGATTGACCGACTGAAGGCTCGTCTTGTGGCTCGCGGCTTCACCCATCAACAGGGGCTTGACTATGAGAAAACTTTCTCTCCGGTCGCCAAGCTCAATACCGTTCGCGTCCTCATCTCTGTTGTTGTTCATCGACAGTGGCCCCTCTTTCAACTTGATATCAAGAATGCCTTCTTAAATGGGGATCTCCAAGAGACGGTCTACATGCAACAACCACCCGGGTTTGAGACCACGGGGGAGTCTCAGGTCTGCCGCATTTTTAAGGCTCTGTATGGTCTCAAACAATCTCCACGGGCCTGGTTCGATAAATTCAGTAAGGTCCTTCGTGATATCGGGTTCACTCGAAGCTCGGTCGACTTCTCGCTGTTCACTCGTCATCGACCAACAGGGATGGTCCTTCTGTTACTTTATGTTGATGACATCATCATTATAGGAGATGATTCACAAGGGATACATGCCGGCAAAGTGCATCTAAACTCGGTCTTCCAGACAAAGGACCTGGGAACTCTACGATACTTCCTGGGTCTTGAGGTTGCCAGGCGCCCGAACGAGCTTATTCTATCTCAGTGAAAGTACTGTATTGATCTTCTTCATGATGCTGGTCTTTTAGGGTGTAAGCCAAGTGATACCCCCATGGATGTAAAGCACAAGTTATGTGCTCAGGAATCTGACTCGGATCTACTTCTCCAGAACCCTGAATATTATCGACGACTAGTTGGGAAATTGATCTACCTCACGGTTACCAGACCATATATTTCCTTTGCTGTTGGTCTTGTCAGTCGATACATGCACTCTCCTCGGAAATCTCATCTTCAGGCTGTTGAACGCATTCTCAGGTACCTAAAAATAGCCCTGGGTCAAGGACTTGTTTACCGGACTTCCTCGTCTGCTCCTACCTTAGTGGCATACTCTGATGCGGATTATGCTGGCTCTCTTGATGACCGGCGATCTATTAGTGGTTTCTGCACATACTTTTGGGACCACTTGGTTACATGGCGAAGCAAGAAATAAGCAGATGTTGCTCGATCATCTGCTGAGGCAGAATACCGGGCAATGCCATCTGTTGTATCAGAACTGACGTGGCTTGAAAGTCTCCTCACTGATCTGGGTGTCAAATTACCTTCTCCGGCTCTACTTCTTTGTGATAGCCAGGCGGCTATACATATCGCCAAGAAGCCAGTCTTCTACGAAAGAACAAAGCACATCAAAGTTGATTGTCACTTCGTTCGAGAGAAAGTTAAAATGAAGAAGCTCGATCTGAAGCATGTTCCAGGGACGGAACAAGTTACAGATGTCCTCATAAAGGCTCTTCCCCAGGCATCCTTCTATCAATGTCTGTCCAAGCTTGGTGCATACGATTTGTACGCTCCAGCTTGTATCCTACTATCGATGTCCCACATCTTGTATAGGATTTGTTCTCTCTCTCTCTCCTATATATTTGTATTCTCTCCTTGTATTTACATAATCAATACATACAAGCATTGAGCTTTTTCTACAGTTAAGATAACAAATGATAAATGGCGTATGTGTCAATTTTACTAAACTCAAATAAAGTGTATCTATCATGCGGTTTTAGATGCTCTTTGGGGTATCAACAAATACATATGTGCACACCCGATGTCCCTCGCACTTTGTTTATCACAAACGACGTGTGTTATTGTTGATATGTCTTGCCTTTTGGATTGAAAAATGTGGGTGCTACGTATCAAAGGATGATGGACTACATGATCAAACATCAAAAATGGCACAAACTAGAAATGTCGATAACCTCCTGATTAAAAGTCATAAGTTCACATATAACATTGTAGATCTGACGGAAACATTTTCCATTTTTCAAATGTTAAGTGTGTATTTAAGGTAGGTAAAGGGAAAGTTCTTGATCATCTCCTTACACCCCAAAGGTCTTGAACCTTATCGGGATAAGGTTAAAGCAATCTGGAGCATGTTACTTCCTCGAACCCTGAAGGAAGTTCAACAGCAGGCAGGAAGGATAACAACGTTGAGCATTTTATCTCTCGGTCCGGGGACAAGTATACCCTTTTCTTCAAGACCCTTTGATGGACTTCAAAGTTCCAATGGACCGAAAAATGTGATCAAGCATAAGGAACTCAAGAAACAGTTAACATCGACTCCTCTCCTACAAAGTCCCCAGGAGGGGAAATATCTTCATATACTTGGGGAGGGATCTGAAGCAATTAGTTTCATGCTTCTGCGGGAGGAAGGAGAGAAACAATTTCTGATACATTATGTCAACGGATTGCTGAAAGATGAAGAAACGAGATATCATATTCTAGAGAAGTTGGCCCTTGTTTTGATCATATCAGCACGGAGACTTTGCCCCTATTTTCAGGGTCATTTGATTCATGTAGTAGCAGATCATCCCTTGAAAAACATCTTTGATAAGCCCGAGCACTCGGGAAAACAAGCTTAATGAGCAATCGTACTTGGAGAGTTTGACATCCCATACTCCCCGAGGATGTCAATCAAAGCTCGGGTCCACGCAAATTTCATGATAGATTTCACAGAAGAAAGAAACCTGGCAAGGAATGTCTCGACCCCTCTAGCTTGGTCAATGTATGTGGATGGAGCATTTGGCAAAAATTCTTCTAGAGCTTGAGTTATCTTGGTCAATCTGAATGGTGTATGAAATAAACAAGGCGTCAAGTTGAATTTTTCTACTATAAACAACCAAACAGAATATGAAACTCTCATCGCAGGGTTGAAACCAGTAAGAAAATAGGGAGTGGAAAACACCAAAGTACACACAGATTCTCTGGTAATGACTTCTCAGGTAAAAGGTACCTTCAATACACAAGATTCAGTACTTAAAAGTATTTGGTGGTGATGAAAATGACATTGAGAACTTCAGAACCTTCGACATCTGGCATATCCCTAGAGAAATGTGGAAGCCGACGAGATAGCAAAGTATAAACTCCCTTCAAGAGAAACCATCACGGAACATTTCCATCCGGCAATTAAGGAAGAGGAGATAATAGAGATTGATAAACGTGCTTCATGGATGGATCCATTCATCCATTATCTCTCAAGTGGAGAGTTTTCATTCTTCTGTGACCAAAAAGAGAAGATTCAGACTGAAGGAAGCCCATTATTTTTCATTTTAGAGATCTTATATCGCAAGACCTACTTGTCTCCCCTTGCAAAGTATGTCTCGGAAGAAGAGATCCCAAGGATTCTTCAAAAAGTACATTCAAGCGAGTGTGGCAGACACTCTGGGGAAAGACCCTTGGAAAGAGAATTCTAGTCAAGGATGAAGATAGATGCAGAATAGTATACTAAGAAATGTTTTCAATGTCAGAAATTTGCTTCGCTTCAGTTAAGGATTGCCCAACAATTACGTTCTATTTTCACCCATTGTCCCTTTGCTATGTGGGGAGTGGATCTATTGGGACTTTTTATTATGACAAGTGGATAGCGGCGTTACTTCGTAGTGATGATTGACTATTCAAATGAACTTGAGTCTCCTGGCCCGCGACTCCAATATTGGAACACTTCCATTCAGGTGATCGAAGGAAGTGAGAGAACTTTCTACAAGGAGACTCGGACTCAGGATCATCAGTTCAGATCGAGTGGATCTTCACAATGACCTAAAGAGTCTCTGAATTTGTGGCCTCTTGATCTCCCAAAAAATAACCATGTAATCTGTTGTAAACCCCAAACCCAGACTCTTTAGGGATAGAGATATTTTTTCTCACCTTCCAGATTTCTCTTCCCAGAAGATCTCAAAACCACCCGGGCATCTTCTGGCAGAGGTACTCCCTCAAGATACAAGAAAGATGCGAGTACTCAAACATTATGCCGAAAACAATCGGGAATCCATGTTATTTATAGTGCCACGAGGCATTTATGACGCAACTACACAACATTTATGACGTACCGACCTAAATTTATGATGGCGAGGCATCACGAGATTAACAGAGGTTTGACAATATCTTGCATCATTACAGGAATTATTCTTGGTTAATATTCAGAGGGCTTGATGAGTTCATACTCTTGGATATCAGGACACCTAAAAACTGAACAGATATATTTCATAGAAAATATTCACAGGACATTGATTATCCTCGGTTCTCTATTATTAACTAAACAGGAGTTAATCTTTGATGAAGTCATTGTATCTCGTTCGATGTGTCACGACATTTATCTACATATACTTTGTCTTAATTATTTTGAAATACAACTGGTTCTTCATTGGCTCCCAAGAAGTCACTGACACCTAACTGCTGAGGATATTCGAGACATACTTGCTCTCACCATCAAAGTACATGCATGACATATAAACAGAATAAAGAGAAGGTATTCGCATTCAACCACAAGAAGAAAAATTCTCTTTTGATTACTTGCTTTAAAATCTTTACAGAAGTATAAAGTTAGATACTCGCGATTACAAAAAAATTCATTCGCGAGTACCCCAAAAATAAATAATTACCTGATGGAGAATAACAATGATCGTCTTCACTATCACTATTGCCACTGTTGGAGGACTCCTTTTCTCTCCCCAGCTCGTTGGTGGTGAATGGTGATAGTTGTTGGAACCGGTGTTTCACATTCCCTGCATTTGAGAATATCAAATCTCAGATGTATTTAATTAAGTCTTGTGTTGATAGAGTGTGCGGGTTGACAAGTTCAAGCAAATAAAAGAAGTCTCTTATGGATGCTAACGCCGACCGATAATAGGTACCGTCGGGCGGTAGCCGTGAATTAATTGGACATGGCGCTCTGGAAACTACCGCGCCGCGCTAGCCCTAACGCCCACGTTAACGCAACGAATTATTTTGGCCAACCTCTCGGGAAACTACCGCCAAGCGGTAGTGCTTGCCGCGCAGCGGTAGTCTCTCGACGAGTGGCGAGAAGAATTCCTTGAGTAACCGATCTACCGCCAGGCAATAGTTGTTATCGCGCCGCGCCAGCCTCTCGACGAATGTCGAGAAGGATTCCTCAAGTAACCGACCTACCACCAGGCGACAGTGGTTACCGCGCCGTGCTAGCCGTTTCACGAGAAGGATTCGTCGACTTACTGACATACCGCATGGCGCTACCTTCTACCGCGGGGCGCTAGCTGTATGAAAAGGAAAAACATTCGTTTTGAAATGTTATTTCAAATTTTGATGACAACTGGCACAGCAAGCGCGGGAACCTACCGCCGGACGCTAGTATTACCGCCAGCGGTAGCCTATTTTCATGGAAACGTATATAAGGCCGCCTCTGTTTCTGTGCCTTGTACATCGGTGAAAGAAAAAGACGGGAGTTCGTGAATTCTAGGGTTCGACCGCTCTTTCTTGCGCTCCTTTCCAAAAGTCTCCGTCGAAGAAGAAGAAAGTCGTCTCCCTCCCATTCGTGATCGAAAGACTCCGGCGATCCAAGATCTACATCGACTACGAAGAGCCTGTTTAGAGGTATGATATGGTCATTGCTATATTCGAGTGTTTCTATGCACGATATCACATTCGCGGTGTGTCTTTGCGCTAGATATCAAGCCGACCCTAAGGAGTCACACTTAAAAACCGTAAAGCACATTTTTAGGTATCTGATTGGCACGCAAAACCTTGGGCTTTGGTACTCACACACCACCGATTTCACACTTCACGGGTACTCAGACTCAGACTATGCCGGATGTTCACTTGATCGCAAGAGCACAAGTGGTACGTGTCACTTCCTAGTACCTGCATTAGTTTTTTGGTCAAGTAGAAAACAGAACTCTGTTACACTTTCTACCGCGGAAGCTGAATATATTATCTTAGAAAGTTGTTGCGCACAAGCACTGTGGATGTCATAAATGTTGGAGGACTTTAGCACAGTCTTTAGGAATGTGAATCTTCTATGCGACAACAATAGTGCTATAAACTTGACGAACAATCCAGTGCATCATTCAAGGTCAAAACATATTGGCGTACATTATCATTTCATTCGAGATCATATTAAAAAGGAAAATGTGTGAGTGAGCTTCATTGGAACAGACGACCAATTAGTTGACATTTTCACAAAACAACTCTCAGATGCGTGTTTCTCGTTATTACGACTCGAGCTGGGTGTTTTGGATCTGTCGTCGTAGTTATTGTTTTGTTTTGCTTTTGTATTGTTACTTTGTTTCCTTTGTGTCTATTTGTTTTTTAAAAAAAACACCAAAAACATGAATTTGTTTTTTGTGTAACGTTTTTATATTGCTGTGATGCTTCAAAAAAAATAAAAAATAAAAATAAAAAAAATATATAGAAAACCCGAAAAAAAAACTGCTGTTGATTTATAATGATATTGGGCTCACATGACTTTGACTTAGACCATAACGTGTACGTACTATGTTTGAGTTCGGACTTTTAATCTATGTAAGCATTGTTCTCAGGTCATAGTATGTCGAATCTGTAGGTGCTTAGCTATTGAGTGCGACAAGACGAGTTAGTGCTTGTTGACTATGTCTCTAAGTATGTGTGAGGATTTAGATAGAGGAATGACTTCATACGTTCCACACATCCATGGACGAAGCACTCAAGACAAATGCTAGACTTACATGCTATAACTCGTGACATTGTACCTCAACACGTTAGAAATAATTTGAATAATCAATGTCACGATACATATGTGCTTATATAAAGATTAAAACTGTGGGTCAAATCTCTAGTGCTAAGGTCTTACGTGTACAAGTTAAAGTATATCTATCTAGGTGGATAAATTTCGATTGACTTGGGGCTCCTTGACCTTAAAAATATATAAAAGTGATAGCTCAAAGAAAACTAAACAGAAAACTATGCAAGCTATCAAATGTCATGTCAAGGACCCTCCAAGCACTACTCATTCCTCCTGATAAGTCTTTATGAGCATTGTGAGGATAAGAACCTTGGTTCAAAGAGTCATTTTGATCTTGTGCATAGACCCAAACTTAAGCTTAGTGCCCCTAGTTCAAGTCTCGGTATGACATAAATAGATATGTGATATGATCATTCACTCCATTTCTCTTGTGTTTACATTTTAAAAGATCGAGATAAAACATGTAACATATGCTATTTCTACTTGTTGTTTTCTCTCTGTTGATGCTACACTTACATGTCATTGTCTTATTTAACACTTCCACGCATAAGCATTGGACTGAAACTACACTTTCTATTTTTAGCTCAATACATACCAGCACAAGATTTACACTCATGACGTTTACAACGTTGTCAATTTGATTAGATTTATAACTCTCATAGCATTGTATTCCTACTCGTTGTAGGCTTAGTTTGGTTTGTACTGTCCACTTCACATTAACTCTGATAAATGTTTTATCTATGTCTGTGTACTCTGCTCTGTTTTATGACTCATGTGCTTAATATTCACTGATTTGCATTTCGTTTTGGTTCACCCCTATGTTTATCATGTCTAACCGTATTTTATGTGTGCACTATCTGTTGTTTGTCTAACGCTCATCATATCTACTTTTTCATCCCGCATGTCTAGTTGGCTTTGCTCACCCCTGTTTGATATTATCAAAGGGGGAGAATAGATTGTTCATGAGTATGAGTCACGGGTTAGGAAGGGTTAGGAAGGGTCACATGTAGGGGGAGCATGTTAACAATGCGTGCACATAGATAAGGGAAGCTTGTAGAACACGTAGATAGGGGGAACGCATGTGCAACCTGCGACCTGATGTTAGCTTATAACTCTTATTTTTTATATGCACTCTATCTCATTGTTATGTATCATGAACGAGATTTGATATTATCAAAAGAAGGAGTTTGTTGGAACTGATGTTTCACATTCCCTGTATTTGAGAATATCAAATCTCAACTGTATTTGATCACGTCTTGTGTTGATAGAGTGTGCAGGTTGACAGGTTCAAGCAAAGAAAAGAAATTTCATATGGATGCTACCGCCAAGCGATAATAGTTACCGCTGGGCCATGGCCGTGAATTAATTGGACAGGACTCTCGGGAAACTACCGCGCCGCGCTAGCCCTAACGCCCGCGTTAACGCAACGAATTATTTTGGCCAGCCTCCGGGGAAACTACCGCCAAGCTGTCGTGTTTACCGCGCCGCGCTAGTCTCTCGACGAGTGGTAAGAAGAATTCCTCAAGTAACCGATCTACCGCCAGGCGATAGTTGTTACCGCGCCGCGCTAGCCTCTCGACAAATGTCGAGAAGGATTCCTCGAGTAACCGACCTACAACCAGGCGGCAGTGGTTACCGCGTCGCGCTAGCCGTTTCACGAGAAGGATTCGTCGACTTACTGACCTACCGCGCGACGCTACCTTCTACTGCGGGGCGCTAGCTCTATGAAAAGGGAAAAACATTTATTTTGAAATGGTATTCCAAATTTGGATGACAGCTGGCACAGCAAGCGCGGGAACCTACCTCCGGGTGCTCGTATTACCGCCGGCGGTGGCCTATTTTCATGAAGACGTATATAAGGTCACCTCGGTTTCTTTTCCTTGTACATCGGTGAAAGAAAAAGAAGGGAGTTCGTGCATTCTAGGGTTTGGCCGCTCTTTCTTGCGCTCCGTTCCAAAAGTCTCCGTCGAAAAAGAAGAAAGTCATCTCCCTCCCGTTCGTGATCGAAAGACTCCAGCGATCCAAGATCTACATCGACTATGAAGAGCCGACCGGTTGCTAGCATACGAAGATCTCAAGAAACGGCCGTGGATCGCTCCACGGAGAAATCTTCAAGAGGGAGAACTAAACCTTTAGATTATTTACATTTCTTATTCTTGTAATCTTTTATTTTTCTGAATCATGTGGTGAGGAAAATCGACCGGTGAGGGTCGTCGGAACCTGAGGAGAATTCTGTGGAAAATCGTCCTGAGGATAGGGACGTCTAGATCGGTGGATCTAGCGGAGCTCTAAGACCCTTCCTTGCGTGGAGATGAAGAGTCATCTTGGGGACCTTTCTTGGAGGGAAAGGGATAGAGCCAACCGGTCCGTGGAGCGGGTCGGTATAGAAACCACAAGAGTTTTTTACTTCTCATCGCCTCCGATCTCCGGCGTCACGGAGATCACACTTTTGTAATCATCTAGAACAATTGTTATTCTAATTCATGCAATGGAACTCCTGTTTCTGCTTTGATTAATTTTGTGATTGTTCTGGTTTTGTTAAGTGAGTGCTTGTGTTGTGGGGCTTGCAAACAAACTTGCACAAGAAAAATGAGTTTATATACTTACCACAGTGCGTTAGATAATTTTAATTTCAGTTCACGGCGAAAACAAGTTCATATAGCTTCCAGAACACGACTTTCTGAGCAAAATAATTTTAATTTCAGTTCAAGGCGAAAAACCTTATTCACCACCCCTCCCCCTCTAAGGTTGGTCACGAGATCGAACAATAGTTCAGCACCCGCTGCATCTGAAAATAGGGTGGCATAAGAATAGCCAATGAAGTCATCTTTTATCACTCCCCTCGACTCAAGCTTTGCAATGGTATCGTTAGCAGAATGATACATGAGCTTGATGGCCACCATCAAACATTTTAAGTTATTTGGGTCGAAGGGATTCACTTTCACCCTCTTCAGTTCTCGGCACCTCTGCAATAAAAGATTACTCTCCATCAGCCAAAGTAAAGATTCAAGAATAAAGCACTCACTGCACCTAGGTGATGTACTCACCCCGTTATCTCTCCAAAGCACGATTTTATCTTCATTTGCCTTGCGAAGCTTCTCCAACAAATGTGTTATTTGAGGGGTGTCGTGATAGATGGCTGCGAGACTTCGCATCATTTACCTCGTCGCAATATTGAGAAGATCTGGAAGTTTGATGCTCCGCAGCTTGTCAACTTCCTCTTTGGTGTCCAACATATGGACGAATTTGAACGCAACGGTAAGTCCCTATATGATGGGAGTGGCGAGATCACGAAGAAGCGATGTGTCTCCTCATCCCAGTAGACCAAGAGTTGGCCCTCTGAGTCTAACATGCCTGCGACAACGTAAGGAAAGGGTGGCCAGTACTTTAGGGCGAGTACCCCTCTTCATTGGCTGAACTCACGATGTTTGCCTAGATGATTACTTGTTGACACCCGAAATTGCTTTTTGTTGTTTCTTCAAATATCACTGCCTTCGGATCCTCTGGGCTTCCTTCGTATCAATCTCTACTGGATCCAAGTACCCTTCGTGACGAAAGGGATGATTTCCTGGAAGAGCAAGGTTAGCTGCAACAGAGGATAAAAAGTCAGATCTCGCTACATCTTTCCAACAAGTACTCGCCAGACATGCCTCTTACCTTCTGTGTGATCAAAAGTTGACACTTCGCCCATGCATGCCAAGTAATGATTCACGTACAGTGGGTTATTTGCTATGAACTATGTTATCTCCATCACGATCCGTGTGGCAGTAGTAATGATGAATATCTTCTCGACTCTCTCTAAGGGCAATGGCCTGAAGACAAGGGGATCAAGATCTACCTTGAAGAAAGAAAAGTGTTGGATCTAGAAAGTAATGTTATTGGGAGTGTTCAGTACTAGCACTCGCTGCCCACCCCCCACCCTCGCTGAAGAAAATAGTCCCATCTTTGTTGGACCACACTAAAAAGGGTTTCAGAAAACGTTCAGTCTCCACGAAGTCTTTTCCAAGTGAAGGTATATGGTGAATGTCGTCAGAACCAACAGTGAGACTGGGACAATTTGAGACTGAACGATCCCGTAATGATTGAACACCTCAGTGAGTTCAGGCCATAATAAGAGTCGTAGACCAAAGTTGAAGGCGTCAAAGGGAATGGAAACCTTTTCTTTTGGTGTCTCATTAATATTTCACCAGGACACGGAAGTCTAGTTGTCGCCCCGGGACTAAAGAATATCTCGTGAGAAGAGTCTCAAGTTTCTCATCTTCCCTTCCGAAGCTTTAAAGGTGTGGTTCAGAAAACATGTTATGATATTTATCCTCTCAGAGGGACCGTTCACTTTCTCCAGTTTCCATTTCGCCCCCATCGATGAGTGCTCGTAACCAAGGTTGTCAGGATCGAGATACTAGATGAGATCGTTTCGAGGTGGATCGGATCAGATAGTATGGTCGGATCGAGGATCGCTTTATAAAATCAGGATCGATTTACAAAATTTAGATCGTAGAATCGTAAAATCCTATGTTCCGGATCACGATCCTGACAACCCACCCACCAGATGGCCCTCACAGCAGCAGGGTATCGTGGAAAGTTGAAGGAAGCACAAGCTCAAAGCGGTGGACCGTGATCTCGCAGTACCTGTTTAAATTTAGCTGAAGAAAATTGCAAGTCCTAAGGATTCAAACGGTAGTGGCCGAGTACCCTAAACAGGCCTTGCGTGCACAAAGAAATCGTTTCAAAAAGTAACCGCAAAAGATAAGCATTAAAAAACAGCAACGATGAGACAAGTAAAGGAAAATAACTATGATTATAGGCACATTAAACTCAGCAAAAGTCCAGTCATTAAAATAAAAGGAAAGCATTTGCTCGCCCTATAGAAAAAGAAAAACACTACGACATCCTTGTATAATGCGCCGCGACATTCGTCAAAAAACATGATGTAGCATTCGCATGGGCCCTGTAGTAGCGGAGTTGATTGATAAGGGTGCAGATTTTCCCGGGCTCCCTCTCTTGGCGAGTGTTCGCCGGCACGGTAGGAGGATCAGTGCTCGAGGGTAGGCATTTTCTGAGGCTGCTTCTCTAGGAGATTCCGCAACGGCGCAATCTCGTCTGACTGATATCTTCGCTTATGTTGAATATGAGATATCTCCCTCTATTGGGCCTCCTGCCTCTTCTGTCATTGAACCTCTAACGAGCGGAGCTGCTTCCAAAGCTTCTCCTGATGAGGGAGCACTCGCTGGAACT
The DNA here is from genome assembly GCA_039583875.1 of Platanthera guangdongensis. Classification (NCBI taxonomy): domain Eukaryota; kingdom Viridiplantae; phylum Streptophyta; class Magnoliopsida; order Asparagales; family Orchidaceae; genus Platanthera; species Platanthera guangdongensis. The sequence goes on from CM077159.1 coordinate 85,104,363, forward strand.
CCACCTCAAAATGATCAGCATGGCAACGCAAGGTGGGGGCACTCCCAGAAAAACAACACTAATATACGAGATCAACCAGAAGTACTCGTCAGATGGTGAAATCAATAGGAAGGACACCTCCATTGCCCCTTGATGATTCCGCGGGAGGAGTATTCTTGGAGGACCACGCAAGATATGTTAGCCCGAGAACAGTGGGGTTAGTAGCACCACTTATGGCGAGATCATTTTTCTTAGAATCCTCCGAAGAAGCATCCTCGTTGTCCTTAGAGGTCCCGCGGGTGTAACATCTTTGGCAGACCCCAAAAAAAGCTCAAGTTCAGGAATAGCGGGATCGACAGAATCAACAACTGTGAGGTACTACTTCCTGATCCCGCAGGAGGTGCATTCTCAGGGATGGAAGGATCGGTAGGACTGGCGGCAGCGAAACCTTTCTTCTTCAATCATGTAAGAGTTGTGCTCCTGGAGGCGAGTTTTTTTTTCTTTCAGACTTCTCCTTCATGAAGCAATAGCATTTTAGTTCACCTTCCTCGAAGAATTCACCCTCCTCATATAAAACTACCACTCTTTGGTGGAGGTTTGGTCGCTCAAAAGTATAACTAGAAGTGCAAGATCACACTTAACTTTGTGTCGATCTCGCTTACCGTTTTTCCCCAGCTGCCACCTACTTGTTGGTGGGCATATTTTGAAGCACAAGCGCCTCATCCTTCTTTGGCAAATCCCCAATACTCATAACAAGAGGATCCCCCCCCCATTTTCATGATCTTCGACAAATCAATAGCGCTAGAAATCGCGCATCCATGATGGCCCTGACCTTTGTCTACGCACAGAGAGACATTCGCCCAGAAACCGCCAGCTTTTCGGAAGGATCACTCGCCGACCCCAAGGCGAATTGACTCGCCACACTCACGCCAACCTTCTTCGAGGCCACCGATATATTTTTCAAGGTTTTCTTTTTTATTATTTTTGTCTTCGTCCTCGTTCTCAGCAGAACCGGCAACATTTTTTCCTTTGGAACTCGTGGCCTCTTCTTCTTTCTTCTTTCACTCTGCATCCTCTTTATCCTTAGCAACATGTGCCTCTGCCTCCTTGATACAATCGTGGACAACCTCTAGAGTTTTAATGCCTCAACTTTCGCCTCATTCTCCCCTTCTTCTCGCTTCAAAACGAAGAACTCGTGTTCCACTTTCGCAAACACTGTGGCCTCAACGTTGACCACCTTAGAAAGGAGGTGGCTCTTTTATTCTCCTCCATCACCAATCTCGTGACATCCATGGCTGATATTGGGGTAGATCTAAGCCAGTTTCATCGAGATCTCCAACTTTTTCCTATTCAGGATCACCAAACCAAAGTCCGTAAAATGTATTAAATGAAGCACTCAAACTCACATTTGATTCCGCGAGCTCGCAAGACGGAGTGCCCACCTCAAGGGCCTCAGAAGTGATAGTAATGTCAACCACCAAAGAACGCTCACTGCAGATATGAGAGTACTTGTCACTCCAGACTCCCTGACCATGGATGATTGCTTTAGTCTTGTTTACTTAGCCAAAATGTACTTGCGAACGCTAGCAGCAAACACGGACTTGCTTCTTGCAATCTCCAAAGAGAGTACTCGTACAACTAATGGAGAGAATCTGGTTGTCGTCAGAGATGAATAAGGAGCAAAAGGTCAACCTATATATAGGTACAAAGAATATTTGCGGCAAAATAGGTCTTGCGGATACTATTTTAATGATATCTCAAGCCAGAGATTTGATAAAATGTGGGGATTCTGTCTGCCCAAATTCCTCCACAGTCGTTGTCAACAGGTCAAAGGATAAAACAACCTTCACCTCCTCAGCCGGATGAATCTCACTGACACCCAAACCGGATCTCCCTGACACCCTAAGAGGATCTCGCCAACTCTTGCGCTGGATCTCGCCAACCCCCGTGATGGATCTCGTCAGCCCTCCCAACTTCTTGTACATAGTATTTTTTTCTACACCTTGTAAGAGAGCAGCCCGTATTTTTCATAGGTTTCCCATGGGCAGAGCTCCCACATCTATAAAAAGATATGAGCAATAGTCATGGTTATCAGAATCGCGATCCGGATCGTAGGATCATGATCGTAGGATCTTATGATCCTACAATCCAACTTTTGTAAATCGATCTGGATCTTACCTAAGATCTAAATCAGCACATACATGACTGGGATCGCGATCTGCATCTTAGGATATTTAGGATCGCAATCCTGACCCGATTCTACCGGTATGGTCAAAAGTAACTAGAAACATGTTCAAACCTATCTCGACCACATTCAATCGGTCCAACGCTCGTAACTCATTGTTTAACCATATTTCAATCCCTCCCTCATACCCCATCACAGAATCATATCATGTTGTTTTACCGTATCCCAAGTATTGATTGCCGACTGCAAATAGAGGTCAAGAGTGGCTTCTTCGGTCGCTTCCAGTACAAATTTGTTTTTATTGTTAGTAAACATTGAGTACCTGAAACTAAAATTGAACTTAGTATGATATTATCCTTTTGATTTAGTTATTCAAAAAAATTTAATATAGTTATTCACATACTACTCAATTTATTGATTTTTTTTATTAATTGAGCATGTAATTTAATGATACAAAATTTAATTTTATTTTTTTATTCTTCATTTATGAATGTTGTATAGTGATATTATGACAAAGGATATGGTACAATGGCAACAAAGGATCCATATAGCCGACCCCACTATAGTGGGATAAATGTTTGAGTGTTGTTGTAATTTATGAATGTTGTAGGATCTTGCGATCCTCGATCCGTTTCTACAATCTGATCTGATCCAACCTCAAAACGATCTCATCTATGATCTCGATCCTGACAACCTTGGCAGTAGCTAGAAAACATCTTGAAATTTGAGCCAAAAGGCACATGAACTCACGCAACCAAGGAACGGTTCCTACGAGTACCTTCTGTACATGACCTTGGAGCTCTCTTATATCCAGTTGTAATCATCTTTATAAATCAATATGATCACCCATAACTAAGGATCGCGTTGTGTGAAGTCTTGTCTCGCCTCAAGCGGCATCAACTTTCCTCTTCTCTCAAAGGTCTCGGTGACTCGTGATTCAGTGATATTTCCTTCAGATATCGCAACTCTGTCTGGTAGTTACAGATATTTGACATCTCCCTGGAAATACCACAACATGTCTCCGAAGATACCGCGGTTTCTTGCTCAGTCCCGACCTAGCGATAACTCTTTTGGAGATCTCGCATATCCACTCGTAGTTAAAGTAACCGATCACTCACAGTCTCCGCATCATGTCTTTGATTTTAGTGTTGTGGGACATGGGGAGACAATTTTCACGCAAACATTTATAATCTATATTATATTTATTTTATCAAAGAATTAAAACATTTATAAAATATTATTTATAAATATATATAGATTCTACTTATATATTAACGCAAAAAACTATCAAAAGTTGACTGCTAGCATAGCTGTTGGAAATTGAATTTAGCTAAGGTCATTAGTTCAAATCCTCCCAGCACCTTTCTCAAATATTTTAAAAAAACTATCTTTCAAGGCCAGTTTGTCTTCGGAAACGTGGGCATGGTTACACACCAGCTGTTAGACTGTCCAATTATTCGGTTTTCCACGGTTCTCAGCTGAGCCGATTTCAGGGCTTGACCGGGCCGGATATCTGGCCACTTCACAGTCCAACTGGTCGAACCTGACCGTCTAGTTTGAAATTGAACTCAAAATCAAAAGGCTTATGATTAGTCCTTAACAGATAGACACGAAATTGATGCATTCCTAGAAAGCAGAGCATGCTCATGAGATCAGTCATACTGTGGGAGAATCAAAAAAATAGTTCAAAATCAAATCGAAGTACCTCCAAATCATTAAAATGCTGGCGGGTCATCGAAACCGAGCGCTCTCCTTAATCTAGCTAAGGAAGTTTCCCGCCTTTCCCCTCCATTCTCCCTTACCGACCTTCCTCGTCGTCGGGACGCGTCAGCTTCCATTCTAGGGTATATAGGCTGAGGCTCCGTTGGGGCGGCGTTTTAGGGGTGTGGTGCCCCGGTTTTTCAAAACGCTGCCCCAAATAATGTTAAGGGTCAGTTTGTTTCGGCAGTGACGGTGAGAAAAGGAGTTGTCGGAATGTAGCTGTTGGAATGGAGCTGTTCAAAATGACAAAACAGTTTGGTAAAACAGCGGCGACAGAGCTGTTCAGAATGAATAAACAGTTTGGTAAAACAACGATTACGTTTTTGTTATATTTAATTATAATTAATATTTATAATAATAATAACAATAATAATAATAATGTGCTAATCCATATCATAATCATAAATATAATAATTATAAATATAATATCATAATCATAAATATAATAATTCAAAAAATAAAAAAATTATAATCATAAATATAATAATTATAAATATAATAATCATCCGTTAATAAATTTAATGAATATAATAATAATCGCCTAATTAATAATTATTATAATAATTATAAATTTAATTATACTGTTCATCATCTTCTCAGCCTTGAATGCTCTGTCGCTGGAGCACGCCCTGCCTTCCCTCACCGGAGCACGGCTCCGCCGATCCTTGCCGGAGCAAGGCTCCGCCGACCCTTACCGGAGGACGGCTCCGCAGACCCTCGTCGGAGTACGACTCCGATCGCCGGAGGAGCTCAGCCGCTCAGGCATCCATGGTAGAGCGTGTCCTGTTCATCTACGGAGCACACCTCCGCCGTTCATCGCTGGAGCACTGCTGCGGCAACCATCGCCGCTGCAGATGGTGCGTGACGTTGGAAAGCTGCGGTGAAAAGGAGCTCTCAGTAGCTGTCCCAAAGTTCCGTTGAGAACGAAATTTGCTCCTCCGATCCGGCCACAACGCCCAAACAAACTGGCAAAAAAAAACTCCGACCCGATCCCAACTCAACGGAGTGGTAACACGGAAACAAACAGAGCCTAAAGGGGCTCCATGGTGGTATCAGTCACCGCTCAAAAGAGCGGTGGCCCGCGGTTTTTGAGTCGCTAAATCCGTTGCCCGCCTCAGAAAACGCAGCAGCGTTGCAGCCTTTTGGCTGCAGCGCTGCTGCTTTTTTAATATTAAATATTAAGTTATATATTATTATTAAATATATTAAATATTAATGCTCTATTTGTTTGGGCGTTTCACTGCTCCGTTTTGGGCAAACGCCGCAGGAAGGAGGGTAAATGATGCTAAAGATCACGACAGTGAACCGGTCGCACAAGTAATATAAAATGGGGGCTTTCCCAAGTATCGATCTCTCAAGGAACACAGTAAGGTGGAGTTAATTTTTGAGGAGGACTTGAGATTGAAGTCCTTTGGTCGGCGGTAACGATGGGGGTTTTTGTATTTGCGGACAAAGAAAATAAAACACTATCAACTACTCCTATGCAACGCCGCTATGCGATGCTTCGTCAGGCGGGATGGAAGGCTAGTCGGGCTGCTATGCACCGAATCACTAGGCGGATGATCGAGTAGGCTTGCGGATGAGGTGATGAGACTGGCGGAATGAGGGTCAAAAGCACCTCTTCGCTACGCACGCCACTAGCAATTGCTAGTGCGGCAAGGGTGGATGGTGGTGGATAGAATATGGCGCACCTCAAGCAAATAACGAAAATACAAAATCACATAGACATGATTGTATAAAAACGTTTTACAAACTAAGCATACTTCATCATATACAAGAGTTCAACTACACATTCAACAACCAATCAAGAAAAGAGTGTGCGAAATCGACCGAATCCGAAGTTTTGCTGAGAATTCAACGTTGGAATCGTCGGGTTGTCAATCCGCGTCCAAGCTCGGTCCTCAACTGCGTCCGGGGTAGAGAAGGGCTGTCACCACCTTCCAATGGCCCGTCTTCTTCGTGTCACGATCCGGTGGAGGATGACACAACTTCTCCTAGCTTGGTGGAGAAAGCTAGGTCAAGCTCTTCTTGAAGCTCAAAGATGAAGGAGGAGGCCGAGAGGAAGCTCCGGCTTGGATTTGGCGGTGAAAACTTGCCCGGAGCACCTCCCTAGGGTGGAAGATGAAGGGGAACGGCGGAAACCTTCGTCGGAGACAAAAATGACGGAGAAATGTCGAGCGATCCCGAATTAGGGCGGAACCTGCGAATTTATAGATTGCAGAAATTATAATGCACACGACTAGTGGCGCACGACCAGTGGTCGTGCGCACTATGTCCAGTGGTAGTGCATTTTCCCCAGCCAGAATTTGGAAGAAAATGGAATCAATGCACACGATCAGTGGCGCACGACCAGTGGTCGTGCGCACTGTGTCCAGTGATAGTGCGCATACCCCAGGCAGATTCTGGAAATCAGGGAACATTGCGCACGAGCAGTGGCGCACGACCAGTGGTCGTGCGCACTATATCTAATGAGCGTGCACAGTATTGCTGCTTCCAAACGTCCCCGGAATATGCACACAACCCCTAAACCCAGCACTGATATCTGCAGACATTTCAGGCAATCACAAAAAGGGAGTACAAATATTAAAAGTACAAAAAAAACACAACCACGGGCCTAAGTGTGCACTTCCTATGGAAATAAATATAAGATGAAATATATACGATAACGAACTAAAAGTGAAGTGCAAACGCGTGAAAACTAGCCCAGATGAGTCCGAAAAATCCTATATAAATCGGACTCATCACACCCCCAGACTTAACTGTTTGCGCGTCCCGAGCAAACAAAATCTAAGCAGATAGGAAAAATGATTTAGCTAACAAGGAAATTGCGATACGGAGTACCATGCGAAGTCGCATGCTCGCACGCGTAAAAATATAATAGAAGAAATTTCTAAGTATACAAAATAGTTTATACTTTTCACAATACGTATAAACATTTTATTATTACTCAAAAATAGAATCACGGTGAATCACCCGATCACGCGTAGGGAGAAAGTAGACTAATCGCTAGGCGAGCATTGCCAAAGATCGGGGCTCCGGATAACCTCCAAAGGAATCCACCAATGTCGGTGACCATATGCTTGCCCTTTCGCATTCTCTCCACGGCACTGGTTTGGGTTCACACACGAATCAGTAGGACTTTAGGTGAAGAGATGGGGCTTGGGTTTCGGTGAGGTAAACAAAGATAAACAAGAAGGCTATGCACCTAACCCAAATGAGCTATCAAAGAAAGAATCCATCAGGTAACCAAAATATATGCGGGTACATCACACCCCCAGACTTAACTTTTAACATATGGGTGTGTGCACCGCCTACTCCAAAAATACTCACATCTCAAATAGGATTTTCAATTTTACTTTTACTTTTCACTTTTTCACAATTAACATCATTTTTTTAACTTTTCTTTTTCTTTTTCAAATTACTTCTCTTTTAACAATTTCAGCAAATAGAAGCTTTGGAGCACATCCACATATTCACATGTAACAGCACCACATCAACACCCCAGCATGAAAAATGTAAAACTCTAAAGCTCAACTTGGGAGTGTGACTAGGATTGGCTTTGAGGCTTTGGTGAAATAAAGGTGGAGCTGAATCAAAAGGAGGGTAGGCACAACGGGGCTAGCGAGGATAAGACGTTAGGAATGGTACAAAGCTCAACCGGGCCAAAATGATGGCCTACATCACACTCATGCGAGTGAAATAACCTATACCCATGCTTCAAGAATAGCTTGGGGCAAGTTCTTAGCCAACGAGAAAGACTATCCATCCTCCCGACTCGAGCAATATGAACCTAACAGCCGTCTACACACATCCCTAAGCTACCGTCGAATTCACACCGGATTCACCAATTTTTGAGTAGAATAAAAAGTATTTACGCAATTAGAAAATTATAAAACTAAAAGCATACAGAAAAATTAAATCTACTCTAATTTCTACACGAGACGAGAGCACTCGACTAGGAGCACAGCAAGATCAACATTTTACTCCGTCTCACAATCCTAAGCCAGCACCATAATTTTCCCAAATCATACAAAAGAAACGAGTTTAACTCGCAGCACGCAAAATGCTAAGCACGCGCTCATGTGGGTGCAGTGGTGTGTGATGCAATAAACTAATCAAAATATAGCAATAAAAGCTTCTAGTATGCACAAGAAATGTGTGCGTGCAATAGGTAACAAATTTCTCCCCCAGACTTAAACTAAACTACACAGCATATGATGGAGAAATTAAAATCATAAAGAGCTAAGGGAAGAGGTTACCCAATGCTCAGCCAGTGAGCATACCAGAAGACGCGTGGAAACCTGATGCAGGCCCGCCATACGAAGAATCACAACCCCGCTAACATGAAGTTTTCAAGAATACCTGCAGGGGTGAGCTCCGCAAAAACAAAAGAAAATATACAAAAAGAAATGCTAAAACTAAAATAGACATGAAAAATAAAATGCAGAAAATGAAAGATAAGTACTGAGGTTATTGTCATCCCAGCACGACTTATTCGGCTACGAAAAGGTTCTAGCTAATGGGCCTATGAAAAGAAAAATGCACAGGTAACTGTTCCAATATTCGTTGCGGTAACAGGTATCGATACGGTGATAAAACAGTTACCCCTCTACCTAAATAGTAATACCTGCCCAACACAGGTAGAGGAAATAAGAAATAAGAAGAGGAGGACCACTGGTCCTCGCTCATCTTATCACAAAATAAATCCTTGCCTAGCAAGGTATCGTCGACAGGGAGTCTGCAGGAGGAGAAAGCGATGAATGGAGCTTCCTCAATAGAGGAGGAATCAACCTCCTCGCAAAAGAGGATGCGATCATCCATGACTCGAGCTGAAAGCTCCAAGTCCTCCTGAAGCACCTGCGAAGACTCAACCCGCACAGGCTCAGATACAGAAATGGGATCAAGAAATAAAGGAGATGAATAACTAAAAGAATCAGAAATAGGGGGAGTGGTCCTGGTCTCACTCCCAGCAGGATCCCGACATAGATCATCGACGGCGTCATATGAGTCATGGCGAGGGGAATCCACGAGCTCGAGGTCCTCGGTGGTGGTCTGGACCTCCTCATCCATCAAGGAAGTGGAAACTTCCTCAACAAAGAGGATCTCATCATCAACACACCTCAGTGCGTCCACATGTTCCAAGACGTAATACTGTCCATTAATGAAAATAATATCCTCGTCAAACATGGGCACATCCTCAGGCTCAGAATCACAATCCGACCGAACATCATCAACCGACTCACTAAAAATAGGGATAGATAATTCTTGCAAAGAAGGCAGAGGAACAACAGCATCAGAGAAAATATGTGCGGGTTCCTCCGGGGGTGAATCAACAAAAGGGGAAGAGTGCATGGGGAGAGACGGTGTCACAATGTCGTCACACCGATCAGCAGAAAGTCTGATGGGTATATGCGCAGCAGTCCCCCATAGACAAGGTGGTGCTGCGAACATATCATCAGAATCAGAAGGGGAAGTCGATTGAGAGGTGGATGAAATGAATCAGATACCCGGTTCATCCTCCTCCTCCAACTGGCGCTGAAATTCTGTGCAATCTTTCAACACGTGGTTGGTGCTATGATAACCCAAATATCGTTTTCCATTACTCCTCGGTACAGGTGGGACCGGAGAGGAATAAGAAAAAGATGAATGCGTAGAAGAGGAGTGAACATAAGACATGGGTTGGGTGTATGAAGTACCATAAGAAGATGGTGCTCCATACACAACCACGAGAATTATGCTCCCAATCTTCAGTGGGGCACTCATCACTATCATGCCTATAATCCCCGCACCATCGGCAACGAATATTCATATAAGAATACATGGTGCAACAAGAAGAATTCATCAACAGAAAGTTTCTAAGCAACAATTAACTACACACCACAGAGAAAAGAATAGGAAAATCTGCTACAGAAAAATGAAAACTAGAAGAGGAACAAATAAAAATAAGAAACTGATTTTAAAAACTAAAGCAAAGAAGAAACATGAAATAAACAAATGGAAAAGGGCTTCTATCTCCTATCTTCCTCTCCAAAAACTCACACGACTGTGTTCCCCGGCAACGGTGCCAAAAACTTGATGCTAAAGATCACGGCAGTGAACCGGTCGCACAAGTAATATAAAATGGGGGCTTTCCCAAGTATCGATCTCTCAAGGAACACAGTAAGGTGGAGTTAATTTTTGAGGAGGACTTGAGATTGAAGTCCTTAGGTCGGCGGTAACGATGGGGGTTTTTGTATTTGCAGACAAAGAAAATAAAACACTATCAACTACTCCTATGCAACGCCGCTATGCGATGCTTCGCCAGGCGGGATGGAAGGCTAGTCGGGCTGCTATGAACTGAATCACTAGGCGGATGGGCGAGTAGGCTTGCGGATGAGGAGATGAGAATGGCGGAATGAGGGTCGAAAGCACCTCTTCGCTACGCACGCCACTAGCAATTGCTAGTGCGGCAAGTTTGGATGGTGGTGGATGGAATATGGCGCATCTCAAGCAAATAACAAAAATACAAAATCACATAGACATGATTGTATAAAAACATTTTACAAACTAAGCATACTTCATCATATACAAGAGTTCAACTATACATTCAACAACCCAATCAAGAAAAGAGTGTGCGAAATCGACCGAATCCGAAGTCTTGCTGAGGATTCACGGTTGGAATCGTCGGGTTGTCAATCCGCGTCCAAGCTCGGTCCTCAACTGCGTCCGGTGTAGAGAAGGGCTGTCACCACCTTCCAATGGCCCGTCTTCTTCGTGTCACGATCCGGTGGAGGATGGCACAACTTCTCCTAGCTTGGTGGAGAAATCTAGGTCAAGCTCTTCTTGAAGCTCAAAGATGAAGGAGGAGGCCGAGAGGAAGCTCCGGCTTCGATTTGGCGGTGAAAGCTTGCCCGGAGCACCTCCCTAGGGTGGAAGATGAAGGGGAACGGAGGAAACCTTCGTCGGAGACAAAAATGACAGAGAAATGTCGAGCGATCCCGAATTATGGCGGAACCTGCGAATTTATAGTTTGCAGAAATTATAATGCACACGACCAGTGGCGCACGACCAGTGGTCGTGCGCACTATGTCCAGTGGTAGTGTGTTTTCCCCAGCCAGAATTTGGAAGAAAATGGAATCAATGCACACGATCAGTGGCGCACGACCAGTGGTCGTGCGCACTGTGTCCAGTGATAGTGCGCATACCCCAGGCAGATTCTGGAAATCAGGGAACATTGTGCACGAGCATTGGCGCACGACCAGTGGTTGTGCGCACTATATCTAATGAGCGTGCGTAGTACTGCTGCTTCCAAACATCCCCGGAACATGCACACAACCCCTAAACCCAGCACTGATATGTGCAGACATTTCAGGTAATCACAAAAAGGTAGTACAAACATTAAAAGTACAAAAAATACACAACCACGGGCCTAAGTATGCACTTCCTATGAAAATAAATATAAGATGAAATATATACGATAACGAACTAAAAGTGAAGTGCAAACGCGTGAAAACTAGCCCAGATGAGTCCGAAAAACCCTATATAAGTCGGACTCATCAATAAACAAATGAACCTCCGACGGCGTTTGCTCTGTTTCCACCCGCCCTCCTTGAGAAACGCCCCAAAAAGCTCTGTTTGGAGCAGCCACCTCCCCCCTCCGTTTAGAACACTCTGTTTCCACCCGCCGGATCGACCCGCCACCGCCTAAACAAATGAAGCCTAAGTTATATAATGTATATAGACAGCACTGCAAACGCTGCTCTTGCAAACAGATTCACAGATTTTGTCACCACTCTGCAAAACAGCTGATTATTCCATCACTGTTTCCCACCAGTGCTTCTACAGTCGCTGAAGCCGCGCCAAACCGAGCCTGAGTTTGGCCAGTCTGCAGCTTATTTGCTCGGCTGAGATTGGGTAAAAATGTCATTGTCATATAATATATGTTTGGTATCACAAATGTTACAAAAAGAGACTAGTTTGAGGCATAAGATCTTGGTATGCCAATGATATTTTTGTCCAACCTCACCGTAACAAATAAGCCGTGATAAGCTGTGCCAAACGCAGCTTAAATCTGAAATAATAAAAAAATGGAAATGGGAAGAAGAGGTGGCCGAACCCATGGAGAAGCGGAAGGGGTAATTTTTGTGTCCGTGGCCTGATTGTAATCGGGGAAGGAAGAGGAGCGCAGTTCATTTTTCTGCCCGACAAATCGGTTTTTTTTGTATAATGCACCCTCTAATATATAGCAGTTTTGGGAAAGTACATCTCGAATATTTAAATAGAGCATTGTTAGGTGTACACCTATTTTGAATATTAGCGCACCAAAAATCAAAATAATACATATTTTTTTAGGTTTAGTAAAGCTCCTTATGAGCACACCCGACCCCTACTCTGCGTAATCCCGTGAACTTTACGCCGACTCCCCGATGCCCTAAATCAGCGACTTCCTTCCTCCTGTTCTTGACGCCGCTGGCCACCAACTACTCGCCTGGAGTTCAATTTTACGACGCCGCTGCTGCTCACGGGCCCGGTACTATTCCGACGTCGCTGCTGTTCGCCCGACAGGCAGTTTCCCGACGTCGTTGGAGCTCGCCCGCTTGTACATTATCCCTCCCAGCCAGGGTGTTTTTAGATCACAATGTTCCTCTGTTCTGACGTCGTTGTTTCGTTTGAACTTCATTTGGATCTTTGGGTTATATTTCTTGAGAACTTCGTTTGGATCTTTGTTGGATTGTTCAACTTTTTTTAGATATTTTTGATGATTTTTGGGGGACAAAGCAGAAATAAGCAGAGCAGTTAATGGCTTTATTACATTTAAGAAAAAAAAGATAAAATGTGTTCACAAATTTGAACATGCCCCAAATATTGAATCACTTCTAAAACCTGATTTTTATCGACAAGCTACCATAGATTTGGCAATGTTCACAAATTTGAATTTCATTATGAGTAATGTGTTTATGCAATGTTCACAAATTTCAATTTCAGTGTTGTTTGTGTTTGTCCATGATGAGCTGTAATTAAGCGATAGTTAAAATTAAGGAGCCAATTAATTATTCAAATATAGATGTTGGACACGAATTCATCACAGACACCGTGTTTCCAAGCAAGGGAGTTTTAATTGCTTGGGTCCGAACAATATCGAGAAGAATATGGTTTGTTGTTACAATCCTAAGGGCTGATAAGATCACTGCACGTGCTAAACCTAGGGTAATGCTAAGTTGTGATAGGCGGGTTTTCTCGTGAAAATCGGCGTGGTAAAGGATTTGTCAAAACAAAATTTACGAAAACAAGCTCCAAACGTTGTGGATGCCCTTTCTTGTTACTTGGTCAGATATTCGAATTTGAATGTATGGAGGTTGCAGGTTAAATGTGGAACTCATAATCATACATTTGCACATCTTGAGGCGCATGTTTACGCTGGGAGTCTAGATTAAAATGAACAAAAAGTGGTGGAGAAAATGTACACATCTGGTGTCAAACCCAGGAAAATATTATCATTCTTGTAGAAAAGAAATCTGAGTAGCAGTACGGTGATGAGAACTATATATAAGGAAAAAGTCAGGCTATTTAATAAGCAATTAGATGGTGCTACGCCAATTCAGTATCTCTACAAAAACATTTCTGAAGCATGGTATATCAGTTATAATTGGGTTCATGAAAGTAGCCAAAAATGGAGTTCTTATTTTTTGCTCATCCTGTTTTAGTACAATTGTCTAACTTATTTCCAGATATTTTTATGCTTGATTTCACTTATAAGAACAACTGGTATAGGATGCCTTTGTTATCTAATGTTGGGTTGACCTCGACAAACATGTCATTTTTTCCTCCTTTATTTTCATGTGCAGTGAAATAGAAAGTAGCTATATATGGGCTCTTGAAGCATTTAAGAGTGCATTATATGAAAGTGCTACACCGGGAGTTATTGTAATAGATCGAGAAATTGCGTTGTGGAATGCTATCAAGGTGTTTTCCCCATTACGAAAATAATTTTATGTCAATTACACATTAACAGAAATGTTTTAGCATATTGCAAAAAATATTTTAAACAAGGCAAGGAGTTCGATACCTTTTTATCAGATTGGCAAAGAGTTGCGAACTCTCCTACAGTTTATGATTTCAATGATAGCCTAAATGCAATGTTCACCACTTATGCTAAAAAATAAGCGGAGGTGTACAACCCCGAATCCAGCTAGTGGTGTCAGCAAGAGTCGGGCCAGCCATTTTAGCGCATTCCAAGTTCCCCGCGAGTCAGGAGGGGCCAAGTACTTTTGGGACTGCCCGACTTACCTGGGAAGGGGGCAGTATAGGAGGGGCGAGCGGAGCAGGCGGGCTCGTACTCTCCCCTAGCATCTCGATAGGTAGCTGACAAGTGGGGCAGACCTGGCCCGCACTCGCCCTGACCCTCGAGGAGGTAGCGAGTGCTTGCCACCCCAGGCGAGTGGAATTTTGTGAACCACTCGCTCAGTGATGTATTCTTGCTATTCAACTCCTGTTGGCCTGCCAGTAGCTATTTGGAATAGCGAAGGCACGCTATTTGCAGACCGTTTTCAGAAAACTATAAATAGACCCAAGGGGGTACCCCAGAAGGCATGCTTACTTGTGCCCTGGTCTTCTTGCGCTTTCTAAGATATCTTTAGCTCAGCACTTGGCTAAGGAGGGGAAGTGCTCTAAGATCTTCCGGGTTTGTATTTGGACCTCCGTGCTGGAGCCCTGGATCTGTTCCTTATGATAAGCCTTTGGTTGTTTAGCTTGTGAGAGAGAAGTAAGTGTGTAATGACTCATTTCCCCAAGGGTCGAACTCCACAAAGACCGATTCTTCGGTTTCACCAGGAGGTTATGTAGTATCTTGTTAGTACATGGATTGAGCAGTACAAAGAGTCCTTTATTTTAGTCTGGGTTGATATGTTTTTGCACTTGGGCAATTGCACAACAAATCGAGTGGAAAGTGGGCACAGACAGCCCAAAAGATTCCTTGAATTGTCAATAGGAAACTTGACAACTATTTAGAAAAATTTTGATCAAATGATCAATCTTCAACACACCGAGATCAAGCGATCATTTGGTCAAAGTTCCATTCAAGTAAATACCGATTTTAGAGGATCTTTGTACACTGAGTTGCTAGGAAATATTTCTGTTGGTGCTTTAGAGATCTTTAAAAAAGAGGAGAATTTGGTTAAGTCTGGGCAACCTAGCCCATCAGTATGCACTCACAAAATCCATAATACTATGGGTTTGCCTTGCGTCCACGAGTTATTTCCGTACATGAGCAGTTCCAATGCTTTTTCTTTATGGATGATACATAAGTATTGGAAGCAGTTGAAGTTGGAGGATAATATGCTTGACACATTTAAGGTCAAGGAGGAGAACGAGTCAGTGCATGATATACAAAAAGAGTTGGATGAGATATTGCAACAGTACAATAATTCAACAGTGATTCAGAAGCATGAACTAAAACGCAAATTGTGTGAGCTATGAGATCCTACAACAAGCCAAATTTTAGAACCTTCACTTCCAACTGCCTAAAAGGGTGACCGAAGGGAAGCTTGAACAAGGCAAGAAGAGACTTCAAATCAACAAAAGAGAACCATCACTTTTTGAACATGTACTAAAGGAAGAGCAAGGGTATCACAAGATGGATGTTGAGAAAAAAGATAATACAACATCTAAAAGATTTCTTCAAAGTATTCGTAATGAAATGTCATCTTACATTTCAAAATATATCATCAATATCATTGATATGATAGGTGATGGGCATTGCGTAAAGATTTGTTATTGGAAATGACCAAGCTCAAGTCAATATATGCACAAATATTCGGAGATGCGAGACGATTAGAGTTGTAAGAGTCTCTACATTGTGATGTAACTCCCGCGCCGCTAGCTAGCAGGATGACAATGCCATACATTGGATTGGTAATTGCATCATGTTATAACGTCACATTGGTTCATTTTTTAAAGTATCAGTCAATCACATTTTTGTCGTTACATTCTGCACCTCCACCTAACCACATGTTGATTTATATTGGATTCGTTAACAACAATCATTTTGTTCGTTTGTTGACGAAAGAAGATTGACCACTACCTCTTATAATCACTCCCTTGTTACGATATCATGAAAAGATAGCAGGTGCATGAAATGTGAAAAAACAAGAAGATGACGAAACAATGTGTAAAATTTACTTAGCCTTAGCACAAATGTTTTGGTTAATTTGCTTATCTAACTGACATTTTCACTTGGGTAGACCTTGCGGGTTAATCTGCGTTTAGAAAATCTTGATCGTGATTTAGTTAATTTGGGCGATAATTAAAAAGGTGTGTAATAATTACTTTGCTTCAATGGAATTATTATTGTTTAAAACCACTAAAATTGTATTTTATTTGCTTATTTATTGCAGGTTAGATTACAGATCAAGTACGATACAAAAATGAGAAAAGTTTTGTTCGGGCAATGTATCATGCCGTCATTGGGTTGATGTTTTGTATTTTGGGTTGCTTATGTTTTAGATGAATGAACTTATGATGTCATTTTGTTTTAATTTCATTTTGGGATAATTGTATTATGCGCATTAAAAGAATTTTTTATGTTCATTAGAAGATTTTTTTTTTAAAAAAAATCAAGTTGGTGTGCTCATAAAAAGTTGGGTTGCAAATAAAATTTCGTGGTGTGCCAATATCAATAGTGTGGAAATATTCAAAACATGTGTGCTCCTAACAACGCTCTTTAAATATTGCAACTTACACCCCCATTATCAATTTCACGACATTTTGCACCACAAAGGCACAGACTCACTTTATAAGGCATAATTTCGTCCGACCTAGCTGCAGGGCATATTTTTTTGATGCAGGCATAATTTGTGTTTTGTTGCGACATAATTTTTTAGCGTTTTACTATAGGCATAATTTCCAAATAGCAATGCAGATTCAAAATTTTGTCCAAACGTTGGTTTCATACGATAATGATTAATTTTTTGCTGCAGACACAATTTCGTCCGACCTTGCTACAGGTTTCATACGTTTTCTGAGACCAATGTAAACTATTAGAATAACACCAAATTTGTCTCCAGACATGAAAAACTAGCAAAATATTAGAACACAAAACTTGTCTTCATACAGAACGAGCAAAATATTATATAACTAGAATTTAAACTATTACATATCATTGTTTCCAGCCATGAATAGACGTGCAAAACTATTACATCATATTTCATTCAAACTATTAGAACACAAAACTTGTCCATATATGACTCATAGCCCCTATCACAACACAAAACTTGTCTTCATAATTGTCCCCAAGCACAGTACCAAAAATACAAAATTCTGCCTTCTACCTGCATAATAAAACAGGGATTTTAGTAATAAACAGTTATGCCAAATTATATAAAGTGAGCCGAATACCTGCATTCAAAACATTGTCTTTTATCATTTATGCTTCAAAAAACAATTTGTCATGCGCACCTACAAAGAAGATACATTTTGAGTTATATCACGTGGATTCCAAAAAGCATAAAATTAGGACAAATTATATAAATATTTATTTGCTAACCGAATTTTTGTACTTCTTTGTAAACGATGAAGACAAGGTTGCAGGAATTACTACACAGTTTCTTTTATTATGACATCTCATGAATATTTCAAACCATGTCTATTTATGTCATATTTTTGTGCCTCTAGCTCTGCTTCCTCCAATCTTCTTGCATGTTGCGATGACCTTCCGAACTTCCTCCGAATAGTAGGTCACGGAATAATAGGATTCAAGTTAGCTTTTGGCCATTCCTTTTGAGAATTATTGGGATTTAGTAAGTGTTCATAAGCACGCATAAATATCCCCTTCTTATACCAATGTAGCATGTTGTTTTTAACATTTTCCCTTTGATAGAAGATACATGGAGTGACGTGCACACACGGAATACCAGTGAGATCACATTGTCTACAATTACAGTAGTTGGAACTGTCACAACCCGCATTTTCTCCACGAGTACATTGCATCAGAGCAAGAGAAAATACGTGTCGTGATGCCACATCGTGCAAAGGATAACTGCACACGTTCAGGCAAAACTCCAGACTTTAGATTTTAAGGAAAATCATAGATTAATGTGAAGGAAAACCAGTTACATTTAATGGTCGTATCCCTCGGCACGGTGGATTAGCTAGTCCACAATTTAAAATATATTTGTACGCAGCGAAAAATACTTTTGGTTAAATTGAGTTGACATCCTAAAAGAGCATAAGTGTCCACGAGGGACGACTCATGATATGCACGACTCTAAGGTTAGTATAGTATATAAAAATGTAGTTCTTTTACGCTAGAGAAAAGTAGTGATTTGGTTTTATAAATACGACATGCATGAGATACATATAGTAATGCTTTTAGGGTTTAAAAATATCTAACATGCAACCTAGCATAAAATCTTCCCAGAAGCAAGTAAACAACCACAAATAGGCAAAAATAGCAGTTTAAGTTCATATCCAGCATCGCAAGCAACCTCCAGTGGGCGTCAACAACCTGACACGAACCCACTGGTGAGTATGCATGTCTATACAGAAAGGTAAAATAACTACCTCACAAGGATCGAGGTTCAGCTACCTCAGCTACCCAAGAGGCCACAAGCAAGCCCCTCCAAAAGAACTAGCCGCTGAACTGGCTACAACCTGTACCCGAGGCATTCAAGAAAAGAACATCTCAGCAAGAAAATAATTACAAAGGTGAACAGAGCATTAGATTTATGAGCAAATAAGAAGGGTTTACCAACCCGACAACAAAATGCTATCAGCAAAAGAAAGGACATGACAGCAAGAAAAGAGCACTGTCTAATGAACAACAAAGCACATCAAGTGTGAGTACTAAAAGCAACATGCACTACACAAGAGCATGCAATAGCAACAAGACATATATATATATATATATATATATATATATATATATATATATATATATATATATATATATATATATATATATATGCCAAAATAAATAGTCCATAGAATAGGAAAGGAACTAACAGTCCTAACACGTGGGTTGATGGCAGTGGTCAAAACATGGATCTGAATACATAACCAAAACCAGATCCAAAAAGGGATAAGGGGTCAAACAGTGGCAGCACTAGGGTCCCACACACGCCAACCCAAACCGGGGAAAAAGGCGATGACCACAGCTCTCCACATAAAACCACCCCTCCAAAGGCCACCAAAACTCCACCACCTGCCACAACCCAAGAGTCGGCATGCACAAACTAGCCGAAAACCCATTACCCCCTCCCCTAGGGAAAAGTCACACTAACAATCCTAAAGAAACACACGAACCTAAGGCGAAAACGTCGGGTTCAACCGACGCGGCCTTGCACGCCTAACCCGAACTAACTCCGAGCCTTACCTGCCCCAAAACCAGCACGGCAACCGGTGTCAACACAACGTGTCGACACCACAACAGGCCGGTGTCGACACAAGGTGTCGACACCACAACAGCCGGTGTCGACACAAGGTGTCGACACTACTGCGGCCGGTGTCGACACAAGGTGTCGACACTACTGCGGCCGGTGTCGACACAAGGTGTCGACACCCCGACTGGCCGGTGTCGACACGAAGTGTCGACACCCCGACTAGCCGGTGTCGACACAAAGTGTCGACACCCCGACTGGCCGGTGTCGGCACAAAGTGTCGACACACCGACTGGCCGGTGTCGACACAAAGTGTCGACACCCCGTCTGGCCGGTGTCGACACAAAGTGTCGACACCCCGACTGGCCGGTGTCGACACAAAGTGTCGACACCCCGTCTGGCCGGTGTCGACACAATGTGTCGACACCACAGCGGGCCTGTGTCGACACAAAGTGTCGACACCCCGACTGGCTAGTGCCGTGTCCCACTCGACACTGGCGGCAGACCCAGCAACCAACCAAAACAAGAACAAGTCGCCTCTCTAAAATTCATCATCTATCGGCAATTGCTAACTGCTCAACCCGAACCGTACCCAATCCGTCTCTATCAGACACATTCTCTCAAGAAAACTGAGATTTAACTGGAACTTCTCTACACTAACAACAACATAATAGGGGACGAATCCTAGAGTACACCTAGGATCTAAGCAGGAGAGATATAAACTTTAATCAAGAAGAAAACAAGGATCAGGCTTGGCAAGGACGAGGGAGCACCACTTGCCTCAATACCAGCAAAGCTTGGTCGGCCACTTCCCTCACACTCGGATCTAGCCACAGAGCATCAAGCCGAGGAATTGAAGGAATGCAGATCCAAGCGAGAGCAATCCAGATCCACTCTCGAAATCGAATTTCGACCGCTAAATCTCCAGGAATCGGCATCCGAAGGTTAGGGTAGTCAGGCGGTTCTCTTCCTCTCGTACAGGCGGCGACTTCTTCCAAAAAGAAACAATGAAAAGGGACAATGAACCGAGCCCTAATTTCTAACCTAAGGCTATTTATAAGCATCAGTTTTAATAATAAACAAATCAATACATATTAATTACTTACTTGCAATATAAAAATGACGCGAGAACCGAAACATCTCGGAAATTGGTGAAATTCACATCGCAGCTAAAAACCCAAGCTACGAACACAACTGCGAAGTCGAAATTAGCATTCGACGAACAAAACTCGGGATATCACCACCCGAAGCCAAAACACAAGCATTCCCTAAGAGGCCCAACCAAGTCACCAAAACAGACTCCGGCTAGCTGGGGAATCTTGCTAACAGGCTACAACCAGGCTACACAAGGAACCTAAAGAGCTAAGACCACGCTCTACAACGGAGAAAGGCCGAAAATACGTCATCGTAACGCCAACCAAAGATCAAACAAAACACAGAAAACTGGGGGCGCTACAGCCACTCCCCCTAAAAGAAAGTTTCGCCTCGAAACTTTGCTCACAACACTCCTATCAAGAAGGAGAAAGAAATAGCCAAGAAGGGGATATATACAAAAAAACACAAAACATACCAGGCACAAGATCAGGGAAAAAGATGAGGGTGAGCCTCCCTCATAGCCGACTCCAATTCCCAAGTCGCGCTTTCTACATCCTGATTTCTCTATAAAACTTTAACCATAGGAATAGTCTTCTTCCGCAACGCACGAACCTGAGAATCCAAAATGCGGACCGGCACCTCCATATAAGAAAGATTCGGCTCCAACTGAGGCACAGAATCCAAAACCTGCCTGCCATTCAGCACACATTTCCGCAGCTGACTGACGTGAAAGTCATCATGCACGCCAGGGAAATTTGCGAGCAAAGCCAGTCTATAAGTTGATAACCCAATCCACTCAACAATCAGAAACGACCCCACGTACCTTTGGTCCAACTTCCTGCTCTTGCCAAACCGCTTGACTCCGATCAACGGGGAGACCTTTAAGAACACCGAGTCCCCCACAGTAAATTCCAAGTCCGATCTACGGCGGTTGGCGTTCTTCTCATATCTCTCCTGGGCTAACCGAAGCTTTTCCCGAATAAGCTTCACAGCGGTTTCCATCTCCTCGAGCTCTTCTGGACCCAACAAAGGTCTCTCGCCAAGCTCAGCCCATAACAAGGGAGTCCTGCAGCGCCTCCCATACAAAGCTTCAAAAGGAGCCATTTGCAAGCTTTCGTGATAACTGTTGTTATACGCGAATTCCATAAGCCGCAAGCGCTCATCCCACGCTCCTCCGTGGTCCAGAATATAGCATCGGATCATATCTTCCACAATCTGATTCACTCGCTCCGTCTGACCGTTGGTCTGCAGATGATAAGTTGTGGAATACCTCAAGTCTGTACCCAATCCGTCTTGAAGGCTCTTCCAAAAACGAGACGTGAACCTGGACTCTCGATCCGATATGATACTTACGGGTACACCATGCAATCTGATAACCTCTTCTAGATACAGCTCGGCTATCTTCCTCATCGGATGATTGATCTTAAATGGTACGAAGTGAGCACACTTCGTCAATCTGTCTACGATCACCCAAACTGAATCATGCCCCTTAGGAGATCTCGGTAAGCCTGTGATGAAATCCATCAAGATACTCTCCCACTTCCACGTCGGGATCTCCAAGGGAGTCAGCTTGCCACCAGGCCTCCCATGATCGGCTTTCACACGCCTGCAAGTGTGACACTCAGAAACAAATCAGGCTATACCTCTCTCCATCCCATATTACCAGGCAATCTGCTTTAAATCATGATACATCTTGGTAGACCCTGCATGGTAGGCAACATTAGATCCGTGGGCTTCCCTGCACACCATATCCCGGATATCTCCAACGACGGGGATGTAAAACCTTCCACGATACTTCAAGGTACCTGCATCATCTATAGAGAAATCCGGTAATTCACCTTTTTCAGCTCGATGGTACAAATGCAAAAGATCGGGATCATCCTTCTGATACAGTCTCGTAAGCGCAATCCACGAAGGTTCTGCCACTGCCAAACTACACTGCGAATCGCAGCTTCCCACAGAAATGTCCATCAAAAGGAACTCTTCCACAAGACGCTCGACGGAGAGATTGAAAATCTTCCCTGACTTCCGACTCAGGGCATCGGCCACCACATTCTCTTTGCCCGGATGGTACTGGATTTCAACATCATAGTCGGCCATGAACTCCAACCATCGCCGCTGGCATAGATTCAATTCTTTCTGGGTGAAGACATACTTTAAACTCTTGTGATCAGTAAAAATCTTGCATTGAGCGCCATACAGCAAATGCCTCCACAATTTCAGCGCATAGATCACAGCTGCGAACTCCAGGTCATGCGTAGGGTAATTCCTCTCGTGAGTCTTCAACTGCCTCGACCCATACGCAATCACCTTTCCGCCATGCATCAGAACGCAGCCCAGTCCGACATGCGATGCATCCACATATATATCATACTCACTACCCTCCGTAGGCAAAGACAAGATTAGAGCCGAACATAACCTTCTTTTTAGTTCCTCAAAAGCATCCTCACACTTGCCATCCCATATGAAGGCTACATTCTTCTGCGTCAACTTGGTCAACGACGCATACAAGGTAGAGAATCCCTCTACAAATCTTCTATAATAGCCAACCAAACCCAAGAAGCTTCTGATCTTTCTGGGAGTAACAGGTCTTGCCCATTCCATAACAGCAGCGATCTTTTCTGGGTCCACCGATATTCCCTCCTTATTAACCACGTGACCCAGAAAAGAAACTTGGGGCAACAAAAATTCGCATTTGTTCAGCTTGGCGTATAGCTTATGGTCTCTCAGAGTCGCCAAGACCAGTCGCAAATGTCGATCATGCTCCTCCGCATCTTTAGAGTACACCAAAACATCGTCTATAAAGACAATCACAAACTTATTTAGAAAATCCTTGAAAACTTTGTTCATCAAATCCATAAAAGCTGAGGGCGCATTAGTCAAACCAAATGACATAAATAAAAACTCAAAATGCCCATGATGAGAGCGGAACGCCGTCTGCGGAACATCTGACTCCCGAATCCTCAACTGGTGATAGCCCGATCAAAGATCAATATTAGAAAACACGAAACTACCACGCAGTTGGTCAAACAAATCGCCGATTCGTGGCAAGGGGTACCTATTCTTAATAGTAACCTTGTTCAGCTCTCTATAGTCGATGCATAACCTCATCAACCCATCTTTATTTTTAACGAACAGCACTGGTGCACCCCAAAGCGAAGAACTCGGCCTTATGAAACCTTTTGCCAACATCTCATCCAGCTGGATTCGCAACTCTTCCAGCTCTCGCGGGGCCATCCGGTACGACACCTTCACAATAGGACGCGTGCCTGGCTCCAAATCTATAACAAACTCGACATCTCGATCGGGTTGAAGACCGGGAAGATCGTCAGGAAACACATCAGAGAAGTCACACACTACAGGAATCTCTTCCAAACGCGGCACACTAACAATTGTCCCTACCAGAGAGACCACACAGGCAAAATAGCCAGAATCAAGCAACTTCCGAGCACGCACTGCAGAAATGACTGGAGACTCCTGGAGAGATTACCCATAACTGCTCCCTGGCTGACCGTTGTCTTTGACGAAGTCCAAGCGCCTACCCTTGTACTGGATAACTGCATCGTACCTTGACAACCAGTCTATGCCCAAGATAACATCGAAGTCCTCCAGGTCAATCGCCTTCATATCTGCCTTTGCTAGAAAATCCCCCAACAAAATCGGACAATCAAGGACACCCAGGTCCGTAACCACAGAGTCACCGGAGGGGAACTTAACGTAGAAGGCACCACCAAAAAGATCTAGGCCCAAACTGAACCGCTCCACGAAAGCTCTAGCCACAAACGAGTGGGTAGCGCCGGAGTCGAAGAGAACGCGAGCCCAGCGGTTCTTTACCTTAAATCGTCCTACGAAT
Organism: Platanthera guangdongensis; assembly: GCA_039583875.1. Lineage (NCBI taxonomy): Eukaryota > Viridiplantae > Streptophyta > Magnoliopsida > Asparagales > Orchidaceae > Platanthera > Platanthera guangdongensis. The sequence goes on from CM077159.1 coordinate 85,128,586, forward strand.
TGCACACGCATCTAAGGTAACAAGCACTAAAATGAAAACTACAACCAAAAAGGGAACATAACGAAACAACTGGGGAGGAGTCGAACCTGAGATAACCTGGGTCGAGGTTGTTAAATTTTCTCTACGTGGTCAGCAAGATAGCCCAAACGCCAAATTAATATCTTCGGAACTACCCAGTTCTCACGTTGAACCAGCGAAACCCAAGGATCAAAGGTTCAATGGTTAATCCCAACAAACAATGGAAGCACAAGCAAGTCTTTTATACATTTACTTCTTTACAACACGAGGCATACATAGCGAGACATGATTTCTCTAGTATAACAACTGTAAATAGAAAGCACCAAAACACAAGCCGGGCGGACAGCACCGGAGTCCGCCGAGACCGCGAGGTCGCCGAGGTCGCCGAGACCACTGAGCTCGCCCGAGCTATGCTGCAATTCGCCGAATAGACACGGAGTCCGCCGAAGCCGCGAGGCCGCGCGGACACACCGTTATTCGCCTCCTGCTGAACCCAAACTGAGGAACACCCCTACCCGCCTGAAACCGGCGGACAGGTTATTGAAGCTGACAAAGATGAAACAGAACTGACAAGCCGCAGAGCGACCTACTGCTGAGTCCACAGAGACCGCACACTTCCAAGCACTTGACCGAAGTCATAGCCAAACTCCTGGCTCCTTGAAGCTATCCGCGCAACCTGCACACAGCAAACCGTCAGCCTGAAACAATCCGCGCGGCCTGACAAACACAGACCGCAGCACTTCGCTCAACCCAACTTACTGTTCACTCTCGTTACTTAGGTTATGTCAGGGGGGTCCTATTTATAGGCAAGGTGAGGAGTGTGGTCACCGCCCAGGAGATAGCGACACCACCCCAGCCCGCGCGATAGCAAAAACACCGTCCGCTGAGTCCGCAAGGACTTAGCCGGATACCAAGGCAAACCGCCAGGAGCAAAGCAAACATTGGCGAACCCTCTCCAGTCCGCCCAAGCTTATGCGGACAAGGCATCAGCCCGCAAAGCTCCAACCACTACAGGACAACAACCCCCTTCAATGGCAGTCCGCACCAACCCGAGGCAGTCCGCAAGACTCACACCTCAATACGCCACAAGTCCACGACCAAAGGAAGACAACAACAGTCCGCCCGGTCACAGCGGACTCGGCGGATACTGCGGACACCATGGCCTTGGCACAAAGTGTGACCAAGTCCAAAACCATCAAGGGCCAATGCGAGCATGGCGGACACAAACTCTCGTCCGCCAAACACCCTAGCACAGACCGCCATGAGTCCGCGAGCTCCTCGCACTTCTGTCCAAAGCAGCAGCCAACCCCGGACTCCAAACCCAGTCCGCCAATCGATCTCCACAGCAAATCGCCTGCTGTGCCACCAGAGCTCGACAAGGCCTCAGCCAAGCTCTAAGCCCAGTCCGCAACAGCCCACACCGCGGACACTCCAGTCCGCAAGTTACCCGCGGACACGAGCCAAACCGCCTATCAGCAGAAGCTTGCACCCGCGGCCACTGAGCAATGCACCAGTCCGCAAGCCTCCATCCGCTCAGGCCGCTCCTTGGCAAAGCCAATCAGCAAACACCCTATCCGCAGAAACCAGGCCGCATAGTCCGCGGACTCCATGCAACAAGCCGCTCAGAAGACAGCCGGATTTCCACTAGACCTTCTACCAGGCCGCACATCTCAGTCCGCCCAGTCCGCCTAGTCCGCCAAAGCTGTCCGCCCCAGGCCGCCCGGCCTGTCCCATCACCCACTTCCACTTCACAAATTTCAACAGAGGTCTGCGCTTCGTCTGCCGAAAGCACATTCAGCTTCCCCTTTCCTTTATCCATTTGCTGAGGCGGTGGTAAAGCCTGGAGGGGAACTGGCTGCAGAATAGGCTGGAGCTGTGGGAACCTTGTCTTGAGATGACCCTTCTGCCCACACTGAAAACAGACTTTATCTTTTAACCAGCATCGGGCAACATCATGCCCCTTCCTCCCACACATGGCACACACCAAGTCTCCTCTGGAAGCACCTTGAATCGCGTGCACCTGTTCCTTCTGCTGCACTCCCAACCTTTTGAAACACTTCTCAAAGGGGTGGCCTGGCCGGCCACAAAAACTACAAACCTCTTTGATCTTCTTTCTCGAGACAGCATCACGTTCCTGAGGGCTCTTCCCTCCACCGGACTTCCGCTTATCCTTCCTCAACTGCTGGCCTCTATTCTTGGTATTCTCAATGGCCTCAACCCTTAAGGCAGCTTCAACCACGCTGGCATAACTGACTGCTCCGAAGGCATTTGCTAACTGCTGAATGTCTGCTTCAACACTCACCAGACCAGGAGCAAACCGACTCAACTTACTAAACTCAATCTCATACTCACTAACCGTGAGTTTCCTCTGCTTTAAATGAAGGAAGTCATTCAGTAGCTGGTCCCGCTCGACTGAAGGCAGAAACTTACTTAACAACATCACCTTAAATGACTCCCAAGTGCATCCTGCCACCAAGCTCTCTTTCTCCCTCAGCCACCAACTCTTTGCTAAGCCCTTGAGCTGATAGGTGGCGAGCATCACTCTCTGATCGTCCGCAATCCCAGAGTAAGAGAACATCTCTTCAATGGAAATCAGCCAATCATCCAAAATCATGAAATCTGCTTGCCCATCATAAGTAGGGGGCCTAAGCCGCTGAAACTGGGATATGAACGTCATCTCCGGGGGCACCACAACCAAAGGCATGGGAGGAGCAGGAGGGGCAGGAACAGCTACCCCCCAGCGGGGTCATGAACTCTCGGAGTATGTCCTGCCACCACTACTACAAGAGACTGAATCTGAGCCTACATAGCCACTACCTGCCTCGATAAGGCCTCGTTACTCTGTCGCAGGTTTTCCACCAACGCCTCGCTCTGCGCTCCTAACGTCTCAACCTCGGATTGGGGGGTCGATCTCATCGCAGGACGTCTCGCCATCCTATAATCACAGAAGCTTTAGACAAAACCTAGCCCAACAGCTAGAACAAAACTACCCGGTACAGACAAACACACTTAAATAAGAACTTCAACTACAAAACTTGCTCTGGGAGTTGTTTTTACAATGATGATGTTATGCTTAATCTAAGATGGTTCACCACCATCATACTAAATCATGTGCCTAAACCATGAATGCACATATTTGTATTCTGTTTGACTCAAAACCATGCATGTACATATGTCATCATGCAAATCTTTAGCTTGGCACGTTGTGCTTATGAAATGTTATGCTATGCAAGATGTGCTATGCATTCTAAAAAAAGCCTCAATGCATGCCATGGGCGACGTACACATGAAAATATTATGCATCCCATACTACATAACATTCCCATGCAACGAAAAAAAAAACGTGCTAGTCGTATTCATGTGGTGAGGTTATGCATCCCATACTACATAACCCTCACATGTTGCCTCCTATGGTGGATTCATATACAAACACATATTATGCATCTCATACTACATAATATGCCCTGTATACTTCTTCATGCTCATGAGTGTAGTGTTCATGCTTCAGCCAAGACGTGCTGATGACATATCAGTGTGTGTATGATATAACGCTAAATCACTAATGCAAACCAGGGAAAGGTTGCCCGACCATTTGTCAAGCAACCTCCCTCTAATATCAACTGTCACAACCCGCATTTTCTCCACGAGTACATTGCATCAGAGCAAGAGAAAATACGTGTCGTGATGCCATGTGGTGCATGGGATAACTGCACACGTTCAGGCAAAACTTCAGACTTTAGATTTTAAGGAAAATCATAGATTAATGTGAAGGAAAACCAGTTACATTTAATGGCCGTATCCCTCGGCACGGTGGATTAGCTAGTCCACAATAAAAAATATATTTGTACGCAGCGGAAAATACTTTTGGTTAAATTGAGTTGACATCCTAAAAGAGCATAAGTGTCCCCGACGGACGACTCATGGTATGCACGACTCTAAGGTTAGTATAGTATATAAAAATGTAGTTCTTTTACGCTAGAGAAAAGTAGTGATTTGGTTTTATAAATACGACATGCATGAGATACATATAGTAATGCTTTTAGGGTTTAAAAATATCTAACATGCAACCTAGCATAAAACCTTCCCAGAAGCAAGTAAACAACCACAAATAGGCAAAAATAGCAGTTTAAGTCCATATCCAGCATCTCAACCAGCCTCTAGTGGGAGTCAACAACCTGACACGAACCCACTGGTGAGTATGCATGTCAATACAGAGAGGTAAAATAACTACCTCACAAGGATCGAGGTTCAGCTACCTCAGCTACCCAAGAGGCCACAAGCAAGCCCCTCCAAAAGAACTAGCCGCTGAACTGGCTACAACCTGGACCTGAGGCATTCAAGAAAAGAACACCTCAGCAAGAAAATAATTACAAAGGTGAATAGAGCATTAGATTTATGAGCAAATAAGAAGGGTTTACCAACCCGGTAACAAAATTCTATCAGCAAAAAAAAGGACATGACAACAAGAAAAGAGCACTGTCTAATGAACAGCAAAGCACATCAAGTGTGAGTACTAAAAGCAACATGCACTACACAAGAGCATGCAATAGCAACAAGACATATATATATATATATATATATATATATATATATATATATGCCAAAAGAAATAGCCATAGAATAGGAAAGGAACTAACAGTCCTAACACGTGGGTTAATGGCAGTGGTCAAAATATGGATCTGAATACATAACCAAAACCAGACCCAAAAAGGGCTAAGGGGTCAAACAGTGGCAGCACTAGGGTCCCACACACGCCAACCCAAACTGGGGCAAAAGACGGTGGCCACAGCTCTCCACATAAAACCACCCCTCCAGAGGCCACCAAAACTCCACCACCTGCCACAACCCAAGAGTCGACATGCACAAACTAGCCGAAAACCCATTACCCCCTCCTCTAGGGAAAAGTCACACTAACAATCCTAAAGAAACACACGAACCCAAGGCGAAAACGTCGGGTTCAACCGACGCGGCCTTGCACGCCTAACCCGAACTAACTCCGAGCCTTACCTGCCACAAAACTAGCACGACAACCGGTGTCGACACAATGTGTCGACACCACAATAGGCCGGTGTCGACACAAGGTGTCGACACCACAACAGCCGGTGTTAACACAAGGTGTCGACACTACTGCGGCCGGTGTCGACACAAGGTGTCGACACTATTGCGGCCGGTGTCGACACAAGGTGTTGATACCCCGACTGGCCGGTGTCGACACAAAGTGTCGATACCCCGACTGGCCGGTGTCGACACAAAGTGTCGGCACCCCGACTGGCCGGTGTCGACACAAAGTGTCGACACCCCGACTGGCCGGTGTCGACACAAACCCCGACTGGCCGGTGTTGACACAAAGTGTCGACAACCTGACTGGCCGGTGTCGACACAAAGTGTCGACACCCCGACTGGCCGGTGTGGACACAAAGTGTCGACACCCTGTCTGGCCGGTGTCGACACAAAGTGTGGACACCCCGACTGGCCGGTGTCGACACAAAGTGTCGACACCCCGTCTGGCCGGTGTCGACACAATGTGTCGACACCACAGCAGGCCGGTGTCGACACAAAGTGTCGACACCCCCACTGGCCAGTGCCGAGTCCCACTCAACACTAGCTCCAGACCCAGCAATCAACCAAAACAAGAACAAGATGCCTCTCTAAAATTCATCATCTATCGGCAATTGCTAACTACTCAACCCGAACTGTACCCAATCCGTCCCTATCACACACATTCTCTCAAGAAAATTGAGATTTAACTGGAACTTCTCTACACTAACAACAGTATAATCGGGGACGAATCCTAGAGTTCACCTAGGATCTAAGCAGGAGAGATATAAACTTTAATCAAGAAGAAAACAAGGATCAGGCTTGGCAAGGATGAGGGAGCATCACTTGCCTCAATACCAGCAAAGCTTGGTCGGCCACTTCCCTCACTCTCGGATCTAGCCGCAGAGCACCAAGCCGAGGAATTGAAGCAATGCAGATCCAAGCGAGAGGAATCCAGATCCACTCTCGAAATCGAATTTCGACCGCTAAATCTCCAGGAATCGGCGTCCGAAGGCTAGGGTAGTCCGGCGGTTCTCTTCCTCTCGTACATGCGGCGACTTCTTCCAAAACGAAACAATGAAAAGGGGCAATGAACCGAGCCCTAATTTCTAACCTAAGGCTATTTATAAGCATCAGTTTTAATAATAAACAAATCAATACATATTAATTACTTACTTACAATATCAAAACGACGCGAGAACCGAAACATCTCGGAAATTGATGAAATTCACATCGCAGCTAAAAACCCACGCTACGAACACAACTGCGAAGTCGAAATTAGCATTCGACGAACAAAACTCGGGATATCACCACCCGATGCCAAAACACAAGCATTCCCTAAGAGGCCCAACCAAGTCACCAAAACAGACTCCGGCTAGCTGGGGAATCTTGCTAACAGGCTACAACTAGGCTACACAAGGAACCTAAAGAGCTAAGACCACGCTCTACAACGACGAAAGGCCGGAAATACGTCATCATAACGCCAGCCAAAGATCAAACAAAACACAGCAAAACCGGGGGCGTTACAACCACTCCCCCTAAAAGAACGTTTCGCCTCGAAACTTTGCTCACAACACTCCTATCAAGAAGGAGAAAGAAATAGCCAAGATGGGGCTATATACATAAAAAAAACACAAAACATACCAGACACAAGATCAGGGAAAAAGATGAGGGTGAGCCTCCCTCATAGCCGACTCCAATTCCCAAGTCGCGCTTTCTGCATCCTGATTTCTCCATAAAACTTTAAACATAGGAATAGTCTTCTTCCGCAACGCACGAACCTGAGAATCCAAAATGTGGACAGGCACCTCCATATAAGAAAGATTCAGCTCCAACTGAGGCACAGAATACAAAACCTGCCTGCCATTCAGCACACATTTCCGCAGCTGGCTGACGTGAAAGACATCATGCACGCCCGGGAAATTTGCGGGCAAAGCCAGTCTATAAGCTGATAACCCAATCCGCTCAACAATTAGAAACGGCCCCACGTACCTTGGGTCCAACTTCCTGCTCTTGCCAAACCGCTTGACTCCGATCAACGGGGAGACCTTTAAGAACACCGAGTCCCCTACAACAAATTTCAAGTCCGATCTACGCCGGTTGGCGTTCTTCTCATATCTCTCCTGGGCTAACAGAAGCTTTTCCCGAATAAGCTTCATAGCGGTTTCTATCTCCTCGAGCGCTTCTGGATCCAACAAAGGTCTCTCGCCAAGCTCAGCCCAAAACAAGGGAGTCCTGCAGTGCCTCCCATACAAAGCTTCAAAAGGAGCTATTTGCAAGATTTCTTCATAACTGTTGTTATACGTGAATTCCATAAGCCACAAGCGCTCATCCCACGCTCCTCCGTGGTCCAGAATATAGCATCGGATCATATCTTCCACAATCTGATTCACTCGCTCCGTCTGACTATTGGTCTGCGGATGATAAGCTGTGGAATACCTCAAGTCTGTACCCAATCCCTCTTGAAGGCTCTTCCAAAAACGAGACGTGAACCTGGAGTCTCGATCCGATATGATACTTACGGGTACACCATGCAATCTGATAACCTCTTCTAGATACAGCTCGGCTATCTTCCTCATCGGATGATTGATTTTAAATGGTACGAAGTGAGCACACTTCGTCAATCTGTCTACGATCACCCAAACTGAATCATGCCCCTTAGGAGATCTCGATAAGCCTGTGATGAAATCCATCGAGATACTCTCCCACTTCCACGTCAGGATCTCCAAGGGAGTCAGCTTACCACGAGGCCTCCCATGATCGGCTTTCACACGCCTGTAAGTGTGACACTCAGAAAAAAATCTGGCTATACCTCTCTTCATCCCATACCATCAGACAATCTACTTTAAATCATGATACATCTTGGTAGACACTGGATGGTAGGCAACACTAGATCCGTGGGCTTCCCTGCACACCATATCCCGGATATCTCCAACGGCGGGGATGCAAAACCTGCCATGATACTTCAAGGTACCCGCATCATCTATAGAGAAATCTGGTAATTCACCCTTTTCAGCTCGATGGCACAAATGCAAAAGATCGGGATCATCCTTCTGATGCAGTCTCGTAAGCGCAATCCACGAAGGTTCTGCCACTACCAAACTACTCTGCGAATCGCAGCTTCCCACAGAAATGCCCATCAAAAGGAACTCTTCCACAAGACGCTCGGCAGAGAGATTGAAAATCTTCCCTGACTTCCGACTCTGGGCGTCGGCCACCACATTCGCTTTGCCCGGATGGTACTGGATTTCAACATCATAGTCGACCACGTACTCCAATCATCGGCGCTGGCATAGATTCAATTCTTTCTGGGTGAAGACATACTTTAAACTCTTGTGATCAGTAAAAATCTTGCAAAGCGCGTCATACAGCAAATGCCTCCATAATTTCAGCGCATAGATCACAGCTGCGAACTCCAGGTCATGCGTAGGGTAATTCCTCTCGTGAGTCTTTAATTGCCTCGACCCATATGCAATCACCTTTCCGCCCTGCATCAGAACGCAACCCAGTCCGACATGCGACGCATCCACATATATATCATACTCACTACCCTCCGTAGGCAAAGACAAGATTGGAGCCGAACATAACCTTCTTTTTAGTTCCTCAAAAGCCTCCTCACACTTGCCATCCCATATGAAGGCTACATTCTTCTGCGTCAACTTGGTCAACGGCGCAGACAAGGTAGAGAATCACTCTACAAATCTTCTATAATAGCCAGCCAAACCCAAGAAGCTTCTGATCTCTCTGGGAGTAACAGGTCTCGCCCATTCCATAACAGCAACGATCTTTTCTGGGTTCACCGATATTCCCTCCTTATTAACCACGTGACCCAGAAAAGAAACTTGGGGCAACAAAAATTCGCATTTGTTCAGCTTGGTGTATAGCTTATGGTCTATCAGAGTCGCCAAGACCAGTCGCAAATGTCGATCATGCTCCTCCGCATCTTTAGAGTACACCAAAATATCGTCTATAAAGACAATCACAAACTTATCTAGAAAATCCTTGAAAACTCTGTTCATCAAATCCATAAAAGCTGAGGGCGCATTAGTCAAACCAAATGACATAACTAAAAACTCAAAATGCCCATGACGAGAGCGGAACGCCGTCTGCGGAACATCTGACTCCCGAATCCTCAACTGGTGATAGCCCGATCAAAGATCAATCTTGGAAAACACAGAAATACCACGCAGTTGGTCAAACAAATCGTCGATTCGCGGCAAGGGGTACCTATTCTTAATAGTAACCTTGTTCAGCTCTCTAAAGTCGATGCATAACCTCATCGACCCATCTTTCTTTTTAACGAACAGCACTAGGGCACCCCAAGGCGAAGAACTCGGCCTTATGAAACCTTTTGCCAACATCTCATCCAGCTGGATTCGCAACACTTCCAGCTCTTGAGGGGCCATCCGGTACGGCGCCTTTACGATAGGACGCGTGCCTGGCTCCAAATCTATAACAAACTCGACATCTCGATCGGGTTGAAGACCGGGAAGATCGTCAGGAAATACATCAGAGAAGTCACACACTACATGAATCTCTTCCAAACGCGGCACACTAACAACTGTCCCTACTAGAGAGACCACACAGGCAAAACAGCCAGAACCAAGCAACTTCCGAGTACGCACCGCAGAAATGACTGGAGACTCCTGGAGAGAATACCCATAAATGCTCCCTAGCTGACCGTTGTCTTTGACGAAGTCCAAGCGCCTACCCTTGCACTGGATAACTGCATCGTACCTTGACAACCAGTCCATGCCCAAGATAACATCAAAGTCATCCAGGTCATTCACCTTCAGATCTGCCTTTGCTAGAAAATCCCCCAACAAAATCGGACAATCAAGGACACCCAGGTCCGTAACCACAGAGTCAGTGGAGGGAAACTTAAGGCAGAAGGCACCACCAACACGATTTAGGACCAAACTGAACCACTCCACGAAGGTCTACCCACAAACGAGTGGGTAGCGCCGGCGTCGAAGAGAACGCGCGCCCAGCGGTTCTTTACCTTAAATCGTCCTACGAATTGCACACGCATCTAAGGTAACAAGTGCTAAAACAAAAACTACAACCAAAAAGGGAACATAATGAAACGACTGGGGAGGAGTCGAACCTGAGATAACCTGGGTCGAGGTCTGCGCTTCGTCTGCCGAAAGCACATTCAGCTTCCCCTTTCCTTTATCCATTTGCTGAGGCGGTGGTAAAGCCTCGAGGGGAACTGGCTGCAGAATAGGCTGGAGCTGTGGGCACCTTGTCTTGAGATGACCCTTCTGCCCACACTGAAAACAGACTTTATCTTTTAACCAGCATCGGGCAACATCATGCCCCTTCCTCCCACACATGGCACACACCAAGTCTCCTCTGGAAGCACCCTGAATCGCGTGCACCTGTTCCTTCTTCTGCACTCCCAACCTTTTGAAACACTTCTCAAAGGGGTGGCCTGGCCGGCCACAAAAACTACAAACCTCTTTGATCTTCTTTCTCGAGACAGCATCAGGTTCTTGAGGGCTCTTCCCTCCACCAGACTTGCGCTTATCCTTCCTCAACTGCTGGCCTCTATTCTTGGCATTCTCAATGGCCTCAACCCTCAAGGCAGCTTCAACCACGCTGGCATAACTGACTACTCTGTAGGCATTCGCTAACTGCTGAATGTCGCTTCTTAGTCCACCCAGAAATCGCTTAAGTCGGTCTGCTTCAACACTCCAGACCAGGAGCAAACCGATTCAACTTACTAAACTCAATCTCATACTCAGTAACCATGAGTTTGCTCTGCTTTAAATGAAGGAAGTCATTCATTAGCCGGTCCCGCTCGACTGAAGGCAGAAACTTACTTAACAACATCACCTTAAACGACTCCCAAGTGCATCCTGCCACCAAGTTCTCTTTCTCCCTCAGCCACCAACTCTTTGCTAAGCCCTTGAGTTGATAGGCAGCGAGCATCACTCTCTGATCGTCCGCAATCCCAGAGTAAGAGAACATCTCTTCAATGGAAATCAGCCAATCATCCAAAATCATGAAATCTTCTTGCCCATCATAAGTAGGGGGCCTAAGCCGCTGAAAGTGGGATATGAACGTCATCTCCGGGGGCACCACAACCAAAGGCACGGGAGGAGCAGGAGGGGCAGGAACAGCTACCCCCCAATGGGGTCCTGAACTCTCGGAGTCTGTCCCACCACCACTGCTACAAGAGACTGAATCTGAGCCTGCATAGCCACTACCTGACTCGATAAGGCCTCGTTACTCTGCCGTAGGTTTTCTACCAACGCCTCGCTCTGCGCTCCCGACGTCTCAGCCTCGGATTGGGGGGTCGATCTCGTCGCAGGACGTCTCACCATCCTATAATCGCACAAGCTTTAGACAAAACCTAGCCCAACAGCTAGAACAAAACTACCCGGTACAGACAAACACACTTAAATATGATCTTCAACTGCAAAACTTGCTCTGGGAGTTGTTTTTACAATGATGATGTTATGCTTAATCTAAGATGGTTCACCACCATCATACTAACTCATGTTCCTAAACCATGAATGCACGTATTTGTATTCTGTTTGACTCAAAACCATGCATGTACATATGTCATCATGCAAATCTTTAGCTTGGCACGTTGTGCTTATGAAATGTTATGCTATGCATGATGTGCTATGCATTCTAAAAAAAGCCTTAATGCATGTCATGGGCGGCGTACACATGAAAATGTTATGCATCCCATATTACATAACATTCCCATGGAACAAAAAAAGAAAATGTGTTAGCCGCATTCATGTGGTGAGGTTATGCATCCCATACTACATAACCCTCACATGTTGCCTCCTATGGTGGATCCATATACAAACACATATTATGCATCTCATACTACATAATATGCCTCGTATACTCCTTCATGCTCATGAGTGTAGTGTTCGTGCTTTAGCCAAGACGTGCTGATGACATATCGGTGTGTGTATGATATAGCGCTAAACCACTAATGCAAACCAGGGAAAGGTTGCCCGACCATTTGTCAAGCAACCTCCCTCTGATACCAACTGTCACAACCCGAATTTTCTCCACGAGTACATTACATCAGAGCAAGAGAAAATACATGTCGTGATGCCACGTCGTGCATGGGATAACTGCACACGTTCAGGAAAAACTCCAGACTTTAGATTTTAAGGAAAATCATAGATTAATGTGAAGGAAAACCAGTTACATTTAATGGCCGTATCCCTCGGCATGGTGGATTAGCTAGTCCACAATTAAAAATATATTTGTACGCAACAGAAAATACTTTTGGTTAAATTGAGTTGACATCCTAAAAGAGCATAAGTGTCCCCGAGGGACGACTCATGGTATGCACGACTCTAAGGTTAGTATAGTATATAAAAATGTAGTTCTTTTACGCTAGAGAAAAGTAGTGATTTGGTTTTATAAATACGACATGCATGAGATACATATAGTAATGCTTTTAGGGTTTAAAAATATCTAACATGCAACCTATCATAAAACCTTCCCAGAATCAAGAAAACAACCACAAATAGGTAAAAATAGCAGTTTAAGTCCATATCCAGCATCGCAAGAAGCCTCCAGTGGGCGTCAACAACCTGACACGAACCCACTGGTGAGTATGCATGTCTATACAGAAAGGTAAAATAACTACCTCACAAGGATCGAGGTTCAGCTACCTCAGCTACCCAAGAGGCCACAAGCAAGCCCTCTAAAAGAACTAGCCGCTGAACTGGCTACAACCTGGACCTGAGGCATTCAAGAAAAGAACACCTCAGCAAGAAAATAATTACAAAGGTGAATAGAGCATTAGATTTATGAGCAAATAAGAAGAGTTTACCAACCCGGCAACAAAATGCTATCAGCAAAAGAAAGGACATGACAACAAGAAAAGAGCACTGTCTAATGAACAGCAAAGCACATCAAGTGTGAGTACTAAAATCAATATGTACTACACAAGAGCCTGCAATAACAACAAGACATATATATATATATATATATATATATATATATATATATATATATATATATATATATATATATATATATATATATATATATATATATATATATATATATATATATGCCAAAAGAAATAACAATAGAATAGGAAAGGAACTAACAGTCCTAACACGTTGGTTAATGCCAGTGGTCAAAACATGGATCTGAATACATAACCAAAACCAGATGCAAAAAGGGCTAAGGGGTCAAACAGTTGCTGCACTAGGGTCCCACACACGCCAACCCAAACCGGGGCAAAAGGCGGTGGCCACAGCACTCCATATAAAACCACCCCTCCAGAGGCCACCAAAACTCCACCACCTGCCACAACCCAAGAGTCGGCATGCACAAACTAGCCGAAAACCCATTACCCCCTCCCCTAGGGAAAAGTCACACTAACAATCCTAAAGAAACACACGAACCTAAGGCGAAAACGTCGGGTTCAACCGACGCGGCCTTGCACGCCTAACCCGAACTAACTCCGAGCCTTACCTGCCCCAAAACCAGCACGACAACCGGTGTCAACACAACGTGTCGACACCACAACAGGCCGGTGTCGACACAAGGTGTCGACACCACAACAGCCGGTGTCGACACAAGGTGTCGACACTACTGCGGCCGGTGTCGACACAAGGTGTCGACACTACTGCGGCCGGTGTCGACACAAGGTGTCGACACGCCGACTGGCCGGTGTCGACACGAAGTGTCGACACCCCGACTGGCCGGTGTCGACACGAAGTGTCCACACCCCGACTGGCCGGTGTCGACACGAAGTGTCGACACCCCGACTGGCCGGTGTCGACACAAAGTGTCGACACCCCGACTGGCCGGTGTCGACACAAAGTGTCGACACCCCGACTGGCCGGTGTCGACACAAAGTGTCGACACCCCGACTGGCCGGTGTCGACACAAAGTTTCGACACCCCGTCTGGCCGGTGTCGACACAAAGTATCGACACCCCGACTGGCCGGTGTCGACACAAAGTGTCGACACCCCGTCTGGCCGGTGTCGACACAATGTGTCGACACCATAGTGGGCCGGCGTCGACACAAAGTGTCGACACCCCAACTGGCCAGTGCCGAGTCCCACTCGACACTGGCGCCAGACCCAGCAACCAACCAAAACAAGAACAAGACGCTTCTCTAAAATTCATCATCTATCGGCAATTGCTAACTACTCAACCTGAACCGTACCCAATCCGTCCCTATCAGACACATTCTCTCAAGAAAATTGAGATTTAACTGGAACTTCTCTACTCTAACAACAGTATAATCGGGGACGAATCCTAGAGTACACCTAGGATCTAAGCAGGAGAGATATAAACTTTAATCAAGAAGAAAACAAGGATCAGGCTTGGCAAGGACGAGGGAGCATCACTTGCCTCAATACCAGCAAAGCTTGGTCGGCCACTTCCCTCACACTCGGATCTAGCCACAGAGCACCAAGCCGAGGAATTGAAGGAATGCAGATCCAAGCGAGAGCAATCCAGATCCACTCTCGAAATCGAATTTCGACCGCTAAATCTCCAGGAATCGGCGTCCGAAGGTTAGGGTAGTCAGGCGGTTCTCTTCCTCTCATACAGGCGGCGGCTTCTTCGAAAAAGAAACAATGAAAAGGGACAATGAACCGAGCCCTAATTTCTAACCTAAGGCTATTTATAAGCATCGGTTTTAATAATAAACAAATCAATACATATTAATTACTTACTTGCAATATAAAAATGACGCGAGAACCGAAACATCTCGGAAATTGATGAAATTCACATCGCAGCTAAAAACCCACGCTACGAACACAACTGCGAAGTCGAAATTAGCATTCAACGAACAAAACTCGGTATATCACCACCCGAAGCCAAAACACAAGCATTCCCTAAGAGGCCCAACCAAGTCACCAAAACAGACTCCGGCTAGCTGGGGAATCTTGCTAACAGGCTACAACCAGGCTACACAAGGAACCTAAAGAGCTAAGACCACGCTCTACAACGGCAAAAGGCCGGAAATACATCATCGTAACGCCAGCCAAAGATCAAACAAAATACAGAAAAACTGATGACGTTACAGGAACCCAGGTCAACTGTCCATTTATCTCTCACAAAACCTTGAACTTCAAATCTATTTTGGTCGTTCCATCCCAAAATATAGTCATGCGCATTTTTCTTATTGTTTTCCAATATTTTTTGATGGAAGGGCAGATATTTTAATTGCTTTTGAGTACCTTATCCATTTGAGTATGTAGTCTCTTCATTAGAATGACTCTAATGTCTGCAACATTGTTATTATTGGCTTATCTCTAGCCCTTAAAATAACTTTGTTGAATACCTCGCAATAGTTATTAATCAAGATATCACATTTAGGCCAAGTACAAAAATGGGACCTTGCTCAATGCTTCTCATGTCTTTCCTTTACCCAATCTAGGCGTGTTCAAAAAGTCTGGGCTCGGCAGCCGGCCCTAGCCAGGCCTGAAAAAAGCCTCGCTAGGCCCGGGCCTAGCCCGGGTTGGGGGCCCTTATAGGGCCCCCGTTTTGACTCAGTGCTCGACTCGGGTAAGCACCGGGCGCCGGGCCTAGCCTGGCCCGACACCTGTTGGTTCTACCATGGTGATCTGGAAGTGATCAAGCATGTAGCCTCACTGCCAATGTAGTATGAGCCTATGAGGTCGCACATTAGAGTTCTGGAGAAGTTGGATAGGTTTGTGTTGGTATTGCTCATATGTGATATGAGTTAAGGACCAAGTCTATGACGATCTGGACATGGTGAAATTTCATTTCGGGACCTACATTGTGAATGTGTTTCGACCGGTATGAAGTCGGCATGAGCTCATAGGAAATTCATCGAGTATAGGTAAGGAGTTTCGACGAAAGGTCTTGATTCGACGAGTATCGTCGAGGCACCTTGCCGATTCGTCGAGTATTGTCCCGGTTAATCGCTGATTCATCGAATATCGGCATGGCTCCTTGCGATTCGTCGTGTATCGTCATGGTCACTCGTCGATTCGCCGCATATCGGGCTGATACTCGCCGAATTCTTCTTCGACTGGTTTATTCCTTCTAAGTCCGGTTCGGTGGTTCTTTATTGGCTTTGGCTGGTTTGGTTCACTATATAAATACTGTTGAACCGAATATGTGAAGAGTTGTTCATTCGACCTAATTTCGCGAAGCCGACGGCATATCTTCCTTGTTATAGAACTGTTCTGCCCCGCGATTATCGCCACCGCTTCCGCTGACCGCCGCTTGTCACCGTCGACCTTCCGCCGTCCCTAGCCGTCGCCGGAAAGAGTTTCCAGGGCATCGTGCTAGTAGTTGCCGCCTCTCCTTGGATGAATCTAGCAATCCGTGGAGACGTTGGGGGCAAGCCTCTTTCTAACCAAGATCTTGTGTGACAAGAGTCTTGGGTTCTCCGTGTAACACCTCCATCCGTCGCATGACAAATAATAGAAGGTCCGGCCGGGGCCCACACCATATGCCACAAACAGGCGGCGAAGTTACGAGTTAATATCAGAGTTGCGCATCCTAACTCAGAGAATTCTAGCGGAAACTTTTACGTTGTTGAAACTCCTCATTTGAATATCCACAATATATAAACTAGCATTTATATATATAACAACACGAAGGAATGTTCTGCAAATACATAGAAAGTCTGGCCTTATGGCCTTACAATTAAGCTTTATACATATGAGTTTCATACATCGGCACGCAGGCCGGCCACACATGAAAATACTATCATATGAACTTCTTTGGCCTTCAAGGGCCAGCACAGCAACAACAACAACAACAAGGGCTTCAGCCCCTATTTTCCGCTCGGCTCTCCTGCACCTGTACGGGACAATCCACCGCACAGTGGTAAACAAGGTAACGGTCAACGTTCAGCTGACCAATTTATAACGACCCTACCCCTTACTCGGGGTAGTAGTATTCCTTCCCTGCAGGCATATCATTTCACAAGCAGATATATATCACACAATGTGCACTCACGCACAATCAATATATCACAAATGTCGACCACACGGCTCGACGCTCCGTGCACTCAGGGCATATTCTTGGTGTACCGGAAATACCAGGGTCCCACCGACATTCAAGGCCCGAAGCCCAACGACAAACTTGAGCATTTCGCTACACGGCCTTCAGCCAGAGACTTTAGTCTTAGTGTAACGACCCGGGATTTGGCCCGTAGACCCCAATAACATCGCTACCGGATGGCGCACAGGCCTAAGCCTCTCGTCTTATTGTAACGACCCGAGATTTAGCCCATAGCCCCCATGGCATCGCTACCGGATGGCGTATAGGTCTAAGACTCTCATTATGTGTTTTTGCCGAATGTTAATAGCCTGGGCACTCATGGCAAACAACCATAATGCGGATACAGTTCAGCCCTTTACCGTTGCTCAAATCGTTAGTTCAATGACTAAACTAACGCGGGTCGACATCCTATTGTCCGTTCGACACGAAGACTTTTCGAGAGCTCACAAAGCTCACAAATAGCCACACTGTCCCCGAAGGACTGGCTTCACAATAACAGGTTAGCTAGGAGCCATCGCCAGTGACACTCACTCTCACCCGGTGTTAGCGACAGAACTCACTTTCCATCCCTAGCCCTAACCTTATCTGGATCAACCATCCAGCAATCCATGCAGCCATCTGCAGTACCAGAAACACTGGTCTTTCATAGCATACAACAAAAGCACTTTGCGTGTATTTTTATGGACTTTCAGTCCAGTACTTCCTGCTACTACCCTTCACAGGCGCAACCTACCGAATCCACAAACATAATCATTTATATACGGAGTCTTCTCCGTTGCGCAAAATAAAACATCACCAATCTAGAATAACCCGTCTAGATGGGCTTCACACAGTATGTCTATTTCATACTTCACGTTTCCCGATCTACATGCAAGACATCTTGGGGATATCCAGAGTCATCCCAAGGGGAATCCCTCTATAATCCACCTTTTGGTGGAGGAAACCCATGCATATGCCAAATTAAGGACTTCACATGTCCATGTAAGAAAGATCGTTCCCCTTGACGATCGCTTTGTTCCCCGGCAACGGTGCCAAAAACTTGATGCTAAAGATCACGGCAGTGAACCGGTCGCACAAGTAATATAAAATGGGGGCTTTCCCAAGTATCGATCTCTCAAGGAACACAGTAAGGTGGAGTTAATTTTTGAGGAGGACTTGAGATTGAAGTCCTTAGGTCGGCGGTAACGATGGGGGTTTTTGTATTTGCAGACAAAGAAAATAAAACACTATTAACTACTCCTATGCAACGCCGCTATGCGATGCTTCGCCAGGCGGGATGGAAGGCTAGTCGGGCTGCTATGAACTGAATCACTAGGCGGATGGGCGAGTAGGCTTGCGGATGAGGAGATGAGAATGGCAGAATGAGGGTCGAAAGCACCTCTTCGCTACGCACGCCACTAGCAATTGCTAGTGCGGCAAGTTTGGATGGTGGTGGATGGAATATGGCACATCTCAAGCAAATAATAAAAATACAAAATCACATAGACATGATTGTATAAAAACATTTTACAAACTAAGCATACTTCATCATATACAAGAGTTCAACTATACATTCAACAACCAATCAAGAAAAGAGTGTGCGAAATCGACCGAATCCGAAGTCTTGCTGAGGATTCACGGTTGGAATCGTCGGGTTGTCAATCCGCGTCCAAGCTCGGTCCTCAACTGCGTCCGGTGTAGAGAAGGGCTGTCACCACCTTCCAATGGCCCGTCTTCTTCGTGTCATGATCCGGTGGAGGATGGCACAACTTCTTCTAGCTTGGTGGAGAAAGCTAGGTCAAGCTCTTCTTGAAGCTCAAAGATGAAGGAGGAGGCCGAGAGGAAGCTCCGGCTTCGATTTGGCGATGAAAGCTTGCCCGGAGCACCTCCCTAGGGTGGAAGATGAAGGGGAACGGAGGAAACCTTCGTCGGAGACAAAAATGGCGGAGAAATGTCAAGCGATCCCGAATTATGGCGGAACCTGCGAATTTATAGTTTGCAGAAATTATAATGCACACGACCAGTGGCGCACGACCAGTGGTCGTGCGCACTATGTCCAGTGGTAGTGTGTTTTCCCCAGCCAGAATTTGGAAGAAAATGGAATCAATGCACATGATCAGTGGCGCACGACCAGTGGTCGTGCGCACTGTGTCCAGTGATAGTGCGCATACCCTAGGCAGATTCTGGAAATCAGGGAACATTGTGCACGAGCATTGGCGCATGACCAGTGGTTGTGCGCACTATATCTAATGAGCGTGCGCAGTACTGCTGCTTCCAAACATCCCCGGAACATGCACACAACCCCTAAACCCAGCACTGATATGTGCAGACATTTCAGGCAATCACAAAAAGGTAGTACAAACATTAAAAGCACAAAAAATACACAACCACGGGCCTAAGTATGCACTTCCTATGAAAATAAATATAAGATGAAATATATACGATAACGAACTAAAAGTGAAGTGCAAACGCGTGAAAACTAGCCCAGATGAGTCCGAAAAACCCTATATAAGTCGGACTCATCAGTAAACAAATGAACCTCCGACGGCGTTTGCTCTGTTTCCACCCGCCCTCCTTGAGAAACGCCCCAAAAAGCTCTGTTTGGAGCAGCCACCTCCCCCCTCCGTTTAGAACACTCTGTTTCCACCCGCCGGATCGACCCGCCACCGCCTAAACAAATGAAGCCTAAGTTATATAATGTATATAGACAGCACTGCAAACGCTGCTCTTGCAAACAGATTCACAGATTTTGTCACCTCTCTGCAAAACAGCTGATTATTCCATCACTGTTTCCCACCAGTACTTCTCCAGTCGCTGAAGCCCCGCCAAACCGAGCCTGAGTTTGGCCAGTCTGCAGCTTATTTGCTCGGCTGAGAATGGGTAAAAACGTCATTATCATATAATATATGTTTGGTATCACAAATGTTACAAAAAGAGACTAGTTTGAGGCATAAGATCTTGGTATGCCAATGATATTTTTGTCCAACCTCACCGGAACAAATAAGCCGTGATAAGCTGTGCCAAACGCAGCTTAAATCTGAAATAATAAAAAAATGGAAATGGGAAGAAGAGGTGGCCGAACCCATGGAGAAGAGGAAGGGGCAATTTTTGTGTCCGTGGCCTGATTGTAATCGGGGAAGGAAGAGGAGCGCAGTTCATTTTTCTGCCCGACAAATCGGTTTTTTTTTGTATAATGCACCCTCTAATATATAGCAGTTTTGGGAAAGTACATCTCGAATATTTAAATAGAGCATTGTTAGGTGTACACCTATTTTGAATATTAGCGCACCAAAAATCAAAATAATACATATTTTTTTAGGTTTAGTAAAGCTCCTTATGAGCACACCCGACCCCTACTCTGCGTAATCCCGTAAACTTTACGCCGACTCCCCGATGCCCTAAATCAGCGACTTCCTTCCTCCTGTTCTTGACGCCGCTGGCCACCAACTACTCGCCTGGAGTTCAATTTTACGACGCCGCTGCTGCTCACCGGCCCGGTACTATTCCGACGTCGCTGCTGTTCGCCCGACAGGCAGTTTCCCGACGTCGTTGGAGCTCGCCCGCTTGTACATTATCCCTCCCAGCCAGGGTGTTTTTAGATCACAGTGTTCCTCTGTTCTGACGTCGTTGTTTCGTTTGAACTTCATTTGGATCTTTGGGTTATATTTCTTAAGAACTTCGTTTGGATCTTTGTTGGATTGTTCAACTTTTTTTTAGATATTTTTGATGATTTTTGGGGGACAAAGCAGAAATAAGCAGAGCAGTTAATGGCTTTATTACATTTAAGAAAAAAAAGATAAAATGTGTTCACAAATTTGAACATGCCCCAAATATTGAATCACTTCTAAAACCTGATTTTTATCGACAAGCTACCATAGATTTGACAATGCTCACAAATTTGAATTTCATTATGAGTAATGTGTTTATGCAATGTTCACAAATTTCAATTTCAGTGTTGTTTGTGTTTGTCCATGATGAGCTGTAATTAAGCGATAGTTAAAATTAAGGAGCCAATTAATTATTCAAATATAGATGTTGGACACGAATTCATCACAGACACCGTGTTTCCTAGCAAGGGAGTTTTAATTGCTTGGGTCCGAACAATATCGAGAAGAATAGGGTTTGTTGTTACAATCCTAAGGGCTGATAAGATCACTGCACGTGCTAAACCTAGGGTAATGCTAAGTTGTGATAGGCGGGTTTTCTCGTGAAAATCGGCGTGGTAAAGGATTTGTCAAAACAAAATTTACGAAAACAAGCTCCAAACGTTGTGGATGCCCTTTCTTGTTACTTGGTCAGATATTCGAATTTGAATGTATGGAGGTTGCAGGTTAAATGTGGAACTCATAATCATACATTTGCACATCTTGAGGCGCATGTTTACGCTGGGAGGCTAGATTAAAATGAACAAAAAGTGGTGGAGAAAATGTACACATCTGGTGTCAAACCCAGGAAAATATTATCATTCTTGTAGAAAAGAAATCTGAGTAGCAGTACGGTGATGAGAACTATATATAAGGAAAAAGTCAGGCTATTTAATAAGCAATTAGATGGTGCTACGCCAATTCAGTATCTCTACAAAAACATTTCTGAAGCATGGTATATCAGTTATAATTGGGTTCATGAAAGTAGCCAAAAATGGAGTTCTTATTTTTTGCTCATCCTGTTTTAGTACAATTGTCTAACTTATTTCCGGATATTTTTATGCTTGATTTCACTTATAAGAACAACTGGTATAGGATGCCTTTGTTATCTAATGTTGGGTTGACCTTGACAAACATGTCATTTTTTCCTCCTTTATTTTCATGTGCAGTGAAATAGAAAGTAGCTATATATGGGCTCTTGAAGCATTTAAGAGTGCATTATATGAAAGTGCTACACCGGGAGTTATTGTAACAGATCGAGAAATTGCGTTGTGGAATGCTATCAAGGTGTTTTCCCCACTACAAAAATAATTTTATGTCAATTACACATTAACAAAAATGTTTTAGCATATTGCAAAAAATATTTTAAACAAGGCAAGGAGTTCGATACCTTTTTATCAGATTGGCAAAGAGTTGCGAACTCTCCTACAGTTTATGATTTCAATGATAGCCTAAATGCAATGTTCACCACTTATGCTAAAAAATAAGCGGAGGTGTACAACCCCGAATCCAGCTAGTGGTGTCAGCAAGAGTCGGGTCAGCCATTTTAGCGCAATCCAAGTTCCCCGCGAGTCAGGAGGGGCCAAGTACTTTTGGGACTGCCCGACTTACCTGGGAAGGGGGCAGTATAGGAGGGGCGAGCGGAGCAGGCGGGCTCGTACTCTCCCCTAGCATCTCGATAGGTAGCTGACAAGTGGGGCAGACCTGGCCCGCACTCGCCCTGACCCTCGAGGAGGTAGCGAGTGCTTGCCACCCCAGGCGAGTGGAATTTTGTGAACCACTCGCTCAGTGATGTATTCTTGCTATTCAACTCCTGTTGGCCTGCCAGTAGCTATTTGGAATAGCGAAGGCACGCTATTTGCAGACCGTTTTCAGAAAACTATAAATAGACCCAAGGGGGTACCCCAGAAGGCATGCTTACTTGTGCCCTGGTCTTCTTGCACTTTCTAAGATATCTTTAGCTCAACACTTGGCTAAGGAGGGGAAGTGCTCTAAGATCTTCCGGGTTTGTAGTTGGGCCTCCGTGCTGGAGCCCTGGATCTGTTCCTTATGAAAAGCCTTTGGTTGTTTAGCTTGTGAGAGAGAAGTAAGTGTGTAATGACTCATTTCCCCAAGGGTCGAACTCCACAAAGACCGATTCTTCGGTTTCACCAGGAGGTTATGTAGTATCTTGTTAGTACATGGATTGAGCAGTACAAAGAGTCCTTTATTTTAGTCCGGGTTGATATGTTTTTGCACTTGGGCAATTGCACAACAAATCGAGTGGAAAGTGGGCACAGACAACCCAAAAGATTCCTTGAATTGTCAATAGGAAACTTGACAACTATTTAGAAAAATTTTGATCAAATGATCAATCTTCAACACACCGAGATCAAGCGATCATTTGGTCAAAGTTCCATTCAAGTAAATACCGATTTTAGAGGATCTTTGTACACTGAGTTGCTAGGAAATATTTCTGTTGGTGCTTTAGAGATCTTTAAAAAAGAGGAGAATTTGGTTAAGTCTGGGCAACCTAGCCCATCAGTATGCACTCACAAAATCCATAATACTATGAGTTTGCCTTGCGTCCACGAGTTATTTCCGTACATGAGCAGTTCCAATGCTTTTTCTTTATGGATGATACATAAGCATTGGAAGCAGTTGAAGTTGGAGGATAATATGCTTGACACATTTAAGGTCAAGGAGGAGAACGAGTCAGTGCATGATATACAAAAAGAGTTGGATGAGATATTGCAACAGTACAATAATTCAACAGTGATTTAGAAGCATGAACTAAAACACAAATTGTGTGAGCTATGAGATCCTACAACAAGCCAAATTTTAGAACATTCACTTCCAACTGCCTAAAAGGGTGACCGAAGGGAAGCTTGAACAAGGCAAGAAGAGACTTCAAATCAACAAAAGAGAACCATCACTTTTTGAACATGTACTAAAGGAAGAGCAAGGGTATCACAAGATGGATGTTGAGAAAAAAGATAATACAACATCTAAAAGATTTCTTCAAAGTATTCGTAATGAAATGTCATCTTACATTTCAAAATATATCATCAATATCATTGATATGATAGGTGATGGGCATTGCGTAAAGATTTGTTATTGGAAATGACCAAGCTCAAGTCAATATATGCACAAATATTCGGAGATGCGAGACGATTAGAGTTGTAAGAGTCTCTACATTGTGATGTAACTCCCGCGCCGCTAGCTAGCAGGATGACAATGCCATACATTGGATTGGTAATTGCATCATGTTATAACGTCACATTGGTTCATTTTTTAAAGTATCAGTCAATCACATTTTTGTCGTTACATTCTGCACCTCCACCTAACCACATGTTGATTTATATTGGATTCGTTAACAACAATCATTTTGTTCGTTTGTTGACGAAAGAAGATTGACCACTACCTCTTATAATCACTCCCTTGTTACGATATCATGAAAAGATAGCAGGTGCATGAAATGTGAAAAAACAAGAAGATGACGAAACAATGTGTAAAATTTACTTAGCCTTAGCACAAATGTTTTGGTTAATTTGCTTATCTAACTGACATTTTCACTTGGGTAGACCTTGCGGGTTAATCTGCGTTTAGAAAATCTTGATCGTGATTTAGTTAATTTGGGCGATAATTAAAAAGGTGTGTAATAATTACTTTGCTTCAATGGAATTATTATTGTTTAAAACCACTAAAATTGTATTTTATTTGCTTATTTATTGCAGGTTAGATTACAGATCAAGTACGATACAAAAATGAGAAAAGTTTTGTTCGGGCAATGTATCATGCCGTCATTGGGTTGATGTTTTGTATTTTGGGTTGCTTATGTTTTAGATGAATGAACTTATGATGTCATTTTGTTTTAATTTCATTTTGGGATAATTGTATTATGCGCATTAAAAGAATTTTTTATGTTCATTAGAAGATTTTTTTTAAAAAAAAAAATCAAGTTGGTGTGCTCATAAAAAGTTGGGTTGCAAATAAAATTTCGTGGTGTGCCAATATCAATAGTGTGGAAATATTCAAAACATGTGTGCTCCTAACAACGCTCTTTAAATATTGCAACTTACACCCCCATTATCAATTTCATGACATTTTGCACCACAAAGGCACAGACTCACTTTATAAGGCATAATTTCGTCCGACCTAGCTGCAGGGCATATTTTTTTGATGCAGGCATAATTTGTGTTTTGTTGCGACATAATTTTTTAGCGTTTTACTATAGGCATAATTTCCAAATAGCAATGCAGATTCAAAATTTTGTCCAAACGTTGGTTTCATACGATAATGATTAATTTTTTGCTGCAGACACAATTTCGTCCGACCTTGCTACAGGTTTCATACGTTTTCTGAGACCAATGTAAACTATTAGAATAACACCAAATTTGTCTCCAGACATGAAAAACTAGCAAAATATTAGAACACAAAACTTGTCTTCATACAGAACGAGCAAAATATTATATAACTAGAATTTAAACTATTACATATCATTGTTTCCAGCCATGAATAGACGTGCAAAACTATTACATCATATTTCATTCAAACTATTAGAACACAAAACTTGTCCATATATGACTCATAGCCCCTATCACAACACAAAACTTGTCTTCATAATTGTCCCCAAGCACAGTACCAAAAATACAAAATTCTGCCTTCTACCTGCATAATAAAACAGGGATTTTAGTAATAAACAGTTATGCCAAATTATATAAATTGAGCCGAATACCTGCATTCAAAACATTGTCTTTTATCATTTATGCTTCAGAAAACAATTTGTCATGCGCACCTACAAAGAAGATACATTTTGAGTTATATCATGTGGATTCCAAAAAGCATAAAATTAGGACAAATTATATAAATATTTATTTGCTAACCGAATTTTTGTACTTCTTTGTAAACGATGAAGACAAGGTTGCAGGAATTACTACACAGTTTCTTTTATTATGACATCTCATCCCACAGTTTGAACATGAATATTTCAAACCATGTCTATTTATGTCATATTTTTGTGCCTCTAGCTCTGCTTCCTCCAATCTTCTTGCATGTTGCGATGACCTTCCGAACTTCCTCCGAATAGTAGGTCACGGAATAATAGGATTCAAGTTAGCTTTTGGCCATTCCTTTTGAGAATTAATGGGATTTAGTAAGTGTTCATAAGCACGCATAAATATCCCCTTCTTATACCAATGTAGCATGTTGTTTTTAACATTTTCCCTTTGATAGAAGATACATGGAGTGACGTGCACACACGGAATACCAGTGAGATCACATTGTCTACAATTACAGTAGTTGGAACTGTCACAACCCGCATTTTCTCCACGAGTACATTGCATCAGAGCAAGAGAAAATACGTGTCGTGATGCCACATCGTGCAAAGGATAACTGCACACGTTCAGGCAAAACTCCAGACTTTAGATTTTAAGGAAAATCATAGATTAATGTGAAGGAAAACCAGTTACATTTAATGGCCGTATCTCTCGGCACGGTGGATTAGCTAGTCCACAATTTAAAATATATTTGTACGCAGCGAAAAATACTTTTGGTTAAATTGAGTTGACATCCTAAAAGAGCATAAGTGTCCCTGAGGGACGACTCATGATATGCACGACTCTAAGGTTAGTATAGTATATAAAAATGTAGTTCTTTTACGCTAGAGAAAAGTAGTGATTTGGTTTTATAAATACGACATGCATGAGATACATATAGTAATGCTTTTAGGGTTTAAAAATATCTAACATGCAACCTAGCATAAAATCTTCCCAGAAGCAAGTAAACAACTACAAATAGGCAAAAATAGCAGTTTAAGTCCATATCCAGCATCGCAAGCAACCTCCAGTGGGCGTCAACAACCTGACACGAACCCACTGGTGAGTATGCATGTCTATACAGAAAGGTAAAATAACTACCTCACAAGGATCGAGGTTCAGCTACCTCAGCTACCCAAGAGGCCACAAGCAAGCCCCTCCAAAAGAACTAGCCGCTGAACTGGCTACAACCTGGACCCGAGGCATTCAAGAAAAGAACACCTCAGCAAGAAAATAATTACAAAGGTGAATAGAGCATTAGATTTATGAGCAAATAAGAAGGGTTTACCAACCCGGCAACAAAATGCTATCAGCAAAAGAAAGGACATGACAGTAAGAAAAGAGCACTGTCTAATGAACAGCAAAGCACATCAAGTGTGAGTACTAAAAGCAACATGCACTACACAAGAGCATGCAATAGCAACAAGATATATATATATATATATATATATATATATATATATATATATATATATATATATATATATATATGCCAAAAGAAATAGCCATAGAATAGGAAAGGAAGTAACAGTCCTAACACGTGGGTTAATGGCAGTGGTCAAAACATGGATCTGAATACATAACCAAAACCAGATCCAAAAAGGGATAAGGGGTCAAACAGTGGCAGCACTAGGGTCCCACACACGCCAACCCAAACCGGGGCAAAAGGCGATGACCACAGCTCTCCACATAAAACCACCCCTCCAAAGGCCACCAAAACTCCACCACCTGTCACAACCCAAGAGTCGGCATGCACAAACTAGCCGAAAACCCATTACCCCCTCCCCTAGGGAAAAGTCACACTAACAATCCTAAAGAAACACACGAACCCAAGGCGAAAACGTCGGGTTCAACCGACGCGGCCTTGCACGCCTAACCCGAACTAACTCCGAGCCTTACCTGCCCCAAAACCAGCACGGCAACCGGTGTCCACACAACGTGTCGACACCACAACAGGCCGGTGTCGACACAAGGTGTCGACACTACTGCGGCCGGTGTCGACACAAGGTGTCGACACCCCGACTAGCCGGTGTCGACACAAGTGTCGACACCCCGACTAGCCGGTGTCGACACAAAGTGTCGACATCCCGACTGGCCGGTGTCGGCACAAAGTGTCGACACCCCGACTGGCCGGTGTCGACACAAAGTGTCGACACCCCGTCTGGCCGGTGTCGACACAAAGTGTCGACACCCCGACTGGCCGGTGTCGACACAAAGTGTCGACACCCTGTCTGGCCGGTGTCGACACAATGTGTCGACACCACAGCGGGCCTGTGTCGACACAAAGTGTCGACACCCCGACTGGCTAGTGTCGTGTCCCACTCGACACTGGCGGCAGACCCAGCAACCAACCAAAACAAGAACAAGTCGCCTCTCTAAAATTCATCATCTATCGGCAATTGCTAACTACTCAACCCAAACCGTACCCAATCCGTCTCTATCAGACACATTCTCTCAAGAAAACTGAGATTTAACTGGAACTTCTCTACACTAACAACAACATAATAGGGGACGAATCCTAGAGTACACCTAGGATCTAAGCAGGAGAGATATAAACTTTAATCAAGAAGAAAACAAGGATCAGGCTTGGCAAGGACGAGGGAGCATCACTTGCCTCAATACCAGCAAAGCTTGGTCGGCCACTTCCCTCACACTCGGATCTAGCCACAGAGCACCAAGCCAAGGAATTGAAGGAATGCAGATCCAAGCGAGAGCAATCTAGATCCACTCTCGAAATCGAATTTCGACCGCTAAATCTCCAGGAATCGGCGTCTGAAGGTTAGGGTAGTCAGGCGGTTCTCTTCCTCTCGTACAGGCGGCGACTTCTTCCAAAAAGAAACAATGAAAAGGGACAATGAACCGAGCCCTAATTTCTAACCTAAGGCTATTTATAAGCATCAGTTTTAATAATAAACAAATCAATACATATTAATTACTTACTTGCAATATAAAAATGACGCGAGAACCGAAACATCTCGGAAATTGGTGAAATTCACATCGCAGCTAAAAACCCACGCTACGAACACAACTGCGAAGTCGAAATTAGCATTCGACGAACAAAACTCGGGATATCACCACCCGAAGCCAAAACACAAGCATTCCCTAAGAGGCCCAACCAAGTCACCAAAACAGACTCCGGCTAGCTGGGGAATCTTGCTAACAGGCTACAACCAGGCTACACAAGGAACCTAAAGAGCTAAGACCACGCTCTACAACGGAGAAAGGCCGAAAATACATCATCGTAACGCCAACCAAAGATCAAACAAAACACAGAAAAACTGGGGGCGTTACAGCCACTCCCCCTAAAAGAAAGTTTCGCCTCGAAACTTTGCTCCCAACACTCCTATCAATAAGGAGAAAGAAATAGCCAAGAAGGGGATATATACAAAAAAACACAAAACATACCAGGCACAAGATCAGGGAAAAAGATGAGGGTGAGCCTCCCTCATAGCCGACTCCAATTCCCAAGTCGCGCTTTCTACATCCTGATTTCTCTATAAAACTTTAACCATAGGAATAGTCTTCTTCCGCAACGCACGAACCTGAGAATCCAAAATGCGGACCGGCACCTCCATATAAGAAAGATTCGGCTCCAACTGAGGCACAGAGTCCAAAACCTGCCTGCCATTCAGCACACATTTCCGCAGCTGACTGACGTGAAAGACATCATGCACGCCAGGGAAATTTGCGGGCAAAGCCAGTCTATAAGTTGATAACCCAATCCGCTCAACAATCAGAAACGACCCCACGTACCTTTGGTCCAACTTCCTGCTCTTGCCAAACCGCTTGACTCCGATCAACGGGGAGACCTTTAAGAACACTGAGTCCCCCACAATAAATTCCAAGTCCGATCTACGGCGGTTGGCGTTCTTCTCATATCTCTACTGGGCTAACCGAAGCTTTTCCCGAATAAGCTTCACAGCGGTTTCCATCTCCTCGAGCGCTTCTGGACCCAACAAAGGTCTCTCACCAAGCTCAGCCCATAACAAGGGAGTCCTGCAGCGCCTCCCATACAAAGCTTCAAAAGGAGCCATTTGCAAGATTTCGTGATAACTGTTGTTATACGCGAATTCCATAAGCCGCAAGCGCTCATCCCACGCTCCTCTGTGGTCCAGAATATAGCATCGGATCATATCTTCCACAATCTGATTCACTCGCTCCGTCTGACCGTTGGTCTGCAGATGATAAGTTGTGGAATACCTCAAGTCTGTACCCAATCCGTCTTGAAGGCTCTTCCAAAAACGAGACGTGAACCTGGAGTCTCGATCCAATATGCTACTTACGGGTACACCATGCAATCTGATAACCTCTTCTAGATACAGCTCGGCTATCTTCCTCATCGGATGATTGATCTTAAATGGTACGAAGTGAGCACACTCCGTCAATCTGTCTACGATCACCCAAACTGAATCATGCCCCTTAGGAGATCTCGGTAAGCCTGTGATGAAATCCATCAAGATACTCTCCCACTTCCACGTCGGGATCTCCAAGGGAGTCAGCTTGCCACCAGGCCTCCCATGATCGGCTTTCACACGCCTGCAAGTGTGACACTCAGAAACAAATCAGGCTATACCTCTCTCCATCCCATACCACCAGGCAATCTGCTTTAAATCATGATACATCTTGGTAGACCCTGCATGGTAGGCAACATTAGATCCGTGGGCTTCCCTGCACACCATATCCCGGATATCTCCAACGACGGGGATGTAAAACCTTCCACGATACTTCAAGGTACCCGCATCATCTATAGAGAAATCTGGTAATTCACCTTTTTCAGCTCGATGGTACAAATGCAAAAGATCGGGATCATCCTTCTGATACAGTCTCGTAAGCGCAATCCACGAAGGTTCTGCCACTGCCAAACTACACTGCGAATCGCAGCTTCCCACAGAAATGTCCATCAAAAGGAACTCTTCCACAAGACGCTCGACGGAGAGATTGAAAATCTTCCCTGACTTCCGACTCAGGGCATCGGCCACCACATTCTCTTTGCCCGGATGGTACTGGATTTCAACATCATAGTCGGCCATGAACTCCAACCATCGCCGCTGGCATAGATTCAATTCTTTCTGGGTGAAGACATACTTTAAACTCTTGTGATCAGTAAAAATCTTGCATTGAGCGCCATACAGCAAATGCCTCCACAATTTCAGCGCATAGATCACAGCTGCGAACTCCAGGTCATGCGTAGGGTAATTCCTCTCGTGAGTCTTCAACTGCCTCGACCCATACGCAATCACCTTTCCGCCATGCATCAGAACGCAGCCCAGTCCGACATGCGATGCATCCACATATATATCATACTCACTACCCTCCGTAGGCAAAGACAAGATTAGAGCCGAACATAACCTTCTTTTTAGTTCCTCAAAAGCATCCTCACACTTGCCATCCCATATGAAGGCTACATTCTTCTGCGTCAACTTGGTCAACGACGCATACAAGGTAGAGAATCCCTCTACAAATCTTCTATAATAGCCAACCAAACCCAAGAAGCTTCTGATCTTTCTGGGAATAACAGGTCTTGCCCATTCCATAACAGCAGCGATCTTTTTTGGGTCCACCGATATTCCCTCCTTATTAACCACGTGACCCAGAAAAGAAACTTGGGGCAACAAAAATTCGCATTTGTTCAGCTTGGCGTATAGCTTATGGTCTCTCAGAGTCGCCAAGACCAGTCGCAAATGTCGATCATGCTCCTCCGCATCTTTAGAGTACACCAAAACATCGTCTATAAAGACAATCACAAACTTATTTAGAAAATCCTTGAAAACTCTGTTCATCAAATTCATAAAAGCTGAGGGCGCATTAGTCAAACCAAATGACATAAATAAAAACTCAAAATGCCCATGATGAGAGCGGAACGCCGTCCGCGGAACATCTGACTCCCGAATCCTCAACTGGTGATAGCCCGATCAAAGATCAATCTTAGAAAACACGGAACTACCACGCAGTTGGTCAAACAAATCGCCGATTCATGGCAAGGGGTACCTGTTCTTAATAGTAATCTTGTTCAGCTCTCTATAGTCGATGCATAACCTCATCAACCCATCTTTATTTTTAACGAACAGCACTGGTGCACCCCAAAGCGAAGAACTCAGCCTTATGAAACCTTTTGCCAACATCTCATCCAGCTGGATTCGCAACTCTTCCAGCTCTCGCGGGGCCATCCGGTACGGTGCCTTTACAATAGGACGTGTGCCTGGCTCCAAATCTATAACAAACTCGACATCTCGATCGGGTTGAAGACCGGGAAGATCGTCAGGAAACACATCAGAGAAGTCACACACTACATGAATCTCTTCCAAATGCGGCACACTAACAACTGTCCCTACCAGAGAGACCACACAGGCAAAATAGCCAGAATCAAGCAACTTCCGAGCACGCACTGCAGAAATGACTGGAGACTCCTGGAGAGATTACCCATAACTGCTCCCTGGCTGACCGTTGTCTTTGACGAAGTCCAAGCGCCTACCCTTGTACTGGATAACTGCATCGTACCTTGACAACCAGTCTATGCCCAAGATAACATCGAAGTCCTCCAGGTCAATCGCCTTCATATCTGCCTTTGCTAGAAAATCCCCCAACAAAATCGGACAATCAAGGACACCCAGGTCCGTAACCACAGAGTCACCGGAGGGGAACTTAACGTAGAAGGCACCACCAAAAAGATCTAGGCCCAAACTGAACCGCTCCACGAAAGCTCTAGCCA
Source organism: Platanthera guangdongensis (assembly GCA_039583875.1). Taxonomy (NCBI): domain Eukaryota; kingdom Viridiplantae; phylum Streptophyta; class Magnoliopsida; order Asparagales; family Orchidaceae; genus Platanthera; species Platanthera guangdongensis. The sequence goes on from CM077159.1 coordinate 85,160,758, forward strand.
CAAACGAGTGGGTAGCGCCGGAGTCGAAGAGAACGCGAGCCCAGCGGTTCTTTACCTTAAATCGTCCTACGAATTGCACACGCATCTAAGGTAACAAGCACTAAAATGAAAACTACAACCAAAAAGGGAACATAACGAAACAATTGGGGAGGAGTCGAACCTGAGATAACCTGGGTCGAGGTTGTTAAATTTTCTCAACGTGGTCAGCAAGATAGCCCAAACGTCAAATTAATATCTTCGGAACTACCCAGTTCTCACGTTGAACCAGCGAAACCCAAGGATCAAAGGTTCAATGGTTAATCCCAACAAACAATGGAAGCACAAGCAGGTCTTTTATACATTTACTTCTTTACAACACGAGGCATACATAGCGAGACATGATTTCTCTAGTATAACAACTCTAAACAGAAAGCACCAAAACACAAGCCGGGCGGACAGCACCGGAGTCCGCCGAGACCGCGAGGTCGCCGAGGTCGCCGAGACCGCCGAGCTCGCCCGAGCTATGCTGCAACTCGCCGAATAGACACGGAGTCCGCCGAAGCCGCGAGGCCGCGCGGACACACCGTTATTCGCCTCCTGCTGAACCCGAACTGAGGAACACCCCTACCCGGCTGAAGCCGGCGGACAGGTTATTGAAGCTGGCAAAGATGAAACAGAACTGACAAGTCGCAGAGCAACCTACTGCTGAGTCCACAGAGACCGCACACTTCCAAGCACTTGACCGAAGTCACAGCCAAACTCCTGGCTCCTTGAAGCTATCCGCGCGACCTGCACACAGTAAACCGTCAGCCTGAAACAATCCGCGCGGCCTGACAAACACAGACCGCAGCACTTCGCTCAACCCAACTTACTGTTCACTCTCGTTACTTAGGTTATGCCAGGGGGGTCCTATTTATAGGCAAGGTGAGGAATGTGGTCACCGCCCAGGAGATAGCGACACCACCCCAGCCCGCGCGATAGCAAAAACACCGTCCGCTGAGTCCGCAAGGACTTAGCCGGATACCAAGGCAAACCGCCAGGAGCAAAGCAAACATTGGCGAACCCTCTCCAGTCCGCCCAAGCTTATGCGGACAAGGCATCAGCCCGTAAAGCTCCAACCACTACAGGACAACAACCCCCTTCAATGGCAGTCCGCACCAACCCGAGGCAGTCCGCAAGACTCACACCTCAATACGCCACAAGTCCACGACCAAAGGAAGACAACAACAGTCCGCCCGGTCACAGCGGACTCGGCGGATACTGCGGACACCATGGCCTTGGCACAAAGTGTAACCAAGTCCAAAACCATCAAGGGCCAATGCGAGCATGGCGGACACAAACTCTCGTCCGCCAAACACCCTAGCACAGACCGCCATGAGTCCGCGAGCTCCTCGCACTTCTGTCCAAAGCAGCAGCCAACCCCGGACTCCAAACCCAGTTCGCCAATCGATCTCCACAGCAAATCGCCTGCTGTGCCACCAGAGCTCGACAAGGCCTCAGCCAAGCTCTAAGCCCAGTCCGCAACAGCCCACACCGCGGACACTCCAGTCCGCAAGTTACCCGCGGACACGAGCCAAACCGCCTATCAGCAGAAGCTTGCACCCGCGACTACTAAGCAATGCACCAGTCCGCAAGCCTCCATCCGCTCAGGCCGCTCCTTGGCAAAGCCAATCAGCAAACACCCTATCTGCAAAAAACCAGGCCGCATAGTCCGCGGACTCCATGCAACAAGCCGCTCAGAAGGCAGCCGGATTTCCACTAGACCTTCCACCAGGCCGCACATCTCAGTCCGCCCAGTCCGCCTAGTCCGCCAAAGCTGTCCGCCCCAGGCCGCCCGCCCTGTCCCATCACCCACTTCCACTTCACAAATTTCAACAGAGGTCTGCGCTTCGTCTGCCGAAAGCACATTCAGCTTCCCCTTTCCTTTATCCATTTGCTGAGGCGGTGGTAAAGCCTAGAGGGGAACTGGCTGCAGAATAGGCTGGAGCTGTGGGAACCTTGTCTTGAGATGACCCTTCTGCCCACACTGAAAACAGACTTTATCTTTTAACCAGCATCGGACAACATCATGCCCCTTCCTCCCACACATGGCACACACCAAGTCTCCTCTGGAAGCACCTTGAATCGCGTGCACCTGTTCCTTCTTCTGCACTCCCAACCTTTTGAAACACTTCTCAAAGGGGTGGCCTGGCCGGCCACAAAAACTACAAACCTCTTTGATCTTCTTTCTCGAGACAGCATCACGTTCCTGAGGGCTCTTCCCTCCACCGGACTTCCGCTTATCCTTCCTCAACTGCTGGCCTCTATTCTTGGTATTCTCAATGGCCTCAACCCTTAAGGCAGCTTCAACCACGCTGGCATAACTGACTGCTCCGAAGGCATTTGCTAACTGCTGAATGTCTGCTTCAACACTCACCAGACCAGGAGCAAACCGACTCAACTTACTAAACTCAATCTCATACTCACTAACCGTGAGTTTCCTCTGCTTTAAATGAAGGAAGTCATTCATTAGCTGGTCCCGCTCGACTGAAGGCAGAAACTTACTTAACAACATCACCTTAAATGACTCCCAAGTGCATCCTGCCACCAAGCTCTCTTTCTCCCTCAGCCACCAACTCTTTGCTAAGCCCTTGAGCTGATAGGCGGCGAGCATCACTCTCTGATCGTCCGCAATCCCAGAGTAAGAGAACATCTCTTCAATGGAAATTAGCCAATCATCCAAAATCATGAAATCTGCTTGCCCATCATAAGTAGGGGGCCTAAGCCGCTGAAACTGGGATATGAACGTCATCTCCGGGGGCACCACAACCAAAGGCACGGGAGGAGCAGGAGGGGCAGGAACAGCTACCCCCCCCAGCGGGGTCCTTAACTCTCGGAGTCTGTCCCGCCACCACTACTACAAGAGACTGAATCTGAGCCTACATAGCCACTACCTGCCTCGATAAGGCCTCGTTACTCTGCCGCAGGTTTTCCACCAACGCCTCACTCTGCGCTCCTGACGTCTCACCCTCGGATTGGGGGGTCGATCTCATCGCAGGACGTCTCGCCATCCTATAATCACAGAAGCTTTAGACAAAACCTAGCCCAACAGCTAGAACAAGACTACCCGATACAGACAAACACACTTAAATATGAACTTCAACTGCAAAACTTGCTCTGGGAGTTGTTTTTACAATGATGATGTTATGCTTAATCTAAGATGGTTCACCACCATCATACTAACTCATGTGCCTAAACCATGAATGCACGTATTTGTATTCTGTTTGACTCAAAACCATGCGTGTACATATGTCATCATGCAAATCTTTAGCTTGGCACGTTGTGCTTATGAAATGTTATGCTATGCAAGATGTGCTATGCATTCTAAAAAAAGCCTCAATGCATGCCATGGGCGACGTACACATGAAAATGTTATGCATCCCATACTACATAACATTCCCATGCAACGAAAAAAGAAAACGTGCTAGCCGTATTCATGTGGTGAGGTTATGCATCTCATACTACATAACCCTCACATGTTGCCTCCTATGGTGGATTCATATACAAACACATATTATGCATCCCATACTACATAATATGCCATGTATACTTCTTCATGCTCATGAGTGTAGTGTTCATGCTTCAGCCAAGACGTGCTGATGACATATCGGTGTGTGTATGATATAACGCTAAACCACTAATGCAAACCAGGGAAAGGTTGCCTGACCATTTGTCAAGCAACCTCCCTCTAATATCAACTGTCACAACCCGCATTTTCTCCACGAGTACATTGCATCAGAGCAAGAGAAAATACGTGTCGTGATGCCATGTGGTGCATGGGATAACTGCACACGTTCAGGCAAAACTTCAGACTTTAGATTTTAAGGAAAATCATAGATTAATGTGAAGGAAAACTAGTTACATTTAATGGTCGTATCTCTCGGCACGGTGGATTAGCTAGTCCACAATAAAAAATATATTTGTACGCAGCGGAAAATACTTTTGGTTAAATTGAGTTGACATCCTAAAAGAGCATAAGTGTCCCCGACGGACGACTCATGGTATGCACGACTCTAAGATTAGTATAGTATATAAAAATGTAGTTCTTTTACGCTAGAGAAAAGTAGTGATTTGGTTTTATAAATACGACATGCATGAGATACATATAGTAATGCTTTTAGGGTTTAAAAATATCTAACATGCAACCTAGCATAAAACCTTCCCAGAAGCAAGTAAACAACCACAAATAGGCAAAAATAGCAGTTTAAGTCCATATCCAGCATCTCAAGCAGCCTCTAGTGGGAGTCAACAACCTGACACAAACCCACTAGTGAGTATGCATGTCTATACAGAGAGGTAAAATAACTACCTCACAAGGATCGAGGTTCAGCTACCTCAGCTACCCAAGAGGCCACAAGCAAGCCCCTCCAAAAGAACTAGCCGCTGAACTGGCTACAACCTGGACCTGAGGCATTCAAGAAAAGAACACCTCAGCAAGAAAATAATTACAAAGGTGAATAGAGCATTAGATTTATGAGAAAATAAGAAGGGTTTACCAACCCGGTAACAAAATGCTATCAGCAAAAGAAAGGACATGACAACAAGAAAAGAGCATTGTCTAATGAACAGCAAAGCACATCAAGTGTGAGTACTAAAAGCAACATGCACTACACAAAAGCCTGCAATAGCAACAAGACATATATATATATATATATATGCCAAAAGAAATAGCCATAGAATAGGAAAGGAACTAACAGTCCTAACACGGGGGTTAATGGCAGTGGTCAAAATATGGATCTGAATACATAACCAAAACCAGACCCAAAAAGGGCTAAGGGGTCAAACAGTGGCAGCACTAGGGTCCCACACACGCCAACCCAAACTGGGGCAAAATACGGTGGCCACAGCTCTCCACATAAAACCACCCCTCCAGAGGCCACCAAAACTCCACCACCTGCCACAACCCAAGAGTCGAGATGCACAAACTAGCCGAAAACCCATTACCCCCTCCTCTAGGGAAAAGTCACACTAACAATCCTAAAGAAACACACGAACCCAAGGCGAAAACGTCGGGTTCAACCGATGCGGCCTTGCACGCCTAACCCGAACTAACTCCGAGCCTTACCTGCCACAAAACTAGCACGGCAACCGGTGTCGACACAAGGTGTCGACACCACAACAGGCCGGTGTCGACACAAGGTGTCGACACCACAACAGGCCGGTGTCGACACAAGGTGTCGACACTACTGCGGCTGGTGTCGACACAAGGTGTCGACACTACTGCGGCCGGTGTCGACACAAGGTGTCGACACTATTGCGGCCGGTGTTGACACAAGGTGTTGATACCCCGACTGGCCGGTGTCGACACAAAGTGTCGATACCCCGACTGGCCAGTGTCGACACAAAGTGTCGGCACCCCGACTGGCCGGTGTCGACACAAAGTGTCGACACCCCGACTGGCCGGTGTCGACACAAACCCCGACTGGTCGGTGTCGACACAAAGTGTCGACAACCCGACTGGCCGGTGTCGACACAAAGTGTCGACACCCCGACTGGCCGGTGTCGACACAAAGTGTCGACACCCTGTCTGGTCGGTGTCGACACAAAGTGTGGACACCCCGACTGGCCGGTGTCGACACAAAGTGTCGACACCCCGTCTGGCCGGTGTCGACACAATGTGTCGACACCACAGCAGGCCGGTGTCGACACAAAGTGTCGACACCCCCACTGGCCAGTGCCGAGTCCCACTCAACACTAGCGCCAGACCCAGCAACCAACCAAAACAAGAACAAGATGCCTCTCTAAAATTCATCATCTATCGGCAATTGCTAACTACTCAACCCGAACCGTACCCAATCCGTCCCTATCACACACATTCTCTCAAGAAAATTGAGATTTAACTGGAACTTCTCTACACTAACAACAGTATAATCGGGGACGAATCCTAGAGTTCACCTAGGATCTAAGCAGTAGAGATATAAACTTTAATCAAGAAGAAAACAAGGATCAGGCTTGGCAAGGATGAGGGAGCATCACTTGCCTCAATACCAGCAAAGCTTGGTCGGCCACTTCCCTCACTCTCGGATCTAGCCGCAGAGCACCAAGCCGAGGAATTGAAGGAATGCAGATCCAAGCGAGAGCAATCCAGATCCACTCTCGAAATCGAATTTCGACCGCTAAATCTCCAGAAATCGGCGTCCGAAGGCTAGGGTAGTCCGGCGGTTCTCTTCCTCTCGTACATGAGGCGGCTTCTTCCAAAACGAAACAATGAAAAGGGACAATGAACCGAGCCCTAATTTCTAACCTAAGGCTATTTATAAGCATCAGTTTTAATAATAAACAAATCAATACATATTAATTACTTACTTACAATATCAAAACGACGCGAGAACCGAAACATCTCGAAAATTGATGAAATTCACATCGCAGCTAAAAACCCACGCTACGAACACAACTGCGAAGTCGAAATTAGCATTCGACGAACAAAACTCGGGATATCACCACCCGACGCCAAAACACAAGCATTCCCTAAGAGGCCCAACCAAGTCACCAAAATAGACTCCAGCTAGCTGGGGAATCTTGCTAACAGGCTACAACTAGGCTACACAAGGAACCTAAAGAGCTAAGACCACGCTCTACAACGACGAAAGGCCGAAAATACGTCATCATAACGCCAGCCAAAGATCAAACAAAACACAGCAAAACCGGGGGCGTTACAACCACTCCCCCTAAAAGAACGTTTCGCCTCAAAACTTTGCTCACAACACTCCTATCAAGAAGGAGAAAGAAATAGCCAAGAAGGGGCTATATACATAAAAAAAACACAAAACATACCAGGCACAAGATCAGGGAAAAAGATGAGGGTGAGAGTCCCTCATAGCCGACTCCAATTCCCAAGTCGCGCTTTCTGCATCCTGATTTCTCCATAAAACTTTAAACATAGGAATAGTCTTCTTCCGCAACGCACGAACCTGAGAATCCAAAATGTGGACAGGCACCTCCATATAAGAAAGATTCAACTCCAACTGAGGCACAGAATCCAAAACCTGCCTGCCATTCAGCACACATTTCCGCAGCTGACTGACATGAAAGACATCATGCACGCCCGGGAAATTTGCGGGCAAAGCCAGTCTATAAGCTGATAACCCAATCCGCTCAACAATTAGAAACGGCCCCACGTACCTTGGGTCCAACTTCCTGCTCTTGCCAAACCGCTTGACTCCGATCAACGGGGAGACCTTTAAGAACACCGAGTCCCCCACAACAAATTTCAAGTCCGATCTATGCCGGTTGGCGTTCTTCTCATATCTCTCCTGGGCTAACCGAAGCTTTTCCCGAATAAGCTTCATAGCGGTTTCCATCTCCTCGAGCACTTCTGGATCCAACAAAGGTCTCTCGTCAAGCTCAGCCCAAAACAAGGGAGTCCTGCAGTGCCTCCCATATAAAGCTTCAAAAGGAGCTATTTGCAAGATTTCTTCATAACTGTTGTTATACGTGAATTCCATAAGCCGCAAGTGCTCATCCCACGCTCCTCCGTGGTCCAGAATATAACATCGGATCATATCTTCCACAATCTGATTCACTCGCTCCGTCTGACTGTTGGTCTGCGGATGATAAGCTGTGGAATACCTCAAGTCTGTACCCAATCCCTCTTGAAGGCTCTTCTAAAAACGAGACGTGAACCTGGAGTCTCGATCCGATATGATACTTACGGGTACACCATGCAATCTGATAACCTCTTCTAGATACAGCTCGGCTATCTTCCTCATCGGATGATTGATTTTAAATGGTACGAAGTGAGCACACTTCGTCAATCTGTCTACGATCACCCAAACTGAATCATGCCCCTTAGGAGATCTCGATAAGCCTGTGATGAAATCCATCGAGATACTCTCCCACTTCCACGTCAGGATCTCCAAGGGAGTCAGCTTGCCACGAGGCCTCCCATGATCGGCTTTCACACACCTGTAAGTGTGACACTCAGAAACAAATCTGGCTATACCTCTCTTCATCCCATACCATCAGGCAATCTACTTTAAATCATGATACATCTTGGTAGACCCTGGATGGTAGGCAACACTAGATCCGTGGGCTTCCCTGCACACCATATCCCGGATATCTCCAACGGCGGGGATGCAAAACCTGCCACGATACTTCAAGGTACCCGCATCATCTATAGAGAAATCTGGTAATTCACCTTTTTCAGCTCGATGGTACAAATGCAAAAGATCGGGATCATCCTTCTGATGCAGTCTCGTAAGCGCAATCCACGAAGGTTCTGCCACTACCAAACTACTCTGCGAATCGCAGCTTCCCACAGAAATGTCCATCAAAAGGAACTCTTCCACAAGACGCTCGGCAGAGAGATTGAAAATCTTCCCTGACTTCCGACTCTGGGCGTCGGCCACCACATTCGCTTTGCCCGGATGGTACTGGATTTCAACATCATAGTCGACCACGTACTCCAACCATCGCCGCTGGCGTAGATTCAATTCTTTCTAGGTGAAGACATACTTTAAACTCTTGTGATCAATAAAAATCTTGCATAGCGCATCATACAGCAAATGCCTCCATAATTTCAGCGCATAGATCACAGCTGCGAACTCCAGGTCATGCGTAGGGTAATTCCTCTCGTGAGTCTTTAATTGCCTCGACCCGTACGCAATCACCTTTCCGCCCTGCATCAGAACGCAACCCAGTCCGACATGCGACACATCCACATATATATCATACTCACTACCCTCCGTAGGCAAAGACAAGATTGGAGCCGAACATAACCTTCTTTTTAGTTCCTCAAAAGCCTCCTCACACTTGCCATCCCATATGAAGGCTACATTCTTCTGCGTCAACTTGGTCAACGGCGCAGACAAGGTAGAGAATCACTCTACAAATCTTCTATAATAGCCAGCCAAACCCAAGAAGCTTCTGATCTCTCTGGGAGTAACAGGTCTCGCCCATTCCATAATAGCAACGATCTTTTCTGGGTCCACCGATATTCCCTCCTTATTAACCACGTGACCCAGAAAAGAAACTTGGGGCAACAAAAATTCGCATTTGTTCAGCTTGGTGTATAGCTTATGGTCTATCAGAGTCGCCAGGACCAATCGCAAATGTCGATCATGCTCCTCCGCATCTTTAGAGTACACCAAAACATCGTCTATAAAGACAATCACAAACTTATCTAGAAAATCCTTGAAAACTCTGTTCATCAAATCCATAAAAGCTGAGGGCGCATTAGTCAAACCAAATGACATAACTAAAAACTCAAAATGCCCATGACGAGAGCGGAACGCCGTCTGCGGAACATCTGACTCCCGAATCCTCAACTGGTGATAGCCCGATCAAAGATCAATCTTGGAAAACACAGAAATACCACGCAGTTGGTCAAACAAATCGTCGATTCGCGGCAAGGGGTACCTATTCTTAATAGTAACCTTGTTCAGCTCTCTAAAGTCGATGCATAACCTCATCGACCCATCTTTCTTTTTAACGAACAGCACTAGTGCACCCCAAGGCGAAGAACTCGGTCTTATGAAACCTTTTGCCAACATCTCATCCAGCTGGATTCGCAACTCTTCCAGCTCTTGCGGGGCCATCCGGTACGGCGCCTTTACGATAGGACGCATGCCTGGCTCCAAATCTATAACAAACTCGACATCTCGATCGGGTAGAAGACCGGGAAGATCGTCAGGAAACACATCAGAGAAGTCACACACTACATGAATCTCTTCCAAATGCGGCACACTAACAACTGTCCCTACCAGAGAGACCACACAGGCAAAACAGCCAGAACCAAGCAACTTCCGAGTACGCAACGCAGAAATGACTGGAGACTCTGGAGAGAATACCCATAAATGCTCCCTAGCTGACCGTTGTCTTTGACGAAGTCCAAGCGCATACCATTGCACTGGATAACTGCATCGTACCTTGACAACCAGTCCATGCCCAAGATAACATCAAAGTCATCCAGGTCATTCACCTTCAGATCTGCCTTTGCTAGAAAATCCCCCAACAAAATCGGACAATTAAGGACACCCAGGTCCGTAACCACAGAGTCAGCGGAGGGAAACTTAAGGCAGAAGGCACCACCAACACGATTTAGGACCAAACTGAACCACTCCACGAAGGTCTACCCACAAACGAGTGGGTAGCGCCGGAGTCGAAGAGAACGCGCGCCCAGCGGTTCTTTACCTTAAATCGTCCTACGAATTGCACACGCATCTAAGGTAACAAGTGCTAAAACAAAAACTACAACCAAAAAGGGAACATAATGAAACGACTGGGGAGGAGTCGAACCTGAGATAACCTGGGTCGAGGTCTGCGCTTCGTCTGCCGAAAGCACATTCAGCTTCCTCTTTCCTTTATCCATTTGCTGAGGCGGTGGTAAAGCCTCGAGGGGAACTGGCTGCAGAATAGGCTGGAGCTGTGGGCACCTTGTCTTGAGATGACCCATCTGCCCACACTGAAAACAGACTTTATCTTTTAACCAGCATCGGGCAACATCATGCCCCTTCCTCCCACACATGGCACACGCCAAGTCTCCTCTGGAAGCACCCTGAATCGCGTGCACCTGTTCCTTTTTCTGCACTCCCAACCTTTTGAAACACTTCTCAAAGGGGTGGCCTGGCCGGCCACAAAAACTACAAACCTCTTTGATCTTCTTTCTCGAGACAGCATCAGGTTCTTGAGGGCTCTTCCCTCCACCAGACTTGCGCTTATCCTTCCTCAACTGCTGGCCTCTATTCTTGGCATTCTCAATGGCCTCAACCCTCAAGGCAGCTTCAACCACGCTGGCATAACTGACTGCTCTGTAGGCATTCGCTAACTGCTGAATGTCGCTTCTTAGTCCACCCAGAAATCACTTAAGTCGGTCTGCTTCAACACTCCAGACCAGGAGCAAACCGATTCAACTTACTAAACTCAATCTCATACTCACTAACCATGAGTTTGCTCTGCTTTAAATGAAGGAAGTCATTCATTAGCCGGTCCCGCTCGACTGAAGGCAGAAACTTACTTAACAACATCACCTTAAACGACTCCCAAGTGCATCCTACCACCAAGTTCTCTTTCTCCCTCAGCCACCAACTCTTTGCTAAGCCCTTGAGTTGATAGGCAGCAAGCATCACTCTCTGATCATCCGCAATCCCAGAGTAAGAGAACATCTCTTCAATGGAAATCAGCCAATCATCCAAAATCATGAAATCTTCTTGCCCATCATAAGTAGGGGGCCTAAGCCGCTGAAAGTGGGATATGAACGTCATCTCCGGGGGCACCACAACCAAAGGCATGGGAGGAGCAAGAGGGGCAGGAACAGCTACCCCCCAACGGGGTCCTGAACTCTCGGAGTCTGTCCCGCCACCACTGCTACAAGAGACTGAATCTGAGCCTGCATAGCCACTACCTGCCTCGATAAGGCCTCGTTACTCTGCCGTAGGTTTTCTACCAACGCCTCGCTCTGTGCTCCTGACGTCTCAGCCTCGGATTGGGGGGTCGATCTCGTCGCAGGACGTCTCGCCATCCTATAATCGCACAAGCTTTAGACACAACCTAGCCCAACAGCTAGAACATAACTACCAGGTACAGACAAACACACTTAAATATGATCTTCAACTGCAAAACTTGCTCTGGGAGTTGTTTTTACAATGATGGTGTTATGCTTAATCTAAGATGGTTCACCACCATCATACTAACTCATGTTCCTAAACCATGAATGCACGTATTTGTATTCTGTTTGACTCAAAACCATGCATGTACATATGTCATCATGCAAATATTTAGCTTGGCACGTTGTGCTTATGAAATGTTATGCTATGCATGATGTGCTATGCATTCTAAAAAAAGCCTTAATGCATGTCATGGGCGGCGTACACATGAAAATGTTATGCATCTCATATTACTTAACATTCCCATGCAACAAAAAAAGAAAATGTGCTAGCCGCATTCATGTGGTGAGGTTATGCATCTCATACTACATAACCCTCACATGTTGCCTCCTATGGTGGATCCATATACAAACACATATTATGCATCTCATACTACATAATATGCCCCGTATACTCCTTCATGCTCATGAGTGTAGTGTTCGTGCTTCAGCCAAGACGTGCTGATGACATATCGGTGTGTGTATGATATAGCGCTAAACCACTAATGCAAACCAGGGAAAGGTTGCCCGACCATTTGTCAAGCAACCTCCCTCTGATACCAACTGTCACAACCCGAATTTTCTCCACGAGTACATTACATCAGAGCAAGAGAAAATACGTATCGTGATGCCACGTCGTGCAGGGGATAACTGCACACGTTCAGGAAAAACTCCAGACTTTAGATTTTAAGGAAAATCATAGATTAATGTGAAGGAAAACCAGTTACATTTAATGGTCGTATCCCTCGGCATGGTGGATTAGCTAGTCCACAATTAAAAATATATTTGTACGCAACAAAAAATACTTTTGGTTAAATTGAGTTGACATCCTAAAAGAGCATAAGTGTCCCCGAGGGACGACTCATGGTATGCACGACTCTAAGGTTAGTATAGTATATAAAAATGTAGTTCTTTTATGCTAGAGAAAAGTAGTGATTTGGTTTTATAAATACGACATGCATGAGATACATATAGTAATGCTTTTAGGGTTTAAAAATATCTAACATGCAACCTAGCATAAAACCTTCCCAGAAGCAAGAAAACAACCACAAATAGGCAAAAATAGCAGTTTAAGTCCATATCCAGCATCGCAAGAAGCCTCCAGTGGGCGTCAACAACCTGACACGAACTCACTGGTGAGTATGCATGTCTATACAGAAAGGTAAAATAACTACCTCACAAGGATCGAGGTTCAGCTACCTCTGCTACCCAAGAGGCCACAAGCAAGCCCCTCCAAAAGAACTAGCCGCTGAACTGGCTACAACCTGGACCTGAGGCATTCAAGAAAAGAACACCTCAGCAAGAAAATAATTACAATGGTGAATAGAGCATTAGATTTATAAGCAAATAAGAAGAGTTTACCAACCCGACAACAAAATGCTATCAGCAAAAGAAAGGACATGACAGCAAGAAAAGAGCACTGTCTAATGAACAGCAAAGCACATCAAGTGTGAGTACTAAAAGCAATATGTACTACACAAGAGCCTGCAATAACAACAAGACATATATATATATATATATATATATATATATATATATATATATATATATATATATATATATATATATATATATATATATATATATATATATATATATATATATATATGCCAAAAGAAATAGCAATAGAATAGGAAAGGAACTAACAGTCCTAACACGTTGGTTAATGCCAGTGGTCAAAACATGGATTTGAATACATAACCAAAACCAGATGCAAAAAGGGCTAAGGGGTCAAACAGTGGCAGCACTAGGGTCCCACACACGCCAACCCAAACCGGGGCAAAAGGCGGTGGCCACAGCTCTCCATATAAAACCACCCCTCCAGAGGCCACCAAAACTCCACCACCTGCCACAACCCAAGAGTCGGCATGCACAAACTAGCCGAACACCCATTACCCCCTCCCCTAGGGAAAAGTCACACTAACAATCCTAAAGAAACACACGAACCCAAGGCGAAAACATCGGGTTCAACTGACGCGGCCTTGCACGCCTAACCCGAACTAACTCCGAGCCTTACCTGCCCCAAAACCAGCACGGCAACCGGTGTCGACACAACGTGTCGACACCACAACAGGCCGGAGTCGACACCACAATAGCCGGTGTCGACACAAGGTGTCGACACTACTGCGGCTGGTGTCGACACAAGGTGTCGACACTACTGCGGTCGGTGTCGACACAAGGTGTCGACACGCCGACTGGCAGGTGTCGACACGAAGTGTCGACACCCCGACTGGCCGGTGTCGACACGAAGTGTCCACACCCCGACTGGCCGGTGTCGACACCAAGTGTCGACACCCCAACTGGCCGGTGTCGACACCCCGACTGGCTGGTGTAGACACAAAGTGTCGACACCCCGACTGGCCGGTGTAGACACAAAGTGTCGACACCCCGACTGGCCGGTGTCGACACAAAGTTTCGATACCCCGTCTGGCCGGTGTCGACACAAAGTATCGACACCCCGACTGGCCGGTGTCGACACAAAGTGTCGACACCCCGTCTGGCCGGTGTCGACACAATGTGTCGACACCATAGTGGGCCGGTGTCGACACAAAGTGTCGACACCCCAACTGGCCAGTGCCGAGTCCCACTCGACACTGGTGCCAGACCCAGCAACCAACCAAAACAAGAACAAGACGCTTCTCTAAAATTCATCATCTATCGGCAATTGCTAACTACTCAACCCGAACCGTACCCAATCCGTCCCTATCAGACACATTCTCTCAAGAAAATTGAGATTTAACTGGAACTTCTCTACACTAACAACAGTATAATCGGGGACGAATCCTAGAGTACACCTAGGATCTAAGCAGGAGAGATATAAACTTTAATCAAGAAGAAAACAAGGATCAGGCTTGGCAAGGACGAGGGAGCATCACTTGCCTCAATACCAGCAAAGCTTGGTCGGCCACTTCCCTCACACTCGGATCTAGCCACAGAGCACCAAGCCGAGGAATTGAAGGAATGCAGATCCAAGCGAGAGCAATCCAGATCCACTCTCGAAATCGAATTTCGACCGCTAAATCTCCAGGAATCGGCGTCCGAAGGTTAGGGTAGTCAGGCGGTTCTCTTCCTCTCGTACAGGCGGCGGCTTCTTCCAAAAAGAAACAATGAAAAGGGACAATGAACCGAGCCCTAATTTCTAACCTAAGGCTATTTATAAGCATCGGTTTTAATAATAAACAAATCAATACATATTAATTACTTACTTGCAATATAAAAATGACGCGAGAACCGAAACATCTCGGAAATTGATGAAATTCACATCGCAGCTAGAAACCCACGCTACGAACACAACTGCGAAGTCGAAATTAGCATTCGACGAACAAAACTCGAGATATCACCACCCGAAGCCAAAACACAAGCATTCCCTAAGAGGCCCAACCAAGTCACCAAAACAGACTCCGACTAGCTGGGGAATCTTGCTAACAGGCTACAACCAGGCTACACAAGGAACCTAAAGAGCTAAGACCACGCTCTACAATGGCAAAAGGCCGGAAATACATCATCGTAACGCCAGCCAAAGATCAAACAAAACACAGAAAAACCGATGACGTTACAGGAACCCAGGTCAACTGTCCATTTATCTCTCACCAAACCTTGAACTTCAAATCTATTTTGGTCATTCCATTCCAAAATATAGTCATGCGCATTTTTCTTATTGTTTTCCAATATTTTTTGATGGAAGGGCAGATATTTTAATTGCTTTTGAGTACCTTATCCATTTGAGTATGTAGTCTCTTCATTAGAATGACTCTAATGTCTCCAACATTGTTATTATTGGCTTATCTCTAGCCCTTAAAATAACTTTGTTGAATACCTCGCAATAGTTATTAATCAAGATATCACATTTAGGCCAAGTACAAAAATGGGACCTTGCTCAATGCTTCTCATGTCTTTCCTTTACCCAATCTAGGCGTGTTCAAAAAGTCTGGGCTCGGCAGCCAGCCCTAGCCAGGCCTGAAAAAAGCCTCGCTAGGCCCGGGCCTAGCCCGAGTTGGGGGCCCTTATAGGGCCCCCGTTTTGACTCAGTGCTCGACTCGGGTAAGCACCGGGCGCCGGGCCTAGCCTGGCCCGACACCTGTTGGTTCTACCATGGTGATCTGGAAGTGATCAAGCATGTAGCCTCACTGCCAATATAGTATGAGCCTATGAGGTCGCACATTAGAGTTCTGGAGAAGTTGGATAGGTTTGTGTTGGTCTTGCTCATATGTGATATGACTTAAGGACCAAGTCTATGACGATCTGGACATGGTGAAATTTCATTTCGGGACCTACATTGTGAATGTGTTTCGACCGGTATGAAGTCGGCATGAGCTCATAGGAAATTCATCGAGTATAGGTAAGGAGTTTCGACGAAAGGTCTTGATTCGACGAGTATCGTCGAGGCACCTTGCCGATTCGTCGAGTATTGTCCCGGTTAATCGCTGATTCATCGAATATCGGCATGGCTCCTTGCGATTCGTCGTGTATCGTCATGGTCACTCGTCGATTCGCCGCATATCGGGCTGATACTCGCCGAATTCTTCTTCGACTGGTTTATTCCTTCTAAGTCCGGTTCGGTGGTTCTTTGTTGGCTTTGGCTGGTTTGGTTCACTATATAAATACTGTTGAACCGAATATGTGAAGAGTTGTTCATTCGACCTAATTTCGCGAAGCCGACGGCATATCTTCCTCGTTATAGAACTGTTCTGCCCCGCGATTATCGCCACCGCTTCCGCTGACCGCTGCTTGTCACCGTCGACCTTCCGCCGTCTCTATCCGTCGCCGGAAATAGTTTCCAGGGCATCGTGCTAGTAGTTGCCGCCTCTCCTTGGATGAATCTAGCAATCCGTGGAGACGTTGGGGGCAAGCCTCTTTCTGACCAAGATCTTGTGTGACAAGAGTCTTGGGTTCTCCGTGTAACACCTCCATCCGTCGCATGACAAATAATAGAAGGTCCGGCCGGGGCCCACACCATATGCCACAAACAGGCGACGAAGTTACGAGTTAATATCAGAGTTGCGCATCCTAACTCAGAGAATTCTAGCGGAAACTTTTACGTTGTTGAAACTCCTCATTTGAATATCCATAATATATAAACTAGCATTTATATATATAACAACACGAAGGAATGTTCTGCAAATACATAGCAAGTCTGGCCTTATGGCCTTACAATTAAGCTTTATACATATGAGTTTCATACATCGGCACGCAGGCCGGCCACACATGAAAATACTATCATATGAACTTCTTTGGCCTTCAAGGGCCAGCACAGTAACAACAACAACAACAAGGGCTTCAACCCCTATTTTCCGCTCGGCTCTCCTGCACCTGTACGGGACAATCCACCGCACAGTGGTAAACAAGGTAACGGTCAACGTTCAGCTGACCAATTTATAACGACCCTACCCCTTACTCGGGGTAGTAGTATTCCTTCCCTGCAGGCATATCATTTCACAAGCAGATATATATCATACAATGTGCACTCACGCACAATCAATATATCACAAATGTCAACCACACGGCTCGACACTCCGTGCACTCAGGGCATATTCTTGGTGTACCGGAAATACCAGGGTCCCACCGACATTCAAGGCCCGAAGCCCAACGACAAACTTGAGCATTTCGCTACACGGCCTTCAGCCAGAGACTTTAGTCTTAGTGTAACGACCCGGGATTTGGCCCGTAGACCCCCATAACATCGCTACCAGATGGCGCACAGGCCTAAGCCTCTCGTCTTATTGTAACGACCCGAGATTTAGCCCATAGCCCCCATGGCATCGCTACCGGATGGCGTATAGGTCTAAGACTCTCATTATGTGTTTTTGCCGAATGTTAATAGCCCGGGCACTCATGGAAAACAACCATAATGCGGATACAGTTCAGCCCTTTACCGTTGCTCAAATCGTTAGTTCAATGACTAAACTAACGCGGGTCGACATCCTCTTGTCCGTTTGACACGAAGACTTTTCAAGAGCTCACAAAGCTCACAAATAGCCACACTGTCCCCGAAGGACTGGCTTCACAATAAGAGGTTAGCTAGGAGCCATCGCCAGTGACACTCACTCTCACCCGGTGTTAGCGACAGAACTCACTTTCCATCCCTAGCCCTAACCTTATCTGGATCAACCATCCAGCAATCCATGCAGCCATCTGCAGTACCAGAAACACTGGTCTTTCATAGCATACAACAAAAGCACTTTGCGTGTATTTTTATGGACTTTTAGTCCAGTACTTCCTGCTACTACCCTTCACAGGCGCAACCTACCGAATCCACAAACATAATCATTTATATACGGAGTCTTCTCCGTTGCACAAAATAAAACATCACCAATCTAGAATAACCCGTCTAGATGGGCTTCACACAGTATGTCTATTTCGTACATCATGTTTCCCGATCTACATGCAAGACATCTTGGGGATATCCAGAGTCAACCCAAGGGGAATCCCTCTATAATCCACCTTTTGGTGGAGGAAACCCATGCATATGCCAAATTAAGGACTTCACATGTCCATGGAAGAAAGATCGTTACCCTTGACGATCGCTTTGGAGTCATGGAAAACTAGCTGGACGAAAAGCACCGCAATAGACTTGCCACCACGAATCTGGCCTCGACATGCGAGTCGGAGCTCTGAAGCTCCACCGGCAGCTGAATTCCTCCTCCTTCTCCTTTGCTCTCCCCACTCTCTACCTCCTTAGAAAGAGAGAGAAGCCTTTGCTAATGAGAGAGGTTATCCTCAACTCACAGCCTTATAATAGCAGGGAGATCTCAGAACCGTTGGATCCTAGTTAAAAGGAATGAACGACCACAAAAGGCCCGGAAAATTACTTTCCTAGGCTGAATACGGCCTGTGACATGCCCGTGTCACAGGCCGTGTACCTTAAGCGACAAAAAAACCGACTTAACCAGACCAAGACACGGCCATGTGACACGCCCGTATCACATGCCGAGTGCCAGACACGGCTTCGGACACACCCGTGTCCAGCCTGTGTTCATCAGTCTGCCCAAGCACAAAGGACACGGCCCTTGACAAGCCCGTGTCACAGGTCGTGTGCCCCACTCGAGGATCGTCGAGTGTATTTTGTCGAGCTCACTCGAGTAAACGTCGAGCGCATAACAAGACACGGCTCTGGACACGCCCGTGTCACAGGCCGTGTACCAAACTTGAGGTTCCAGCACTCGAGTGCAGGACACGGCCATGGACATGCCCGTGTCCCCGGCCGTGTACCTCACACAGAGTAGGACACGGCTTGGGGACACGCCTGTGTCGCAGGCCGTGTTACCTACTCTCCTCAACCCAGTCATACTCGAGAATTGGGGCATTACAATCCTCCCCTCCTTACAAGAAATTGCATCCCGAAATTTCCATACAGTACTCAGGAGACGCTCAACCAAAAATGAGTTACAACATTGTCTGTTCAACACAAACTGTTATACAAGTTTAAATAAACAATTCGGGAAACTCAGCACGCATGGTCTGCTCCCGCTCCCATGTTTGCTCCTCACGACCACAGTTGTCCCATCGGACCTTGACCATCCCGATTGTCTTGTTACGCAACTGCTTATCGGCTTTATCCTCGATCCAAATGGGCCTAACCTTCGTCGTTAGCCCAAATTAGATCGGTACACGCTCATTTGCAATCACTTTCACTGGATCTTTTTCGGCTTTTCGAAGTACTGAGATGTGGAATACATCATGCAATCCACTTAATTCATCCGACAGAGCTAGCCGATAAGAAACTTCACCAACTCTTTCCACCACTTCAAATGGACCAAGATATCCCGGACTTAACTTTTTCAAGCGCCGAATCCTGGACACGCCTTTGAAGTGTTTGATTTTCAAATATACCCAATCGCCAATCGCAAATTCAACATTTCGGTGCTTGGCATTGTAATATTTGGCTTGTCTATCTTGGGCTACCAGTAGTCTCTACCGAATATAGCGTATTGTCGAATTAGCTTCTTCAACTTCCTTGCGCTTATATAGTTTAGATTCGCCTGCTCTCGCCCAAGATAATGGTGTACGACATTTTCGACCATACAACGCTTCAAACGGTGCCATACTTATGCTCGCTTGGTAGCTATTATTGTAGGCGAACTCTACCATATAGAGATGATCTTCCCATCTCTTACCAAAATCCAAGGTGCTCATTCGGAGCATATCTTCCATCGTTCTGTTGGTCCTCTTAGTCTAGCCATCAGTTTGGGGTTGAAAGGTCGTACTGAACATTAAGTTTGTTCCCAACAGTTGATGGATTAGCCTCGAATCATTCGATGTGAATCTCCCGTCACGATCACTTACGATGTTACGGGGAACACCGTGCAATCGTACGATCTGCTCAACATAGAGTTTCGCCATGACTTCCACTGAATCGTCCCTTATGTTCGGAAGGAAGTGTGCCACTTTAGTCAATCAGTGTATGATCACCCAAATCGAATCATTACCGTGTTGAGACTTCGACAACCCATGCATGAAATCCATTGAAATATCATCAATCTTCCACTCCGGAATAGGTAGCGACTTCAGGAAACCTCCAGGCTACTGGGATTCAGCCTTCACTAAGGCACATGTCTGACATTTGGCAACATAATGTGCTATGTCTTTCTTTAACCCTGGCCACCAGAACAACTTTTTCATGTATTTGTATATCTTTGTGCTTCCTGGGTGAATTGAGTATTTTGTAAAGTGAGCCTCATACATCAATTCTTCTCTTAGCTTACCCATACTTGGAACTCACAAACGACCATCTTTTCGCAAAAGGTCGTCAACCTAGGAGAATTGGTCATTCGACCCATCCACTACATAATGTTGCAGACTTTCATCAAGTTCCATTGCTCGACAAATTCTGTCTGTAAGGTCATACTGTACCTCCGTCCAGTGCAAGCGCACATTTGCTGTGGAATTCCTGTCAACACAAGAAATCTCTAATGCTTCCGACTCCTGGATCAGACGCTCATCATGCATCTGCAACCAATTTGCCTTTGACAGAGTTCTACGACTCAAGGAATCTGCAACCACGTTTTACTTCCCGGGAGTTTAGTGAATCTCCAAAGTGTAGTCCCCGAGGAACTCCATCCACCTTCATTGTCGCATATTGAGATCCTTTTGGTCCAATAAGTACTTTAGGCTCTTATGGTCCGTGAATATATCCACTTTCGCGCCATATAAATAATGACGCCATAATTTCAGTACAATAATCACTGCTGCCAACTCCAAATCATGGAAGGGATAGTTTCGTTCATGCACTTTCAACTAGCATGAGTCATAAGCCATTACCTTTCCAAATAGAAGAAGAACGCAGCCTAAGCCGCTCCCCGAAGCATCACTATAAATCTCAAAGCAGTCTGTACCACATGGCGATGTCAAAACAGGCGTCATGGTCAAATGATCCTTTAGCTCTTCAAAAGCTCGCGCGCACTCCGGCGTCCAAACGAACTTCTGTTCCTTCCTCGTCAACGTGGTAAGAGGCAAAGCGATCCATGAGAAGCTTTCTATAAAACATCTGTAGTAGCCTACCAGTCCAAGGAAACTCCTAACTTCGGCCACCGAAGACAACATTGGCCACTCCTGGATGGCTCCTATCTTTAACGGATCAACCACAATGCCCTCTCCACTAACCACATGGACAAGAAAAGCCACCGACGACAGCCAAAACTCACACTTTGAGAACTTGACATGGAGCTTGTTTCTCCTCAGGGTATGCAACACCAACCGTAAATGGTTCGGATGATATTCTTCAGATTGAGAGTACACTAAGATATCATCAATGAAAACAATCACAAACAGATCCAAGTACTCTCGAAATGTTCGGTGCATTAGATCCATAAACAACGATGACGCACTACATAGTCCAACGACATTACAGTGAACTTGTAATGACCGTAGAGTGTTCCAAATGCTGTATTGGGAATGCCACCTTCCCTAATTCGCAACTGGTAGTAGCCCGATTTCAAATCCAGCTTTGAGTATACTATCTATCTCGCCAATTGATCAAACAAGTCATCTATCCGTGGAATCGGATATTTATTTTTCTCCGTCAACTTATTCAATTCACGATAATCAATACACAATCACATGCTACCATCTTTCTTTTTCACAAAAAAGAACATGTGCGCTCCAAGGTGACATACTTGGGCGTATATAACCCTATTCCAACAACTCTTGCAGTTGAACTTTTAGTTTGGCCATCTCCTTTGGCACTACTCGATATGACGAATGGGCCACATGTTTTGCACTGGCACCAGCTCAATCGAGAAATCAATCTCCCGTTATGGTGGTAATCCCGGAATCTCCTTTGGAAACACGTCAGCAAACTCGAAACAATCGGAACATCACTCACACTGGCCTTTGGCTCAATAGCCTCAAAAAGCGTGAAGAACAACTTCGCGCCTTTTCGAACTGCCTTAACCACCTGAAGAGCAGACATCAACGTCATGCTCGACGCTTGCATGCCAGCGAACTTCGTTTCTCGTTCGGTATTCTGCTCCAGTGTGACTTCCTTTGACTTGCAATCTATATTGTCATGCTGCTCCGAGAGCCAGTCCATACCAAAGATCACATCAAACTCCGATATCGGCAGCACTGATGCTTCCAATCCGAAATCCCGACTTCCTATTCGTACCTCCACAAAACAAGACCTATCCGCATGCATGACACATCCATTTGGTAATAACACCTTCACACTATCTGCCACCATACGAATCGGTACACCGATCCATGACACGAAGTCCACAGATAGAAATGAATGAGAAGCACCAGTATCAAACAGTGCTCTCGCCGGACAGTCACGAATCAGGACAAAGCCTAATACAAACACATCATACACAAGCTAGAAACAAGGTATGAAATAGCAAAAACAACAATCAAAGATGTTACCGCGTACCTGTGACAACGTCACATTGCTTTATGGCCTCCTGCTGGCCAAGATTATACACTCGGGGTTGCGTCTGGAATGCGGTGGACTCCACCACTGCCTTTCCCTTTTCAGCATATGATGCCACTGTCTTCTTTTCAATCTTTGGTGGACCAACCT
Source organism: Platanthera guangdongensis (assembly GCA_039583875.1). Lineage (NCBI taxonomy): Eukaryota > Viridiplantae > Streptophyta > Magnoliopsida > Asparagales > Orchidaceae > Platanthera > Platanthera guangdongensis. Next base: position 85,183,371 of record CM077159.1, read on the forward strand.
GACAGTGACGGGCTATATGCCCCCACTAGACCACATGTATAGCAGGTCCGAGACTCCTGCCTTGAAGTTTCTCCCGATGCAACACACGAGGGAGCCTGTGAAGAAGACTTAAATCTCTTACCCCATTTCCTTCGGTACTTTGCTTTCCCCGGGTGCGGTACGTTAAACTCGGACTTTGTCGCCGCCAACTCCCTCTTTTCTTGCACCCGCTTCATATCCTTCTCCAACGCACACACCGTATCCACAAACGCCTGAAACCCTTGGTTCACCGAACTTAATAACAGGAATCTCAACTCATCCCGCAATCCTTCGTAGAACCAATTGGTTTTTCATTGTTCATCAGCAAAGATAGACCCCGCATAGCGTCCCAATCGCGTAAACTGATGCAAGTAGGTATCGACACTACTCTCGCCCTGAGTTAGACGCTGGAACTCATTTTCCATAACAATGCATTGAGCCGCTGACAAGTGTTTTGCCAAGAACAGTCGCAAAAACTCCTCAATCGAGACTTCTGTTAGTTGTCTGCCCGCTAAGTGGTGTAACTCTATCTCGTCCCACCATAGTCGATCCTCTCCTTCCAACAAGAAGGTGGCCAAGGTGACCTTTTGATTTTCCTCCGTCCTTATTGCTGTCAATATTCACTTGACGCGCAACAACCAATCTTTCGCCTGCGTTGGGGATCCCACACCCGTAAACGTAGGAGGATTGAAGCTCATAAACTGCTTCAACTACCGTTCAGCTGCTCGAGGATCAACAGCCTCAACAGGTTCTGGTTTTACACCAACCCGTTATGGCACCAATGCAGGCTGCATCTGCCCAGTAGGCTGTGCATGAATCATTGCAAACAGTGTCTCAGCAACTACACGTACTGTTTCCGCAGAAGGAGGAGGTGTAGGCACCTCAGCTAGTGTCGCATTCTCATCATAACGCTGGGGCTCAGACTGCCCTGCACCACTACGAGTCACCTATAGGTGGACAAGACACACATTAGCGACCTTGCACAAGCAATCACAACAAAATAGGAACATGTAGGTTCCTCAAACATGTGTATTTGCATTCCTTAGTGGACATTCTTGAGTTCATTAATGTTATAGTGAGTCGCACTTACACGTGCTTGCCACCCCACAAAAGAATTCGACCATGAATTCGAAAGGGAAAGACCGAGACAAGCTGATACCAAATTGTAACATCTCCATCTGTCGCATGACATATAATAGAAGGTCCGGCAGGGGCTGCACACCATATGCCACAAATAGGCGGCGAAATTACGGGTTAATATCAGAGTTGCGCATCCTAACTCAGAGCATTCTAGCGGAAGCTTTTACGTTGTTGAAACTCCTCATTTGAATGTCCATAATATATAAACCGACATTTATATATATAACAACACGAAGGAATGTTCTGCAAATACATAGCAAGGCTGGCCTTATGGCCTTACAGTTAAGCTTTATACATATGAGTTTCATACATCGGCACCCAGGCCGACCACACATGAAAATACTATCATATGAACTTCTTTGGCCTTCAAGGGCCAGCATAGCAGCAGCATCAACAACAACAAGGGCTTCAACCCCCAATTTTCTGCTCGGCTCTCCTGCCCTTGCATGGGACAATCCACCACATGGTAGTAAACAAGGCAACGGTCAGCGTTCAACTGACCTATTTATAACGACCCTATCCCTTGCCCGGAGCAGTGGTATTCCTTCCTTGCAGGCATAACATTTCACAAGCAGATATATATCACACAATGTGCACTCACGCACAATCAATATATCACAAACGTCGACCACACGACCAACGCTCCATGCACTTAGGGCACATTCTTGGTGTACCGGAAATACCAGGGTCCCACCGCCATTCAAGGCCCGAAGCCCAACGATAAACTTGAGCATTTCTCTCCACGGCCTTCAGCCAGAGACTTTAGTCTTAGTGTAACGACCCGGGATTTGGCCCGTAGCCCCCATAACATCACTACCGGATAGCGCGCAAGCCTAAGCCTCTCGTCTTATTGTAATGAACCGGGATTTGGCTCGTAGCCCCCCATGATATCGCTACCGGATGGCGCGCAGGTCTAAGACTCTCATTATATATTTCTGCTGAATGCCAATAGCCTAGGCACTCATGGCAGACAACCATAATGCGAACACAGTTCAGCCCTTGCCCGTTGCTCAAATCATTAGTTCAATGACTAGACTAACGCGGGTCGGCATCTCCTTGTCCGTTCGGTACAAAGCCTTTTCAAGAGCTCACAAAGCTCACAAATAGCCACACTGTCGCCGAAGGACTAGCTTCACAATCACAGGTTTGCTAGGAGCCATTGTCAGCGACACTCACTCGCGCCCGGCGTTAGCGACAGAACTCACATTCCATCTGTAGCCCTAACCTTATCTGGATCAACCATCCAGCAATCCCTACAGCCATCTGCAGTACCAGAAACACTGGTCTTTCAAGGCATACATCACAAGCACTTTGCGGGTATTTTCCTGGACTTTCACTCCAGTACTTCCTGCTACTACCCTTCATAGGCACAACCCATCGAATACGCAAACATAATCATTTATACACGGAGTCTTCTCCGGTGCGCAAAATAAACATCACCAATCCAGACCAACCCGTCCAGATGGGCTTCACACAGTATGCCTATTCTGTACTTCACGTTCCGGATCTACATGCAAGACATCTTGGGGATATCCAGAATCAACCCAAGGGGAATCCCTCTACAATCCACCTTTTGGTGGGGGGAACCCATGCATATGCCAAATTAAGGACTTCATATGTCTAAGGAAGAAAGATCATTAACCCTGACGATCGCTTTGGATCCATGAAAAACTAGCCAAACAAAAAACACTACAACGGCCTTGCATCCACGAGTCTAGCCCCGGCACGCGAGTCGGGGCTCTGAAGCTCCACCGTCAGCCGAATTCCTCCTCCTTCTCCCTTGCTCTTCCCACTCTCTACCTCCTTAGAAAGAGAGAGAAGCCTTTGCTAATGAGAGAGGTTATCCTCAACTCACAGCCTTATAATAGCAGGTAGATCTCAGAACCGTTGGATCCTAGTTGAAAGGAATGAACGGCCACGAAAAGCCCTGAAAATTACTTTACTAGGCTGAACATAGCTTGTGACACGCCCGTGTCACAGGCCGTGTACCTTAAGCGACAAAGAAACTGACTTAACTAGACCAGGACACGGCCGTGTGACACGCTCGTATCATAGGCCGCGTGCCAGACACGGCTTCAGACACGCTTGTGTCCAGCCCGTGTTCATCAGTCTTGCCCAAGCATAGAGAAGGACACGACCCTTAACATGCCTGTATCACAGGCCATATGCCTCACTCGAGGATCGTTGAGCGCATTTCATCGAGCTTACTCGAGTAAACGTCGAGCTCATAGCAGGACACGACTCTGGATATGCCCGTGTCACAGGTTGTGTACCCAACTCGAGGATTGTCGACTGCATTTCATCGAGCTCACTCGAGAACACCCAGCCAACACTCAAGTGCAGGACACGGCCATGGACACGCCCGTGTCCCCGGTCGTGTACCTCACACAGAGTAGGACACGGCTTGATGACACGCCCGTGTCCTAGGCAGTGTTACCCACTCTGAAAGTGCAAGGTGGATCTGATATACTCTAGAGGGGGGGGGTGAATAAAATATTGTGCTCTCTTAAAAATCTTTACAACTTTTGTTGTATTCCTAAGTGAACAAGTCAGCAAATAAAATAAACTAAGCACACCAAACTAAGCAATCACAGATCACAGCCAAAACAAAAGAAAAGGGCAACCGAACGACACAAGAAATTTTATAGTGGTTCCCCAACCTGGGTACATCCACTCTTCTACCACCCTGGTAGGAATCCACTCAGGTTTTTGATCAGGTGCCTGACACCAACGAGCTTTTGTTCAGGTGCTCAAAAACCAAAACCTCAAGTCTTTTGGAGGGAGACTTGCAACCAGAATAATTTTGAAGGGAATAAAACCCTGTACAGGAATTGGAAATAAGGTGATGTTGTCTTCTCTTTCTCAAAGCAACTGAGAAGACTGTGGATTGATGTTAGCAGATGTTGCTCCCCCTGAGATCTTGAATTAATCAGGAATGTTGGAGCACTGCTTCAGGGTGATAGGTCTTCAAAGACCTAGAATGCCTGGACCAGAATTTGTTTTAGGAACTCCTTTGACAGATTGAAGTTTGTTGTCCTTTGAAGTATTCCTGTAGAGTTGAAGGAAGAAGACTCTTGATAATGATTGGTTGTTCTTCTTCTTCTTGAAATTGTTCTCTGGTCAAGCTGATTGTAGTAGAACTTTTGATTTCAGTATGATTGTTCTTTTGTGCAATCTAAGAGTGTCTGTCTGATTGTCTGTCTGTATCACTGGATTGCTTGTTGTTTGTGTCTGTTGCTCTGTTACTGCTTGATCCTTTTTTTTTACTTTTCTTTAGACTGACTAAGAACATTCAAAATTCGAATGTTGAGCAGTAATTGCAGTCGGCCTTGGAAGGAAGCGACAATCAATGATTTCCCCAACTGTCCCATGGAAAAACGGCATGTAATCGTCCATAGTCAATGCGCGTTCTAACGGTAACATTCCGAGAAGATCTGGAATTAATAATTCTGGAATCATCGCCAAGAAACGGGATGGGAAACCTGAAGAAGACCTAGTCTGGATTCGTCGAACGAAGAACGCAATTCGTCGAGCTGAGTTTGAGTTCGTCGAGCTGAGTTGAGGAGTTCGTCGACCAGACAAAAGAAATAGTCTTCAAGTCAATGCTGCTACAACCTTCGTCGAACAGACAATCTACATTTGTCGAGCTGAGAACCAAAATCGTCGAGCAGATAACTATCACTGTCAGACAGTATTCGTTGAACTAAGATCCAATTTGGTCGAGCGAAGATAGATTGTGGACTTAGCCAAATATTCTGCATCTGCTGATATTCAGTGTCGACATAAGCTGGTGTCGACTGATTGATCTTGGTGTCGATTCAAATCTTCTGGTGTCGACATGAATTGGTGTTTACTGATATCCTGGTGTCGACACAAACCCTAAGTGTCGACACAAATCTTCTGAATCCAGAATTCGTCGAGTAGAGAACTGCATTCGTCGACCTGAGAAGCTGACTTCGTCGACCTGAGAAGTTGAGAACTTGAGGTCCAAGTTCCTCGAGCTCATAATCTAATTCGTCGACCAAAGCTTGAAGCTGGACATAGAAAAATTCTGAAGTTGTCCAGAATGTGGCTTGATGAAGAACCATAACATTCGTCGAACAGAGAACAAGGATCATCGAGCTCAGCACTAAGAATTGCCTCACGATTGTCGAGCGTAGAACACCTTTCGTCGAGCTGAGTTTGACGAACGTCGAACTCACTTTACTTAGTCTTGAAATGCTCTAAGTCTGAAGTCTCTGATGGTCTTCCTGAAAGCTGGTCCATCTGAAGTTGAACCTAAGGACTTGGCATAGACTCTAGGACACAAAATGACCCTGGCTATACATGATGGGTCACATCCTAAGTCAATGAACCTACCCCAAATCAACTAGGGAACCAACAATCTGTAAGACCCCCCTTTTTTTTTTCTTTTTCGACATCGGGGTCTTAGGCCCAGAACCGCCGTTTTGCGGTGACTCCTTCACGCCTTGAAGGGTCATCACCACAAAGCGCCGATTCTGCCGGCCAATTCGATCACAGAAAAGTAGCAGAATAATGAAGGAAACAGAAACTGCAGTCCACAGAGAATCACATGACATAATAAATATAACTCCACGAAGGGAGTGTCCACAGAAAATAACATCAGAGTAGCAAAACGGGCTTATGCCCGGTACATCAAATCCTCACTACAAGATCTCTCATGCAGAAACAAAAGTAGAAAACTACTCAAGGTCGAGACTCACGGTCCCGGCTGTATGAACTCCGGAGCTAGACTGCCCCACCTCCAAGCGCACCGGTCTCTGGGGCTGCTCCTCCATGCTGGTCTCCGTGATCCCCTAAATGATGCGGTTCGAAAACCGTTAGTCTAAAAGACTAAGTCCTATCACCCCCCACCCCTTCCCCCACGGCTCCTAGGCACCGAGCGGAGAGGAAGAAAGGGGAGGACTTGAAGGTGGAGAATATCAAAAGCAGATGGCAGCGGTCCTATTCTAGCAAGTTCTATAGCATATAAAGACAATAAGCTGTAATCTGAAATGTAACCTTCACTTATGTGAAAAACACATAAGCCAAGGGGTCTTTTACAAGGCTCCCATCGTATAAAAAGTCCCATACCGATTTATACGTTGGGGTGTCGGTGGTCAAACAGCAGTAACTAAATATATCAAAATTAACCTTAATTTATAAACTTGCCCACACAAGCTTATAGACTAAGGGGTCGTTTTGCAGGTCCTAAAGTATAAGCGTCCCATTCCACTTATACTTTAGGTGTCAAGGTTTAAGGTAACGAATATGCTATGACATGCAAGTGGGTATGATGGACATGCAAGTGCAACACACACACCCGACTCTGTGCACACAGACCTTTAGTTCCCCCTTTTTGGAGCCGTAACCTCCCAGGATACCTCCGTAGTGGCAGACGGAAGCGGTGGGTTGGGCCTCGCCCACCTCTAAACCAGTAAAGCACTACCGGTCAGACCTATCGTACGCCTCAACGCTTGGTGCACGAAGCGGACTCCTGCGTACTCTTGCCGGCTGGCGCACCGGACTTCTATTGGCGAAGTGCTAACCACACTTGCCGAGTCAACGTATTGGCGTCGGTGCATCGACCCTCCAATACCGAAGACCCACCACCTTAATTTCCTTTCCTGTTATGCACATGCAAATTAGCGTAATCAAGGATCGAGCCGAAGCTCCCCGGACCAACACGTCCGACTCAAGCAATCGGGCCGAAGCTCCCCGGACCCAAAGTCCGCCTTTTATCCATCCGAGCCGAAGCTCCTAACCAACCTCTGGTGCCATCAGTGTTGTGGAGTGTGCAACCCTAATTACTAAGTTACTCTTTTCAGCTTGTTAAACAGTTTACGTTAACCTAGGACTGCCCCCGGTATTCCCTGTGAAGGGCTCTCAAGGGGCACTAGGAACTGTGTTGGGATTACGCCCAGCGTTCCCTTTCGCAAGGTACTTATTTTATTATTGGTTGATTCCCTTACCCATTATTTCCTCATATTTCGATATGCTAATCCTAGGGTAATTTGACTTCAACTCTTCCTTGGGTGGGACGATCTTTCGTCGGACCCGAACGTCTATAAACCCTAGATAAAGTTTCATAATTTATCATTTGGAAATAAGGCTATATTTGATTTTCTTATGAATTCTCTAATTTAAGGGTTAATGAACAAAGTATGCTAATCAGACATCAAATATTTCCACAAAAATTCTCATATGATAACATTGAGCTAAAAACACTATGCAGTAAGTTTCATGATTTTTCAGTAAGTAATGGCCTCTGACAAGAATTATTTAATATGTAATCAAAATAAAGCACTTGTGAAGTAGATGCCCTAAATAGATATCCAAAAATTCTAACAAAATTCCTACAAGATTATTATAACCTAAAACTAACTCTGCCCATGTTTCATACCCTCTCTATGGGCAGTGAGACCACAATAGCCAAAATAATTATTAGGGCATTACTATTGATTACAAATGAAGTGCTAAAAATATTGTCCAAAATTCCTCAAGTAAATTATCAGAGGCTCAAAATACCCTAATCCCCTCACTACCCAAATTTGGTTAAGTTTCAAGATGTTTAGCTAACCTAAACTTACACTACAAGTTTTAGGTTCTAAGCTAGGGTTAGGGTTTTGGGGCCCCTATCCTTTTCAAAATTAGCTAATATTTTTAACAGTGGGTTCTATATATCCTAGGAACCACCTTGCAAAATTTGGAGTTCATCCAAGGTGTTTAGGACTCATACCCTTCACAAGGCCAAAAGGTCCCTCCTTAGGGTTTGACCTAGGAACTTAGGGCAAATCTATTCCTCCCTACCCCATATTCCATGGGGAGGTGATAAGTGCTATAACAAGCCAGTGGCCCAAATTTCAGCCTCTGTTGAGGTGATTTGGTCACTCAAAACCAAAGTGCAACTTTTGACCAAAATGCCCTTATAAAGGTATGGTTAGGGTTGGGTCAAAACCTATTCAAAACACATCCAAATTGAATGAAATTTTATACAGGTACCTAATTGGAAGCCAGGGACCACTCACCAAAATTTGGGAGGGTTTGGAGGTGTTTAGGGCACCTAGTTAATTTATTTAATAATTATTAAATGTTTTCAAAAACTATAGAAATATTTTCTCCAAAAATTCCCATTTTTGGGCAGGCCCTAGGTATAGCTAGGATGGACTCTCTGCCATAATTGCAACTAATTTGGGCTAGGGGTGAAGGGTGGGCACTCAATTTAATGGCTGTCTAGCCCTAAGGGTATGTCCTACCAAAATGGGTGCCCTGATCAAACCAGGAGCCTAAATTGGTTCAAACCAATTTTAAAATAAAGTAGACAGAAAGGGCTACAAATCATGTGTTGATCATTGTCTCATACAGAGCCTCTAACTATTTTTAAAAATTTAAGACATTAAATGTCAAAAGTGTGACAGATTGAAATGAATGAAATTAATTTCCTATAGTTTAATACTGATGCAGCACGAATCTTGGCGCAAGGATCAACGGCATCTGGTCATCGTCTTCATTGAGCCGACGGCTGAGATTCGTCCCGCCTGGAGCGATTTCCAAGCCTTGCCGCCGGCGATCCAGCCCCTTCCCCGGCCGGCCACCGCCACCAACACCTCCGTTGAGGTGGTGGCTATCGCCAGGCGGCGGCTCCGCCGCCGGAGAGGCGTTTTCCGGCGGATATAGCAAGAGGTTTTCTTGCCGAAACCAGGAAAAATCCCGGATTGGATCGGGCTCAATTGAGCCCGAAACTCAAGCCTAATTAATCCTAAGATCTACCCGCGGGTTAAGGAGAGGAGGAGGACCTTCCTGGCGGCCTGGATGCGAGAGGAGCGGCGGGATGCCATGGACGACGGCGGCGGATCTCGGCTTCTGCAACTACACAGTGGAATGGCTCGTCTCCTCCAGGTAAACGCTCTAAAATGATCCCCTCGGCTCCCTGAAGGTGTTTAAATGGCAAATGGGGGAGAGGGGAGACTGGTCCTTCAATGGCCATTAACATCATTAAAGGTGTGGCTCGGGTTGTGTGGAGGGGGGCTGAACCCACCCCTTGGTGGCCGGGAAACGGCTGGAATCAACTCCTCTCCCCTAGAGGAGTTGATTACAGCCATAAGTGGTGGTTGTTAGCCTTCCTTGGCTGGCCCCTCTCTTCCCCTTCTTCTTCCTCATTTTCTCTCTCCTCCATTATCATAGAGGGGGGCTCCTTTCTCTCTCCTAGTCACCCATGGTTGACTAGTCAACCTCACAAGCTAAATGCAGCCCACTTGATTATGATGGTCATGGGAATGGGTTTAGCCTAGGGGAGAAGTGGCTTGGGCTTGGGTTAGCCCTTTGGGTTAAGTTTGACTTGACCTAAATGAGGGTTGACTTGGGTCAACATGACCAATTGGGTTGACCCCATTGGGTCCTGGGTGGCCCATTGGGCTCCCTTAAGGTCTAGTGTTACTTGAGTAGGGTTGGTTGGGCATCTTGGGGGTCACATGTCCCTTGGCAAGGGCACTTTGACCATTTTAGGGCTAGAGTTGACTTGGGTCAACATGACCAATTGGGTTGACCCCTATGGGTCCTGGGTGACCCATTGGCTTCCCTTAGGGTCTAGGTAGGGTTATGTAGGGTTACCCTGTACTTTGGAGGTCACATACCCTTAGTAAGGGTACTTTGACCAGGTTAGGGCTTGAGTTAACTTGGGTCAACCTGGCCTCTAGGGCTGACCCCAATGTGTCCTTAGTGACCCATTGACCTCACTTTAGGGTTAGGAGGGCATAGGAGGGGTCCTTTAGGCTAGGAGTAGGTCAGTTGGCCCTAAGTAGGCTAGTTTGACCCATTTAGGGCTAGGGTTGACCTTGGTCAACTGGGCCTCTTGGGTTGACCCTAATGGGTCCTTTTGGCTCTAATGGGTCTCCCAAGTATTAGGGGTGTTGTGGTAGGGTCTTGGGGTTAAGGTGTAGCCCATGGTCATCCTAAGCCATTGTTTAGAGTTCTACTATCTGCAGACCATGATGGTCTCCCACCTTTTTGTCCCCTATCTCTTGGCCCATTACTGGCTTCCTAGGGTTTGTCATGACCTAGTCATGGCCAAAACCACTCTTAGGGGTCTAGTTGGAAATGGGATGTTACAAATCCCAATAAACAAAACAAAGATTTCGTCCCCGAAATCAAGGTTGAGCCTACGGGACTTACTACAGAAGAAAAAGACCTTGTAACATCCCATCACGACGCCTTGTTTGCCAAATTAGGTTTAAAGGGAAACCTAGATCTATGACCATTTCGCCCAAATGGCAAACCAAGATTCTAATAAACAAGGATAAGCCCCCAATAAACAAAAGATAAGCCTCTATCTGCCGAGAGCAGCCCTTAGTAAATTTGAAGCAGGAAAAATAAATTAACATCTTGAGGGGTCTGAGAGGTATACCTGACTGAATAGCTCGGGGTATCTTTGTCGCATCAGGTCCTGTGGCTCCCAGGTATGCTCCTCCTGGCCGTGGTTCCTCCACAGGACCTTAACTAGTGGGACCTTCTTGCGTCGCAAGACCCGTACTCCTCGGTCATCGATCCTCAATGGCTCCAAACGAACCGACCGGTCTGAAGCTACCGGCCCTTCGGTGGTCAAAATCTGCTGCTCCGGGCGCAGCAAGGCCCTCCTCAGCGAAGAAATATGGAAGACGTCGTGCAGCGCTTCCAGCTCTGGTGGTAACTCCAGCCGGTAGGCCAGGGGTCCGATCCGCTCCAGGATCCTATAAGGGCCCATGTACCTAGGACTGAGCTTCTTCCTCCGACCACGCACCCGCGAGACTCCATGCATGGGACGGATCTTCAGAAACACCCGGTCCCCCACCTGGAACTCCACCTGCCGATGCCGGGCGTCATAGTACTTAGCCTGTCTACTCTGTGCCTCGAGCATCCTGTCCCTGATCAGCCTCACCTGTGCCTCGGTGTCTTCAACAACTCTGACCCCAACACCTTCGGATCTTCGTTCTGAACCCAAGAAAGCGGGGTCCGGCATCTCCTCCCGTACAAGGCTTCGTAAGGCGCCATCCTGATGCTGGACTGGTGGCTGTTGTTATAGGAGACCTCGACAAGGGGTAAGAGTTTCTCCCACGGTTCCCCGCGGTCCAAGATGCATAGCCTCAAAAGGTCCTCCAGCGTCCGGTTGGTGCGTTCTGTCTGCCCGTCTGTCTGGGGATGAAATGCAGTACTGAAGGTCAATCGCGTGCCTAAGTAAGCTTGCACGGATCTCCACTCCCTGGAGGTGAACCGGCCATCCCGATCCGACACTATCGTCCTGGGCACGCCATGATAACGAATGAACTGCTCCACAAACTTCCGCACCAGTACTCCTACTGAATCGTCCTTCCTGATCGGTATAAATCGAGCCACCTTGGTCAACCGATCAACGATTACCCAGATCGAGTCATTCCCTGTCCGAGACCGGGGAAGCCCGTGTATGAAGTCCATGGCTATGTCATCAAACTTCCACTCCGGCACCGGGAGTGGCTGTAATAATCCTGCGGGGTTCCTGCACTCCGCCTTCACCAGCTGACATGCCCCACAATGGGTCACGAAGTGAGAGACATCCTTCTTCATGCCCGGCCAGAACATCGTCTTCTTCAAATCAGCCGTCATCTTTGTGATCCCCGGGTGTACAGAATACCGGCTGCAGTGCGCCTCCGTCATAATATCCTCCCGGATCTGGCCTCCCTCCGGTATATACACCCGTCCTCTGAAGCACACCAGGTCGTCCCTCAGTGTGTAATCTCCTGTAGTGCCTGCCTCCAGAGCTTGGAAGATGGGCTCTAACTTGGCATCCTGCCTCTGCCCTTCTCTGACTCGGTCTCTGATGTCATCGGTAACGCCCATCGCGGCCAAGTACTCCTCATAGAGCTCAGGATCATCAGACGACACCAGAGTAATGTGCATGTCCTCTAGTCTCTGCAGTAGCTCCATAGACATCAACTGAGGCTCTGCTCCTGCTGTGGCGGCTCTCCGACTCAGTGCATCTGCTACCACGTTCGCCTTCCCCGGGTGATAGTGCATCTCGTACTGATAGTCGGATAGAAACTCCACCCACCGCCTTTGCCTGATGTTCAGTTCCTTCTGCGTGTCCACGTACTTAAGGTTCTTATGATCGGAGTATATATCACAGTGGACTCCATAAAGGTAGTGCCGCCATATCTTCAGTGCGAACACAACTGCTCCCATCTCAAGGTCGTGCACTGGGTAGTTCTTCTCATGGGTCTTCAGCTGGCGGGAGGCATAAGCTATGACGTGTCCGTTCTGCATCAGCACCGCTCCCATCCCCTGATATGATGCGTCGGTGTAGACCTGAAATCCCTCCCTCCCCGAGGGGAGAGTAAGAATGGGAGCCGAGGTCAGCCGATCCTTCAGCTCCTGGAAAGCTGTCTGGCACTGCGGGGTCCACACGAACGGTACCTCCTTCTTCGTCAAGGATGTGAGCGAGAGGGCGATTCGAGAGAATCCTTCTACGAATTTCCGGTAATAACCGGTAAGTCCCAGGAAACTTCGCACGTCTGTGGCTGTTTTCAGCTGCGACCAATCCGAAATAGCTTGAATCTTTGCCGGGTCCACTGCCAGCCCGGCTCCGCTGATAATGTGGTCTAAGAAAGCCACCTCCTTCAGCCAGAACTGACACTTGCTGAACTTCGCATAAAGGCGATGCTCCCGCAGTCTCTCCAAGGTCAGTGCCAGATGTCGTGTGTGCTCCTCCTCTGTCTTAGAATAGATAAGGATGTCGTCTATAAACACTATGACGAACACATCCAAATAAGCCTCGAAGACCCGGTTCATGAGGCTCATAAACGCCGACGGAGCATTCGTGAGCCCGAAGGGCATCACGATGAACTCATACAATCCATATCGGCTACTAAAGGCCGTCTTCGGAATATCCTCCTCCTGGATCCGCAGCTGGTAGTAGCCTGACCTCAAGTCCAGCTTCGAAAAATAATGGGCTCCCTCCAGCTGATCGAACAACTCGTCTATCCTGGGGAGCGGATAGGTATTTCGGACGGTCAGCCTGTTTAGTGCTCGATAGTCAATGCACAGGCGAAGAGTGCCATCCTTCTTCTTCACGAATAGGACAGGAGCTCCCCATGATGAGGAGCTCGGCCTGACAAATCCTGCTTCCACCAGCTCCTGCAACTGTGTCCGAAACTCCGCCAACTCCTTTGGGGCCATCCGATAAGGGGCCTTGGATACCGGCTTAGCCCCTGGTACCAACTGAATCTGGAAGTCCTTCTCCCTATGCAGTGGCAGTCCTGGCAGCTTATCCGGAAAGATATCGGCGTAGTCACGAACCACCGGAATGTTAGCAATCAGGTCCTTCTCCTCAGTCATCTCGAATAATACTTGATATACCTCGTCCCCTTGCATATGAGCCTTAACGACCTGAATAGATGAAAGCAGACGGCGGGAAACCGGAGTAGTACCTTCGAATGTCGCATAAGTGTCGCCGTGTCTCAGCACGACCCTCCCTGCCGGGCAGTCAATCTGAGCATGGTTCCAGACAAGCCATGTCATGCCCAAGACAAGGTCGAAGTCCGGCATTCTCAGGATTGTCGCCGGAGCCTCGAGTGTCACCCCGTCTATGGTAACCTCCAGGAGGCACTTCTCTGTGGACTGGATCTCCATCCCATTGGGGAGACGCACCCTCCTGGATAATCCCGTATAACATGGAATCTGGTCCAGATCCTTGACAAAATCCTCCGACACAAAGTTGTGCGATGCCCCCGTGTCGAACAGGGTATGGGCAGGCTTGCCGCACACCATCACCATTCCTAAATCAGTTTTAAGAAAGAACTTGGGTGTAAGGTTTTCTAACCTAGGTTGTGTAGTAGTTCTATCATTACTTAATATGAGCAGGGAATAATTCAAACTAAAATTATTCTCATACCTGCAATAATCCTGTCCGGGTTCCGGGGCTGTGCTAAGTCCAAAGCGTAAATCTGCTCCCCGTTCTGCCTGCGGTCGCCTCCCTGGTAACCACATCCTCGGCCGCGTCCTCGGCCTCCGAAATGCTGGGCCGGTGGGCCACCCCATGGTGCTGGAGGTGGTGCCCCCCTCATAGGGCAGTCTCTCCGGAGATGTCCCACCTGGTGACAATGGAAGCACTCCGGCGGGGGATACGCCATACCCCGGGGTCTCTGCATCTCCTGGATCCGGAGAGGTTGAGGGGCCAAGACCACCTGCTCTCTTAGCTCCTGCCTCAACTCCTGACGAGGCTGCTCCTCTGCCCTCCTTCCATCTGGTACGGTGCCTCGCCGCTGATCATTTCGGGCCCTCCGGCCCTGATCCTCCGCTTGCCGCTTCCGGCCCCGAGTGGTGTGCCAGTCGGCCTCAATCCTCTTCGCCATCTCCAAAATCCGGGAGATGGGCCCGTCAGAGACAAAAAGCAAGGCCTCCCTCAACTCCTCTTTTAGGCCCTTATAAAATCTCTTGACGTAACCTGCTTCGTCCAGCTGATAGGAGCCCGTATATCGGGCCAAATGATCGAACTCTCGGTGGTACTCCACCACCGTCCTGGTGCCCTACCTCAGCTGCAAGAACCGCTCCTCCAGCTCGTCCCTGGCCGACTGAGGAACAAAGTGCTCCAGCAGCGTGGCCCTGAATTCTTCCCAAGTGATTTCTGCAATCTCCCTATCAGCAAAAGTTGTGTCCAACAGCGTCTTCCACCACCGCTTAGCATGTGACTCCAAGCAAGATACCACCAGGGCCACCCTCTCCTCCCAAGGGCATCGTATCCCAGTCAACATCTCGTACATAACATCCAGCCACTCCTCTGTCCGCACTGCCGACTCTGTCCCCAAGTATGATGGGGGAGAGAGTCCTCGGAAGGTTCTCATCCAGTTGGCCCCTGGGTTTGGCTGCTGGGCTGGAGCCTGCTGAGCCCGGAAGGCCTCAAGGATGGCTGTAAGGGTCTGCCCCATGTCCGACTGAAGGAAAGATGTGGGGACCATGGGAGGTGGTGCAATGTCTGGAGTCTGCTGAGCTCCACTTTGTGGGGTGGGCTGAGCTGGGGGCTGCAAAACAAGCTACATTAGTACGTAATCGACTCAATAGAAGTGGACAATTTACATGTGATCCCCCATATGGGCACACCACTGCTTCCGCTGCTTAGTTTGTCCCCAAACTAAACTCGCGCGGGGGTGGCCTAGGGTTGTGGACTGTTACTTTTCGATCGAGGTCTCCTCTGATACCACTTGAAAGACCCCCCCCCCCTTTTTTTTTTCTTTTTCGACACCGGGGTCTTAGGCCCAGAACCGCCGTTTTGCGGTGACTCCTTCACGCCTTGAAGGGTCATCACCACAAAGCGCTGATTCTGCCGGCCAATTCGATCACAGAAAAGTAGCAGAATAATGAAGGAAACAGAAACTTCAGTCCACAGAGAATCACATGACATAATAAATATAACTCCACGAAGGGAGTGTCCACAGAAAATAACATCAGAGTAGCAAAACGGGCTTATGCCCGGTACATCAAATCCTCACTACAAGATCTCTCATGCAGAAACAAAAGTAGAAAACTACTCAAGGTCGAGACTCACGGTCCCGGCTGTATGAACTCCGGAGCTAGACTGCCCCACCTCCAAGCGCACCGGTCTCTGGGGCTGCTCCTCCATGCCGGTCTCCGTGATCCCCTAAATGATGCGGTTCGAAAACCGTTAGTCTAAAAGACTAAGTCCTATCACCCCCCACCCCTTCCCCCACAGCTCCTAGGCACCGAGCGGAGAGGAAGAAAGGGGAGGACTTGAAGGTGGAGAATATCAAAAGCAGATGGCAGCGGTCCTATTCTAGCAAGTTCTATAGCATATAAAGACAATAAGCTGTAATCTGAAATGTAACCTTCACTTATGTGAAAAACACATAAGCCAAGGGGTCTTTTGCAAGGCTCCCATCGTATAAAAAGTCCCATACTGATTTATACGTTGGGGTGTCGGTGGTCAAACAGCAGTAACTAAATATATCAAAATTAACCTTAATTTATAAACTTGCCCACACAAGCTTATAGACTAAGGGGTCGTTTTGCAGGTCCTAAAGTATAAGCGTCCCATTCCACTTATACTTTAGGTGTCAAGGTTTAAGGTAACGAATATGCTATGACATGCAAATGGGTATGATGGACATGCAAGTGCAACACACACACCCGACTCTGTGCACACAGACCTTTAGTTCCCCCTTTTTGGAGCCGTAACCTCCCAGGATACCTCCGTAGTGGCAGACGGAAGCGGTGGGTTGGGCCTCGCCCACCTCTAAACCAGTAAAGCACTACCGGTCAGACCTATCGTACGCCTCAACGCTTGGTGCACGAAGCGGACTCCTGCGTACTCTTGCCGGCTGGCGCACCGGACTTCTGTTGGCGAAGTGCTAACCACACTTGCCGAGTCAACGTATTGGCGTCGGTGCATCGACCCTCCAATACCGAAGACCCACCACCTTAATTTCCTTTCCTGTTATGCACATGCAAATTAGCGTAATCAAGGATCGAGCCGAAGCTCCCCGGACCAACACGTCCGACTCAAGCAATCGAGCCGAAGCTCCCCGGACCCAAAGTCCGCCTTTTATCCATCCGAGCCGAAGCTCCTAACCAACCTCTAGTGCCATCAGTGTTGTGGAGTGTGCAACCCTAATTACTAAGTTACTCTTTTCAGCTTGTTAAACAGTTTACGTTAACCCAGGACTGCCCCCGGTATTCCCTGTGAAGGGCTCTCAAGGGGCACTAGGAACTGTGTTGGGATTACGCCCAGCGTTCCCTTTCGCAAGGTACTTATTTTATTATTGGTTGATTCCCTTACCCATTATTTCCTCATATTTCGATATGCTAATCCTAGGGTAATTTGACTTCAACTCTTCCTTGGGTGGGACGATCTTTCGTCGGACCCGAACGCCTATAAACCCTAGATAAAGTTTCATAATTTATCATTTGGAAATAAGGCTATATTTGATTTTCTTATGAATTCTCTAATTTAAGGGTTAATGAACAAAGTATGCTAATCAGACATCAAATATTTCCACAAAAATTCCCATATGATAACATTGAGCTAAAAACACTATGCAGCAAGTTTCATGATTTTTCAGTAAGTAATGGCCTCTGACAAGAATTATTTAATATGTAATCAAAATAAAGCACTTGTGAAGTAGATGCCCTAAATAGATATCCAAAAATTCTAACAAAATTCCTACAAGATTATTATAACCTAAAACTAACTCTGCCCATGTTTCATACCCTCTCTATGGGCAGTGAGACCACAATAGCCAAAATAATTATTAGGGCATTACTATTGATTACAAATGAAGTGCTAAAAATATTGTCCAAAATTCCTCAAGTAAATTATCAGAGGCTCAAAATACCCTAATCCCCTCACTACCCAAATTTGGTTAAGTTTCAAGATGTTTAGCTAACCTAAACTTACACTACAAGTTTTAGGTCCTAAGCTAGGGTTAGGGTTTTGGGGCCCCTATCCTTTTCAAAATTAGCTAATATTTTTAACAGTGGGTTCTATATATCCTAGGCACCACCTTGCAAAATTTGGAGTTCATCCAAGGTGTTTAGGACTCATACCCTTCACAAGGCCAAAAGGTCCCTCCTTAGGGTTTGACCTAGGAACTTAGGGCAAATCTATTCCTCCCTACCCCATATTCCATGGGGAGGTGATAAGTGCTATAACAAGCCAGTGGCCCAAATTTCAGCCTCTGTTGAGGTGATTTGGTCACTCAAAACCAAAGTGCAACGTTTGACCAAAATGCCCTTATAAAGGTATGGTTAGGGTTGGGTCAAAACCTATTCAAAACCCATCCAAATTGAATGAAATTTTATACAGGTACCTAATTGGAAGCCAGGGACCACTCACCAAAATTTGGGAGGGTTTGGAGGTGTTTAGGGTACCTAGTTAATTTATTTAATAATTATTAAATTTTTTCAAAAACTATAGAAATATTTTCTCCAAAAATTCCCATTTTTGGGCAGGCCCTAGGTATAGCTAGGATGGACTCTCTGCCAAAATTTCAACTAATTTGGGCTAGGGGTGAAGGGTGGGCACTCAATTTAATGGCTGCCTAGCCCTAAGGGTATGTCCTACCAAAATGGGTGCCCTGATCAAACCAGGAGCCTAAATTGGTTCAAACCACTTTTACAATAAAGTAGACAGAAAGGGCTACAAATCATGTGTTGATCATTTTCTCATACAGAGCCTCTAACTATTTTTAAAAATTTAAGACATTAAATGTCAAAAGTGTGACAGATTGAAATAAATGAAATTAATTTCCTATAGTTTAATACTGATGCAGCATGAATCTTGGCGCAAGGATCAACGACATCAGGTCATCGTCTTCATTGAGCCGACGGCTGAGATTCGTCCCGCCTAGAGCGATTTCCAAGCCTTGCCGCCGGCGATCCAGCCCCTTCCCCGGCCGGCCACCGCCACCAACACCTCCGTTGAGGTGGTGGCTATCGCCAGGCGGCGGCTCCGCCGCCGGAGAGGCGTTTTTCGGCGGATATTGCAAGAGGTTTTCTTGCCGAAACCAGGAAAAATCCCGGATTGGATCGGGCTCAATTGAGCCCGAAACTCAAGCCTAATTAATCATAAGATCTACCCGCGGGTTAAGGAGAGGAGGAGGACCTTCCTGGCGGCCTGGATGCGAGAGGAGCGGCGGGATGCCATGGACGACGGCGGCGGCGCTCGGCTTCTGCAACTACACAGTGGAATGGCTCGTCTCCTCCAGGTAACGCTCTAAAATGATCCCCTCGGCTCCCTGAAGGTGTTTAAATGGCAAATGGGGGAGAGGGGAGGCTGGTCCTTCAATGGCCATTAACACCATTAAAGGTGTGGCTCGGGTTGTGTGGAGGGGGGCTGAACCCACCCCTTGGTGGCCGGGAAACGGCTGGAATCAACTCCTCTCCCCTAGAGGAGTTGATTACAGCCATAATTGGTGGCTGTTAGCCTTCCTTGGCCGGCCCCTCTCTTCCCCTTCTTCTTCCTCATTTTCTCTCTCCTCCATTATCATGGAGGGGGGCTCCTTTCTCTCTCCTAGTCACCCCTGGTTGACTAGTCAACCTCATAAGCTAAATGCAGCCCACTTGATTATGATGGTCATGGGAATGGGTTTAGCCTAGGGGAGAAGTGGCTTGGGCTTGGGTTAGCCCTTTGGGTTAAGTTTGACTTGACCTAAATGAGGGTTGACTTGGGTCAACATGACCAATTGGGTTGACCCCATTGGGTCCTGGGTGGCCCATTGGGCTCCCTTAAGGTCTAGTGTTACTTGAGTAGGGTTGGTTGGGCATCTTGGGGGTCACATGTCCCTTGGCAAGGGCACTTTGACCATTTTAGGGCTAGAGTTGACTTGGGTCAACATGACCAATTGGGTTGACCTCTATGGGTCCTGGGTGACCCATTGGCTTCCCTTAGGGTCTAGGTAGGGTTATGTAGGGTTACCCTGTACTTTGGAGGTCACATACCCTTAGTAAGGGTACTTTGACCAGGTTAGGGCTTGAGTTAACTTGGGTCAACCTGGCCTCTAGGGCTGACCCCAATGTGTCCTTAGTGACCCATTGACCTCACTTTAGGGTTAGGAGGGCATAGGAGGGGTCCTTTAGGCTAGGAGTAGGTCAGTTGACCATAAGTAGGCTAGTTTGACCCATTTAGGGCTAGGGTTGACCTTGGTCAACTGGGCCTCTTGGGTTGACCCTAATGGGTCCTTTTGGCTCTAATGGGTCTCCCAAGTATTAGGGGTGTTGTGGTAGGGTCTTGGGGTTAAGGTGTAGCCCATGGTCATCCTAAGCCATTGTTTAGAGTTCTACTATCTGCAGACCATGATGGTCTCCCACCTTTTTGTCCCCTATCTCTTGGCCCATTACTGGCTTCCTAGGGTTTGTCATGACCTAGTCATGGCCAAAACCACTCTTAGGGGTCTAGTTGAAAATGGGATGTTACACAATCTCCCCCTATTTGGGTGAGGTCACTAACAGAGCCTCAAAACAGAAACAAACAGAAAAACAAAGCAAGAAAAGAAATATATCTGGCAGAGAATTATAACACATGCAGCAGATATATATATACACAGCTTTGTTTAAACAGATAGCATAGTTTGAAAAACAAAAACAGACAGAAATTGAAACAGCAAGAAAATTACTTCTTTGGCTTCTTCTGCTTGGATCTGTCTTCAGTTGGTTTCTCTTCTGGCTTCTTAAAGATGATTTCTCTCTTTGGATCTAAAGCCTGAGCCTTTGTCATAGTCATATCAGTTGCCCCAATAATATTCAATGATGTAGCTCTGGGGACAACTGCTTCTGGATGAAGTTTCATATAATCATCAACATTGAATAGCTTGTTTCCGCTGTCAAACCTTTTCAGCTCTTCTTTTCTATAATTTGACATTGTTGTGAGTCGTGATGTATCTTTGCCTTCAGCATTGGCTTTATTAATCAGAGATAAGACAATTAATTCCTGGAATCTAGCCATTTTTGCAGTATTAGCAGTTTCAGGATCTTCAAAATGGATTGGAGGAGAGAGAGGTCTTTTTGGACTTTCAGCTTTCTGTACTTCAGAATTTTGTTGCTGCTGCTGCTGATGTTGTTGATGTTGATGTCCTGAAGAGGATGGCTGCCTCTGCTGGCTGCTTCTAGAAGATCTCCCTGATTGTCTCTGATATGTTTGCATTGGGGCAGATCTCTGAGAGCTAGAGGAGCCATATGCACTAGCTGCTGGAGGAGGAGGAGGAGGATCCTTCCTGTATCTGTGCACTGGAGGAGGGGAATATTTCCTACTTCTCTTTCTATCCTTCTGCTGGTTCTTTGATAGCCACATCCATCCAGGCATTCCCTTGTATGGAGTTACATTATCAAGAATGTAGTAAGGGGTGTCTGCAGTGGGATTTGGCTTGGGAGCTGAAGGAGGAGGAGCCTTTCTTTTCTTAGACAACATCTTATTTTTCTTACTGGCTGCATCTTCATCTGAGTCATCATCATCATCTTCTTCTTCACAATTAGAACCCTGAGGGATGTCATAAAGAGCATCCAAAGCTTTCAAAACTTTATCAGAAATAACTGCTTTTTCTAGAGGAGGGTCAGAAGGTTCAGGAACTGGAATATCAGCAACAGAAGAGGAGGAGACTGTAAAGGAATCAGAAATAGTGGAGACAGAGCTTTCAGCTACTGCCTTATTCTCCTCTTAAATATCAGCCTGGATAAGCTCATCCAAATCAGGCATTTGTGAGTCATCCATAACAAAGACTGGTACTGAAATATCTTTTGGAATGACTGAAGATGATGGAGCAACAACTGGAGGAGCAAAACTGTCACAGAGTTGCTTAGCAACTGCTGGACTTATTGGGGAGGTATAGGGTACAATAGCCAAACTTGGCTTAGTAAAAGCTGCTGGAAGAAATTGCATAAAAGCTGTATCAAAACTTCTTAACAAAACAAACAAATTTACTGTGGGATTTAAATAGAAATCACCAACAGGTTTTATTTGCTCCACTGACTCATCCAAATCAAGGTCAGTATCTATAAACTGAATTAATTCAATCATCTCAGAATCAAAATCTGGCAAACTATCTGTATCTGAATCTGAAACTTCTGCTGTAGAGGGGGATACTACTGTATCTGCTGCTGCTACTGCATCTGCTGCTGCTTCTTCATAGAGCATCTCCCCCTGCCTGGGTTCAGGAGAACCTGGAGCCAGGCCCCTGAATGAAGAGGGGGCAGCAGATAGGGTAGAAATCTGGGTAGATAAAGAATGAATGGAAGTCACAAGAGGTGTAATGGCCTCTTGGATGAGAGATTTGATGAGGGGAGTGAGCAAAGAGATGATGGTAGATGGATCAAATGGGGAAGGGGAAGAGGATGGAATGGATGGTGGAATAACCGATGGAATGGGGGCATCTAGCATGATAGTGTCTGTGGGTATGGTGTAAGATGGAATGGAGGACAAATGAGGGGGAAGATGGGACTGAGGAGGTGTAGGGATAGATGTCTCATGAGGTGAAGCAGGGGGTGTAGGAATGTTGGTAATGTCAAGTGGTGGAGATGGAGGAGGAGTGGGCACATGAGGAGGCTGTTTTTGTGGAAGGGGTGCTGGAAGAGATGGTGGAGATGGAATGACCTATTCAGCAGGGTGGGGAGTGGCCTTTACAGCCCTGGTGCTCTCAGAAGTAGGGATGGAAGAGGAAGAAGCCTTTAAGGGCTTGGAGATAGTCCTCTCCCATCTTCCAAATAGAGCGTATGTAAGGTTCTTGCTGGCATTGATGAATATGGTCGGGGAGACCATGCATTCACCAGCCTTCTCCTGGAGGAAAATTCCCAAAATTTTGCCGAAGCAGACCTCTTTCTTGCTATTCTTTTTCTTTATCATCTCAAAGAAAATTGTGCCCTAGTTGACCTGTCTCTTGTTCACCACGGCGCACATAACTAGGAATTGGTGGAAGGTTATGTAATCATGCGCTGAGTGCTTGCCCATCAGTACTTTTCCTACAATGTCTGCCAGAAACTGGTACGCGGCAGACAGTTGCTTCTTCAACAGCTTATTAGGGTTGCTTCCTGAAAATCCCATTAGCTTCAGCATATCACCAAACTCTTCAGAATCCATTTCCATGTTATCTTCTCCATTCACTAATCCAAATATCTCAGAAAGAATTGCGGGAGATAACGGAATAGCAGTACTCCCGATATTTCCTGTCACGGTATCATCCTCAGAAGCAGTAGATGTATATACCCATTCTCTTATTTCAGTCGCATGTAGTTTAATTCTCCGAGTCATAAAGTCCTTTAGATTCAGTTCTTCTAGCAGTTCCAAGATGTAGAGAAAGATGGGATCCGAATGTTGGAAAGAATCGAAGTCCATATCAAAACCAGTATCAAATTTCATTGCTGTCAAAGCTCCTGCGGGAATCGCCATTGATGACCTGCAAGAAAAACACAGAGAAAAACGGCGATCAAGAGCAAAGGAACTGAAAGCGCGGGATGGAGGTCGAAGAAAACTTAGATATAAGATTTTCAGAATATGAATCGCAAACTCTGTTCCACGAAAAAGAAACAATTCTTCGAACTGAGGTCGACGAAATAAATTATAGACAAATAATTCGTCGATCTCATCCAGAAGAATTGAAAATAATTCATCGAACTCTGTTCGACGAAACGTCTTCTGAAGCAAAGTTCGTCAATATCCGGTCGACGAAAATTGTTTCCTCACACAGAGAATTCGTTGATCTCCGTTCGACGAGAATCTCTCAAACTTTCCCTACTTCGTCGAACTCCGTTCGACGAACTCTGGAAAATTCGTCGAATGCAGACAGAAACTAGGTTAACTATTCTCCATTAATCATTCCCAGTTGATTTATAAAAAACAAATGAGTTTTCTCATCCAAGGGCTTGGTGAAAATATCTGCTCTCTGTAGATCAGTAGGAATATGGATTAAGTTAATTTTCTTTTTGTCTACATTATCTCTAATGAAATGATGTCTTATTTCAATATGTTTAGTCCTAGAATGGTGAACTGAATTCTGTGCTATAGCAATAGCACTAGTATTATCATAAAATAATGTTGAATTATTTAAGTTGACACCATAGTCTAGGAGTTGATTTTGTATCCATAGCATTTGTGAACAGCAGCTGCCAACAGCCATGTATTCTGCTTCTGCAGTTGATGTAGACACAGATGTCTGCTTTTTACAAAACTAGGAGACAAGTCTCATACCTAGGAACTGGCAAGTTCCAGAGGTGCTCTTTCTGTCCACTCTACATCCAGCATAGTCAGCATCTGAGTATCAAGTTAACTCAAACTCTGACTCTG
The DNA here is from genome assembly GCA_039583875.1 of Platanthera guangdongensis. Taxonomy (NCBI): domain Eukaryota; kingdom Viridiplantae; phylum Streptophyta; class Magnoliopsida; order Asparagales; family Orchidaceae; genus Platanthera; species Platanthera guangdongensis. Next base: position 85,207,315 of record CM077159.1, read on the forward strand.
CAGGATACTAGAGTCCTAGTTTAGCACAACTCTTTATATATCTCAAAATTCTTTTTAGGAAAATAAGGTAAGATTCTTTAGAGTTCACTTGGAACCTAGCACAAAGGCATGTGACAAACATTATATCAGGTCAGCTAGTTGTTAGGTATAATAGGGATCCAACAATTGCCCTATAATGTTTCTGATCTACAGGTTTCCCTGCTGCATAAGAATCCACAACAGCATTTGTAGCCATAGAGGTTTTCATTCATGAAGCATCACCCATCCCAAACTTCTTAATAAGCTCTTTAGCATACTTAGCTTGGGAGAGGAAGATACCATCAGGGAGCTGCTTCACTTGGAGACCAAGGAAGTAGGAAAGCTCACCCATGCTACTCATCTCAAATTTAGAATGCATGAGGTCAGCAAACCTCTTGCACAATTTGGGATCAGTAGACCTAAAGATGATGTCATCCACATATATTTGTACTAACAAAATTTGATCCTTATGACTTCTAGTGAAAAGAGTTTTATCTAAGGTTCCTCTTGTAAATTTATGCTCTAAAAGAAAGCTTGCTAAGGTCTCATACCAAGCTCTTGGAGCTTGCTTTAAACCATAGAGAGCTTTATGCAATTTAAATACAAAAGAGGGATAAGTTAGAGAGATAAAACCTGGAGGTTGTTCTACATAAACCTCTTCTTGAAGCACTCCATTCAAGAATGCACTCTTGACATCCATTTGGTAGACTTTGAATCTCCTGTGAGCTGCATAGGCTAGGAATATTCTTATGGCCTCTAACCTTGCAACAGGGGCAAAGGTTTGGTCATAGTCAATTCCTTCTTCTTGCCTGTAGCCTTGAGCAACAAGCCTAGCCTTATTTCTCACTATGTTCCCTTGAGCATCCAACTTGTTCCTGTAGACCCATTTGGTTCCAATAACTGGGTAGTTATGGGGTCTTGGAACCAAATCCCAAACTCTACATCTCTCAAACTGATTTAGTTCCTCTTGCATTGCAATGATCCAGTGGGGATCTTGCTCTGCTTCATGGATGGTGAGAGGTTCAATTTGAGAGAGAAAACATGCATGCATCAAGTCTTGGTTGAGTTGGTGCCTTGTCTATACACCTACTGAAATGTCTCCAATCACTTGAGATCTGTGGTGATCTCTAAGTGTGACAAGATCAGTTGGTGGAGTTTGTTCAGCAACAATTTCTGTAATTAATTCCTCTTGAGGAATGATACTAGCTGTTGAGGGAAGTTCAGCCACTTCCTCTTGAATTTCTTCTTCACTATCTTCAGCAACCTGTGGAGTAGGATGGGTTGATACCTCTTGGGTAAGGTTTAGTCCATCCATAGACTCACACAGTTGTAGAACCTGCAAAAGGCTATTGGTAGAAATCTCTTTCTCCTTATAAGACATGTTAGCTTCATCAAAAGATACATGAATAGATTCTTCAATTTTAAGGGTGGATTTATTAAAAACCATATAGGCCATGCTTACTTGGGAATATCCTAGAAAAATCCCTTCTTCAGCCTTAGCCTTAAACTTTCTAATATATCTTTTGTTATTTGTGTGAATGTAACAAATGCAGCCAAAAACTTTAAATTAAGTGATTTTAGATTTCTTCCCTTTAAGTAATTCATAGGGGGTGTTATTTTTCAGTTTATGTATAAGACTTCTATTTAGGACATAATTAGCAGTATTTACAGCTTCTGCCCAAAAGGATAGAGGCATGTAAGCATCTGCTAATAATGTACCTGCAGATTCAATGAGTGTCCTATTTTTCCTTTCAGCAACCCCATTTTATTGGGGAGTTCTAGGAGCTGAGAAGCACTGCCTGATACCTTCCTTCTCACAGAACTCGTGCATAAGAAGAGACTCAAACTCTGTGCCATGATCACTTCTGATCAATGCAACATGAGTAAAGAACTCAATCTATATGGTCCTGAGAAAATCTGTAAGAACCTTGAATGTATCTGACTTAGCTCTCAGAAAGGCTACCCAACTGAATCTAGAGAAGTCATCAACAATCACTAAGGTATAAGACTTCCCTCCTAGGCTTTGTACTGCAATGGGTCTAAATAGATCCACATGAAGCAAATACAATATCCTAGGTGAATCACTTTTATTAATGGATTTAAAGCTAGTTTTGGTTTGCTTGCCTAATTGACAAGCCCTGCATAGACTTTCCTTCTTGTAGGGGCCAGAAGGTAAACCTCTAACAAGGTTGTCTTTAGATAACCTAGATATATTCTTAAGGTTTACATGTCCTAATCTTTTATTCCATAACTCATTTTGATTACTAGTAACATTCAGTAAGCAGATATCAGTTGTGGCAGATATAAAATCTACTAAATATATGTTAACTTCACTAAGTCCAATTAAAATAGTTTTGTTTTTATTATCAATAATAGAACGGGAAGTAGAGTTAAAGTGTACCTGATAACATTCATCACAGAATTGACTTATGGATATAAGGTTATGTTTAAGTCCTCTTACATATGTTACTTTCATGAAAGTAACTGATCCAATCTTCACTGTCTCATATCCTTCTGATTGACCACTGTTGGAATCTCTAAAAATCACCTTTGGTCCTAGCATGGGCTTATAATTGGATAGATTGCCCTTGCTGCCTGTCATGTGTTTGGAGCAACCACTGTCAAAGTACCAGGTTTGACTCACCCTTGGACAGCTCTTCACCTGTACCTGCAAAGAAAAACAAAATTCAATTGTTCTTGACCCAGGTTACCTTGGGTCCTTTATTTGGTTGAAAAGAAAAGCTGTAAATAACTAATAATGCAGGTTGGGATTTATAGCCTAAGGGGTGATATCTCCTAGGTGGAATTACCCAATCAGCTACTGGATTAAATGTCTTATTAATAGGTTTAAAATTTCTGTAAGAGAAATGATTTAGGTTTGGTCTTTCTGGGTTCGACGAATTGTTGTAAGTTTGTCGACCAAAGTTCGACGAATAGGGCTGAGATCGTCGATCTCTGCTCAGAGAATGATAGTAGTCATCTTCTGCGCCCCAAGTTCGTCGACCTCTGCTCGACAAACCATACACAGTTCGTCGATCGCAGTTAGGCGAATTATTATAACTGAAGTTTGCGTTCAGTGTTCGTCGATCTGGGTTCGACGAACTAGCTACATTTCGTCGATCTGAGTTCGACGAATGCTGCTGAACTTTGTTTTTATTTGCTATTTTCAGATTTTTGTTTCTCTTGTCTATAGGTTTTGGATTGTTTTCTGACCTTGGTTTGCCTATTAATTTTTCTTTTCCCTTTGCAGAAATAAACTTGATGGGGTTTGAAAGAATATTTTTCTTAATTATGGGGGGTAAACTTGATGAAGCACCCAAGCCCAACTTGCCATTTAATCTGGCATTCACTGTGCTTGTAATGTCCATCAGCTTGAGACTTCTCCCATTGAGAGATTGCTCAAGTTGTTTGGCCTCACATAATTCAGATTCTAATTTAATTATTTGTTCATTAGCTTAGGTTAGTTGGTCTGTTAGCTTTATGTTCTCTGAATTTACAGATTCAAGACTTTCTACTCTTTCTCTAAGGTTTTTATTTCTTTTTCTGAATTGATTAAGTCTAAGCACATAGATTTGAATTCAGCTTTAAATAAATCAGAACTAAAGTCAAAGCTAGAAATAACCTGATCTGCCTCTAAGTCTGAGGCAGCTTCATCTTCAGATTCTTCTTCTGATCCAGAATTGCTCCTGGAGGCATCAATTGCCATTAGGCACACCTCCTTGGATCTTGCTTCTTCCTCTTCTTCACTTGAACTGGAAGAGGATGTTTCTTCTTCAGTGTCACTCCAAATCTCAGCAACAAAACCCTTATCTTTCTTTTTATATTTGCTGGAGGAGGGTCTGCTGATGTGCTTTCTCCTGGAGTCCTTTTCACTGCTCTTGTCCTTCTTCTGGTTTTCTAGACATTCTGAGATGTAATGTCCAGGCTTTCTGCACCCAAAACACACAACCTCCTTGGTTGGTGTCTTGCCATACTTGGGCTTATCATCTTGTCTGGATGATTTCCTTCTGAAATCCTTCCTTGCCATCTTGTAGAACCTTTTGTCAAAGAGGCTCATGAGTTCTTCATTGGAAGTTGATGTCTCACTTTCTTCAGATGCTTTGAAGGCTATACTGTGCTCCTTTCTAACTGGAGTTGTTGCCTTCTGTTCTGCTATTTCTCTTGATTTGACCAGCTGCTCATAAGATTTTAACTTGCCTAGTAGATACTCAGTTGATATCTTATTGAGGCTTCTGTCTTCTTTGATTGGCCAGATTCTGGAATCCTAAGAGCTAGGGAAGCACATTAATATCTTATCATTCACCTCTGTCAAGGTGATGTCCTTATCCAAGGTCTTGAGCTCATTGATAATTAAACTCAACCTGTTATACATTTTAGCCACTGATTCTGTCTCATCCTTTTTCAAGTTCTCATACAGGGATATGAGATTAGATCTTCTGTCCTTTCTTTCATCTGCAGAGCCAGCTACCATTTGGTTGAGCGAATCCCAAATGGCCATGGCTGAGGTGCACTCAGCCACCTTCTGGAATATGTCATCTGACATAGTCTGGGCTAAGATATTCATTGCTTTAGCATCTGCCATTTTGGTTTTCTTGTAGGCATCATTGTTTTCTGGAGGGGGCACTACAGTCATGTTGGTGGAGGTACTTGTAGCTGCAGGTGCTGGAGGTACACCTGTCAAGATAACAGAAAAGATATCATCATCAATAGAATTCATATATAATCTGATTCTTGTCTTCCAGATAGCAAACTTGTTAAGATTGCAAACTGGAGGTCTGAAGCTTGCATAATCTTTGTTTTGGGCCATGTCTTGTGAAGAAATAAAATTTAACAGCAAACACAAAACAATCAGATCTCACCAGAGGGATCTTTGTGGTTCAGGTGTTAGCCTGTACAACCACTAAGGTGTGGTATTTTTAACCAACCTCCCTCTGATAGCAATTGAAAGTACAAGGTGGATCTGATATACTCTAGAGGGGGGGGGGTGAATATAGTACTGTGCTCTCTTAAAAATCATTACAACTTTTGTTGTATTCCTAAATGAACAAGTCAGCAAATAAAATAAACTAAGCACAGCAAACTAAGCAATCACAGAGCACAGCCAAAACAAAAGAAAAGGGCAACCAGACGACACAAGAAATTTTATAGTGGTTCCCCAACCTGGGTACATCCACTCTTCTACCACCCTGGTAGGAATCCACTCAGGTTTTTGATCAGGTGCCTGACACCAATGAGCTTTTGTTCAGGTGCTCAAAAACCAAAACCTCAAGTCTTTTGGAGGGAGACTTGTAACCAGAATAATTTTGAAGGGAATTAAAACCCTGTACAAGAATTGGAAATAAGGTGATGTTGTCTTCTCTTTCTCAAAGCAACTGAGAAGACTGTGGATTGATGTTAGTAGATGTTGCTCCCCCTGAGATCTTGAATTTATCAGGAATGCTGGAGCACTGCTTTAGGGTGATAGGTCTTCAAAGACCTAGAATGCTTGGACCAGAATTTGTTTCAGGAACTCCTTTGACAGATTGAAGTTTGTTGTCCTTTGAAGTAGTCCTGTAGAGTTGAAGGAAGAAGACTCTTGATAATGATTGGTTGTTCTTCTTCTTCTTAAAACTATTCTCTGGTCAGGCTGATTGCAGTAGAACTTTTGATTTCAGTATGATTGTTCTTCTGTGCAATCTGAGAGTGTCTGTCTGATTGTCTGTCTGTATCACTGGATTGCTTGTTGTCTGTGTCTGTTGCTCTGTTACTGCTTGATCCTTTTTTTTACTTTTCTTTAGACTGACTAAGAACATTCAAAATTCGAATGTTGATCAGTAATTGCAGTCGGCCTTGGAAGGAAGCGACAATCAATGATTTCCCCAATTGTCCCATGGAAAAACGGCATGTAATTGTCCATAGTCAATGCGCGTTCTAACGGTAACATTCCGAGAAGGTCTCACATTAATAATTCTGGAATCATCGCCAAGAAACGGGACGGGAAACCTGAAGAAGACCTAGTCTGGATTCGTCGAACGAAGAACGCAATTCGTCGAGCTGAGTTTGAGTTCGTCGAGCTGAGTTGAGGAGTTCGTCGACCAGACAAAAGAAATAGTCTTCAAGTCAATGCTGCTACAACCTTCGTCGAATAGACAATCTACATTCGTCGAGCTGAGAACCAAAATCGTCGAGCAGATAACTATCACTGTCAGACAGTATTCGTCGAACTAAGATCCAATTTGGTCGAGCGAAGAAAGATTATGGACTTAGCGAAATATTCTGTATCTGCTGATATTCAGTGTCGACATAAGCTGGTGTCGACTTATTGATCTTGGTGTCGACTCAAATCTTCTGGTGTCGACATGAATTGGTGTTGACTGATATCCTGGTGTCGACACAAAATGTCTGGTGTCGACACAAACCCTAAGTGTCGACACAAATCTTCTGAATCCAGAATTCATCGAGTAGAGAACTGCATTCGTCGACCTGAGAAGCTGACTTCGTCGACCTGAGAAGTTGAGAACTTGAGGTCCAAGTTCGTCGAGCTCAGAATCTAATTCGTCGACCAAAGCTTGAAGCTGGACTTAGAAAAATTCTGAAGTTGTCCTGAATGTGGCTTAATGAAGAACCTCAACATTCGTCGAACAAAGAACAAGGATCGTCGAGCTCAGCACTAAGAATTACCTCACGATCGTCGAGCGTAGAACACATTTCGTCGAGCTGAGTTCGACGAACGTCGAACTCACTTTACTTAGTCTTGAAATCCTCTAAGTCTGAAGTCTCTGATGGTCTTCCTGAAAGTTGGTCCATCTGAAGTTGAACCTAAGGACTTGGCCTAGACTCTAGGATACAAAATGACCCTGGCTATACATGATGGGTCACATCCTAAGTCAGTGAACCTAGCCCAAATCAACTAGGGATCCAACACACTCTCCTCAGCCCAGTCATCCTCGAGACTTGGGGCATTACACTACGTGCTCGTGTGCATACGCGTAGAGGCGCGGACACTATTCTACGCTCGAAACTCCGGTTGTTGCCGTTCGTTGGAATCAATCGAAGCACCTATGCTGAGTATCAACTCAATCACGCAAAGGTACAAATTTATTTACTGCAATATTACTTCTTGATTAATGATCATCGCAAGATCCACAAAACTGCTTTTGGGTATTCCTTATTTTCTCTCATTTCCATTGCGCGCACAAATGTTGTGCCACCTTAGTGAAAACCCAACAATAGTATTAGAGGGAGGTTGTACGATGATCATTTTTTCAGAAGTTGCCAAATCCATGACGTATAGATTTAGAGATTTTAGAAATATTGTTGTGTACATTGGAAAATGTGTACCAGATTTGAAGAAGCCTCAACTTACTTAATGATATGAATCACGGTGTATTTGATGTTGTTTTGAGTTTATATGTGCAGGTTAAGTAAATGCAGGAATGCAGAAAAATTTCTAAGTCCATATATCGACACCGGGAGAAGCTGTGTCGACACTTATGAAGGCTTGTGTGGACACTGGAGAAAAGATGTGTCGACACTTGGAGTTAATTGTGTCGACACTTGGGAAGGCTGTGTCGACACCAGAAGAAACTGTGTCGACATACAGAGGCAGTGTCGACACACAGAGAAGCATAGTCGACATCAACTGTGTCGACACATAGAGGCAGTGTCAACACACAGAGAAAGTTTAGTCGACATCAACTGTGTCGACACACAGAGGCAGTGTCGACATACAGAAGCTTAGTCGACATCAATTGTGTCGACACACAGAGGCAGTGTCGACACACAAAAGGCTTTGTCGACATCAACTGTGTCGACCCACAGGACTTGTGTCGACACACTGCAGAATTTCAACAAAGTAAATTTGTATGAAGAAACGAAGTGACTGTGTCGACACCATAGAATCAGTGTCGACACATTCTACAGAAGTTGTGTCGAGAAGCAGTATCAACAACAAAGGAGATGTGTCGACACCACCAAGGCTTGTGTCGATACTTATTCCACTTGTGTCGACACTTAGTCTACTTATGTAGACACATGATGAAGTTCAGTCTCGACACTTGCTGACAGACAGAATTTCAAGAAGTGATTGGATGACTTGACAGCTGCCATTACCAACCGGTCTACTGCAACTGTCAGAGTTGTCAGCAGTTTGTTAGAAACCGGATCAACCGGTTACCATGGAGAAAGTCTACATAAAGGCATTCTCCTTCAACAATAGATGATTGATGAACTAATAAAAAAAAGTATATACACATACATAAGAAGATTTTCGTCAGAAGATATAAGAAGTTGGAGAGAGAGAGCTCCATCTACTCAAGTGCAGTTGCTGAACCAGGCTGCTAAGAAGGATTTAGATTGTGATCTGAATATCAAGAAAGAAGATGATTGAAGATCAACTTCACAGGAGATTCAACCCTACTGAGTTCAGATTCAAGAAGCTTTGAAGAAAGCTAAGAGTGATTGTTCTCTGCCATCAGATTCTTCCAAGAACTGATCAAGAAGTCATCCATCCATTCTCTCTCTACCAGGGTGGTGGTTAAATACTTTGTTAAATCTATTTTTTTGTAGGATCTTTTAAAGATCTGAGTTGTAAGCCTACGTTTATAAAGGCTGAGTGTAGGAGAGTATTTTCTCTGAGTGGTAGGTCTTATTGAAGGCTGAGGTAGGGCTGTGAGCCTGAGTTGTAGGAGATTGTGATCTCTGAGTATAGGCCTTGTTGAAGGCTGAGGTAGGGCAGTTTGCCTGAGTTATAGGAGTGTGGACTCACTCTGAGTTGTAGGAGCCTTGTTGGGTTCTGAGCTGTAAGATCTGAGGATCTGAGGTGAAGAGAAGAAGTTAGGCCGAATCTAGCACACTGCTAGATAGGCGAAGGGGGAAAGTGGATGTACCCAGACCTTGGGGAACCACTATAAAATCTCTATGCAATCTATGATTGAATGATTCTGTGAATCATGTGCTGTGTTAGCTGTATAATTATCTGTGTTTGAGTAATTTGCTGAATAAATATTCTGCCTTAGAAGAAAAAGGAATTACACCTATTCATCCCCCCTCTAGGTGGTTAGACACTAATTCTTTCAAGTGGTATCAAAGCCAGGTTTCTCAAAGTTAGACTTAACAGTCTGAGTGAGATCTGTAAGGCAGAATTAAGTTCAAGAAAATGGGTTCAGGAGAAAACCATAAAGAATTGGGTTCAATGAAATTGCCCATATGCAGGAAAGAGATATTTGAAATCTGGAAGGAAAGGGTCAGATTGTTTATGGAGGCATCTGATCCTAGAATCTATATAACAGTTAAGGAAGGACCATATGTTCCTATGAAGATTTCTGTTCTTAATGCCAATCAAAGAATTCCAAAGGATTTCTCTAAGATGACTAAGGATGAAATCATCTTGGCAACAATGGATAAAAGAGCCCAGAACATTATAGTAAGTGTCATTGATGATTCAATATTCGAGAATCTAATTCATTGCAAAACCTCCAAGGAAATGTGAGACACATTGATAGTCTACATGGAGGGTTCTGAAGAGGTTAGGCAAGATAGAAAATCTATGCTTAATCAAGAATATGAGAGTTTCAGACAAGCCAAGTCTGAAAGTATTACTGAATGCTATAAGAAGTTCTATAGGATAGTCAATGAACTTATGTCTTATGGAAGAGTTTTCAGTACTTATGAGTTAAATGATAAATTCCTTAGGTCTTTGACTAAGGATTGGGACACAAAAATCTGTGCCATAAGAGAAGTGGTCAGACTGGCTGTGATTTCTCCTCCAACACTGTTTGGAAAATTGTTGTCATATGAGATGCAGTTGTTAGCTAGAAAGGAGGAAGAGAAAAACACAAAGAGTGACTATAAAGAAAAGTCAGTGGCTTTAAGGGTTGAAGCTACAAGAAAGAATTGGAAAATGTCTCCATCTTTTCCTAAGAGAGATGCAGAAATTATCTCAGAAAATTCAGATAATCCCAGTTTAGACAGCAGCAATTCAGATGAAGACTTTGCAGCATTTACAAGGCAGTTCCAGAGATTCTTGAAGAAGAAACAGTGGAAATCTAGGCCTTCCACATCACAGTCCAGGGATGATTATTATCAGAAAGGGAAATCATCCAGGAAGGACAGGAATGGGACAAAGCCTGGAAAGTCAACTTCTTCCAAGATTATATGATACTGTTACAACAAAGTTGGACATGTTGTTGCTGACTGTACAGATAAGAGAAAGGAGTCTGCTATTAGAAAGAAGTCACAGTACAAGAGCAAGAAGGAGAAATCCTTGGTTGCTGAGAAATAGAAAAGCTTAACAGATCAATCAACTTCAGAATCAGAATTTGAAGCTGAGGCATATATTGGTCTGTTTGCAGAAGAAGAGGATAAGTTCATGCAATTACTGGACTCTATCTATGAGCAGGAAGACCATCAGTGCAAAGGACTAATGGTTGTGTCAGAAGAAGACAAGTGCCAGTATCAGCCTGGCCCCAGTAAGGTAAAATGTGTTTCTGTAGATTCTGATTATTTCACTGAGTCAAAATCAGATGCCTCTCCATCAAGAGATGAAGATGTGTCTGAATTTGAAGGAGATATTCATTAGTTGATAGATGAATATGGAGATTTATTGCACACACTTAAGAGAAGTAAAAACCAGGCCAAAAATCAGGCTAAGGAAATTGCAGCTCTTAAGTTGGCTGCATCTGATTCGGAGAAGTTGCTGGATCAGAAGTTGAATGAGATAGCCAGACTGAAAAACATTATTGTTATTCATATGGGTACTATCACATTCAAAATTGATCAGATTAAAAATCTGGAAACTATACTTCAGAAAGAGAAGGAGATTGTAGTTAGTTTTTCTAAGCCAAAATCTGTATTACCCTTGATTGATGAGTTTGTGTCTCAAAAGGGTAAGGCTGGATTAGGGTTTAACAGAACTGCATGGAACGCTAAGTCCAATTCTAGAGGGAAAGCCCCAGCACAAAATAACAGACCTGCTGCAAATATTACAGCTAAGATTGCACCTAAAAAGAGGTACAATAAGTTTGAATGCTGGTGCTGTGGAAAGAGAGGCCACTTTGCCTTAGACTGTTGGCATAATTCCAGTGTCAAGGAGAGTAGAAGTCTGCCTGTTAGAAAAGCTGCAGACAGATTTGTTAAGTTTCAGACTAACTTACACCAAGGACCAAAAAATTATTTGGGTTCTAAGGTTAAGTAATCTGTGTTGCAGGTGAGTCCAAGTTGTCATGCCCCTATATGGTGCTTGGACAGTGGATGTTCCAGGCATATGACTGGAACAAGGGGATTGCTGAAGTACTACTCACCTATGTTGAATGGGCCTAAAGTAATCTTTGGTGGTTCTGAAAAGGGAGTCATCAAAGGTTTTGGTAACATTTCTAATAACTCAGTTACAATCACTCAAGTGTCCTATGTAAAGGGTTTGAAACACAACCTAATTAGCATAAGTCAGCTGAGTGATTTAGGTTATGACATTTCATTTGTTAAGAATGGTTGTCATATCAAGAGGTCAAGTGATCAAGAGGTCATATTGACTGGACATAGAAAAAGAAATGTATATTGTCTAGACTTTGTGTGTGAGAATAGAAATTCTCCTATCTGTCTTGTAGCTGATGAGAAAGTCTCTCATTGTGTCAAATGGCACAAGAGGCTAGCCCATCTTAACTACAAGACCATTTGCCAACTCATGTGCCGAGGTTTGGAAAACACTGTAATTTGAGTAAACTATTGTAAGGCCTTAAGGCCATGTATTTGTGTATTGTACGTTCATTTCTTCGGGTTTTGTTTAGTGGACATTCATACTGTTGGCAGGGTTCTTTATTTATTGAAACTCTTTAATTGCTTCCGCTATAATGTACTCTGTGTAGGACGTTGATTCTTAGTTGGATGGTTTCCATTGAGTAACCTTCCAGTCTTTCTGTAGTATATGGCGTCGGGCCTCGGCCGGACCTACTACTATATGCTATGCGACGGATATGGGGTGTTATAATTTGGTATCAGACTACTGCTTTCGGTCAACTTAAATGAATTCGTGGACGAATTCTTTTAAGGGGTGGTGAGCACATGTGTGTGCGTCATCGTTATAACATAAAAGAACCCATGAATGTCCACTTAGGAATGAAAATACACGTGTTTGGGGAACCTGCATGTTCCTATAATTGCTTTTGAAATTTTGTTTGGTCGCTTAACAGTGTTTTGTACAACTATAGGTGACCAGAAGTGGTGTAGGGCCATCAGAATGCCTGGTTTCTCAGGCTAGTAGCGCACCAAATGATGCTCCTGCAACACCTCCCTCGGCAGAAACCATATGATTGGTTGCTGAAGAAGTGTTTGCCATGATCAACGCGCAGCCTGCAATGAAAATGAAGTAGCCCGCTCCTACGATGGAGCAGGTACCGCTTCAAAGGGATGAACCGAGAAGGGTGGAGCAGGTGGTGATGGCGCCTTTGGTGCCTAGGAGAGCAACTGAAAGCCAGCTCAAACATGTTATGGGCTTCAATTCTCCTGTGTTCTCGGGGTTGGGAACCCCATCCCAAGCTGAAAACTGGCTCTCCCGAGTGAAGAGAGTCTTGACAGCGATGGAAACAGAGGAGTGATAGATGTCCACTATAGCTACATTCCTGTTGGATGGAGATGCTAGGCTGTGGTGGGAAGCTTTGGAGCTACATCACTTGGGGGGAAGGCAACTTATGAATGTCTCGGTGGAGGAGTTTTCGAGACTGTTCTTGGCAAGGTACCTTCCCTCGGCTCAGAGGATAGCATTGGAGAATGAGTTCCAGAAGCTGACATAAGAAGAGAGTAGCGTGGATGAGTATCTCCACGAATTTACTTCGTTGGGTCGGTACGCTAGCTCTACGTTCGCGGATGAGGAGCGTAAGACAAACCGATTCTATGAAGGTTTGAGGGATGACTTAAGGATACTACTCTCGGGGCCTATGACGCAGGGCTTCTTGACCCTGGTCAATACGGCCCGGACTTTGGAGAAGGACCTGAAGAGTGTGCAAGCGAAGAAAGACTCCAGTGCTAAGAGGTCGGAGTTCAAAGTGCTGAACTCCTCAAAGTATGTGTTCCGGAAGTGGAACAAGAAATTTAAGACTTCAGGTCCAGCCCCCTCTTCTGGTGCTTCTGGGGCGACTACGGGTCGAACCCCGGGCACATATTACAACTGTAGGAAGCTGGGGCATTATGCCCATGAGTGTCGGGGTGGACGTCCAAAGTCTGAGATGAAGTCAGGAGCAACTAATGAGGAAAAGGGCAAGGTGGTGGAGTCAACCGCATCCCATTATGCTCAACCTAGAGTTTATAATCTTGGCCAGCAGGAGGCCATTAAGCAAGCGGATGTGGTGACAGGTACGGTTTAAATGTATAGAGAGTTAATTTTTAAATACTTGTTATGCGCGTGTTACCTTACCACTACTTGTATAGGATTTGTTCGGATTTGTTGGAATCCGGCGAGAGCACTCTTTGATACGGGTGCTTCGCACTCCTTTTTGTCTGAAAGATTCATATCGCGCATCGGAGTACCTTCTTTGATGGCGAAGGACAAACTGGATGTTTTGTTGCCGAATGGGTGTTTGATGCGCGCGGATAGGATCTGTGGTGTTAAGATTCGTATTGGGAGTCAAGAGTTTGATTTGCAAGTGTCGTTACTACCGCTGGTGAAGTTTGACATAATATTTGGCATGGACTGGATCTCGGAGCAGCAAGCATAAATTGATTGCAGTCGCAAGGAAGTCAAGTTGGGAACAGGTCATGAGATGACTTTTACGGGCTTGAAAGGTTTGAGCAAGACTTTGATGACTGCTCTTCAGGTGGTGAAGGCGGTTTGTGCTGGTGTAGAGCTGTTCTTTACGCTAGCGGAGGTTGCAAAGCCTAAGCCTACGTTGGACAGTATTTCAGTGGTATCTGAGTACCCTGATATGTTCCCGGGCAAACTTCCTGGAGCCCCACCTCAATGGGAGATTGATTTCACCATCAAACTAGTGTCAGGTGCGAAACCTATGCCACGCTCTCTGTATCGTCTAGTGCCTAAGGAAATGGTGGAGATGAAGGTGCGACTTCAAGAGTTATTGGAGCAGGGTTATGTGCGTCCAAGTTCGTCGCTGTAACGTCCCGAATCGCACTAGGCCCCTCGTGCGTGTTTTGAGTCAGGATAGCTGACTAGGGTTCATGGGGAGTGCTGAAAACGGGGCAGCACATGTGTAAAGGAGGAGAAATTAGAAAAGCATGAGACACGGGTAGAGACACGGGCGTGTCCCTACCCGTGTGCGTGTGCATCGAGCTGAACTCGACGAGGCATGTCGAGATCGGTGAGCTGTGTCGACATCATGTGACACGGGTAGCGACACGGGCGTGTCCCTACCCGTGTGTGTCGAGTTACACTCGACAGGGCGTGTCGAGACTGACGAGCTGTGTCGACACCATGTGACACGGGTAGAGACACGGGCGTGTCCCTACCTGTGTGTGTCGAGTTACACTCGACGAGAGGTGTCGAGATCGACAAACTGCGCGTCGACTTTGACGAATTAACATGACACGGGTAGACACACGGGCGTGTCCCTACCCGTGTTCTCCAGTCGATGATTTTGATCGAGATCGACAAAATGTTGAGATCGTCGAAATGTATCCCGAGAAGGACACGACCAGGGCACATGGCCATGTCATATGGACACGGGTCGGGACACGGGTTGGGACACGGGCGTGTCCCTACCCGTGTCAATTATTGAACCGACATGGAAACTGTCGTTGCCGCTTCGCCAGGCAGGACACGGGTAAGGACACGGCCGTGTCCCTACCCGTGTCACTTTTCATATATAAGGGAAGAGAAAACCCTAGCCATTTTCATGCTCATTTCATTCCCTATTTCCTGTGAGAACTCCTGGTGAGAGAGAAAACTGCTGGAGAAAGTTCTACAGGAGAAAATCCACCATCACCGTAAAGAAGAAGATGCCACCAAGGAGAATTACGAGATCCATGGCCGGAAATGGAAGAACCGATGGAATCGATGTGAGTTTCCTACCGTCTCCCTTGGTGCTAGATCTATAGATATCTAAGCGAGACGTCGACTCAAAAGAGTCTTGACATGTGAGAAGATGCTTTCTCTAGGGTGAGGCCAATCCGGGGCTTGTGCTCTTGGTTAGTGGTGTCTTCAACCTCTCCGATCTTCTATGTGGAGATGGGGGATGGATTCGTGAAGAGCAAAGGCCTCATGAGGGTGAATAAGGGTGGAGGAAATTCTGGAATGATTTGGGAAGATCGCCTTGAGGAGAAAGATGAACCGATTTCGTTCATTCCGCCTTAAGATGCATGCAGAATCTGTATGCTGCGCGCAGCGAACTTCGTGGCCATTTTTAAGCATGATATGTCCAGATCTGGGCTTTCGGCTAAATACGAAAGAGAAAGCCCTTGCAAATACCTTTCCAACGAATGGTTGCATGACTTTAGGCAAATTCTGTAGCCACAGGAAAGTCTAAACGAAAATGGTGTTCAACAAATCCTGCATGCAGAAATTGTGTTCTGTACGCAGCGGACTTCAAGTCCGATTTCAAATAGGATAAAGTCAAATCTGGGTTGAGCTCTGAATACAAACGTTGTGGACCATGGAAATACCTTTCCATCGTGGGGTTACATGTCTTCACCGGATTCTTGTAGCTTCGGGAATCTCCGGTCGAAGTTGTTGTCCAGATTCAATCTGCACCTAAATTCTGGGTTTTTATAAGACGGATTTGGATTCGGTGGAATTAATATTGCAAGATACTTGGTTTGGATGAACTCTTATAATTAATCATTTGTTGCATGACTGATGAAGCTTATTAATCAGATTTCATATAATCTCATTGTGTAGCAAGCTTATTTGAATAAATTGACTTGATAGGAATTGATAGATTGTTACTTATGCGCATCATGTTCATAATATGTCATTACCATTTGGAAAGAGTGATAGATCTTTATATGCGCATCATGTTATAATAGGTTGTCATCATTTGTAAAGTCATATAGAAGAATACATCATGGCCATGAGTATGTTTGATTAATGAATTGAGTTTAGTAGTCCAATACTTAGAGCGTCGTCTCCCTACGGGTAGTATTGTGAAGGGATGTAAGTGCGGTGTTGACCGTCACTTGTTTGGTTGTGTTGTGATAAGGCATGGATGGATGGTTGGGCTGTGTCCTCATGCTTATTTCTGAGGCCCCTTCCTTGTTATGTTGATATAGCATGTGCGTGTGGTGTGAGTCGACACTCGGTGTCGTAATTCTGGGTTAAGGATAGTGTGTCAGGTCTACGGGCTCGCCAGTCGTCACACCGACGGGAGTCGACAGTTAGACTTTGGGCAGTTGGGTTGTGTCCCCGGTGTTCACGTCCCGGGGCCCCTTCCGTGCCAAGTGAACGGTTGGGCTGTGTCCTCGTACTTACTTCTGAGGCCCCTTCCGGGTCACACAAGGCCAGTTCGGGCTGTGTTCTTGGTGCACATCTACCCAAGACACCGCTGGGCCATAGTACGCATGGGCTCCGCTGTAGTGTTCTTAGCGTTGAGGCGTACAGAGGCCTAAGTGAATTAGTGTGGATACCCGCCTAGTAGTAGAAGTGCCCGTTCTACTGTCACCGCCTGGCCACGGCGGCTGATGCCTGAGAGGTTAGCTACCTGCTCGAAAAGTGGGAACTATAGTCTCTGTCGACATAGCAATTGCATGGGTGTGATCATGGGTGAGTCATTGCATAACATATATAACATTTCATAACATTGCACAGCAAGATCCTCATCGTATAAGTTTGTATGGGCACTCTTATACGATGAGTTACCTTTATGTAACCTGGTCCTTAACTTATAAGTTTGTATGGGCATTCTTATAAGTTAAGTTACTTTCCTGCTGTTACTTATACTTGTTAGTTTAGTATAGCTCTTAAATAACTGCTGATTATGATACTATTACTCTTACTCTATTGTCACCTATTTGTACCTCTTTTACTTGCATATATATATATATATATATATATATATATATATATATATATATATATATATATATATATATATATATATATATATATATATATATATATATATATATACCCTTGTTCCTTTTCTCCGCCCGGTGCCGAGCAGTCGTCGGGGGAGCGGATGTGAAACCACTTAGTCATTTCGACTAACAGTTGCTACGTCTTCCTTTTTAGGAGGTCACGCCGCAGGTAGAGCAGCCGCAGACTACGCAGCAGGATAGCCAGGCCAGGACGATAGGGCCTGAAGTGATGGTGTCGTCGATACCGTCGGTTACGGATGTTAGTATTTTGATACTCTAATGTAGCCCGTTTGGGCAATGTTTAGCTGCACTCTGATATATTGTAGAAGCAAGTTTTGGCTTCTCATTTATTGATGTATTTGGACATTTTTACTTAGTGTGGATTTTGACTTCTCTTGGTTAATATATTTGGTTGGGTTGGCATGTTCTATTGATATTGTTGTAGCCGGCGGAATAGGCGTCTTGTGGTACAGGTTAGCCCGTGTGCTGATGCTCCCGCAAGGTGGCTGTTCCGGGCATAAGACTCCCCCTTCGTGCCATGTTTTGGGATCCGGGAGGGGGGGTCTTACAGTCGCCTTGGAGCGCACCGGTCCATTTTGTTAAGAAGAAGGACGGAAGCTTGAGAATTTGTATCGATTATCGAGAGCTGAACAAGCTAACGAAGAAGAACAAGTACCCGATCCCAAGGATTGATAATCTATTTGATCAGTTCGTCAGGTCAACGGTGTACTCGAAATTGGATCTCAAGTCCGGTTATTATCAGTTGAGGATAAGGGAGAGTGATATCTCTAAGACAGCTTTTAGTACGAGATGCGGGCATTATGAGTTTACGGTCATGCCATTTGGGCTGACGAATGAGTCGTCGATGTTCATGGATTTGATGAACAGGACTTTCAGGGAGTACCAAGACCACTTTGTGATTGTCTTCATCGACAACATATTGGTGTACTCGCAGAGTGAGGAGGATCACTTTAAGCATCTACATTTGGTATTGGAGATGCTGAGGAGGAACCAATTGTACGCCAAGTTCTCCAAATGCGAGTTTTGGTTGTCCTCGGTAGCGCTCCTTGGTCACATAGTCAGTGGAGAGGGAATTATGGTGGATCCGGCGAAGATTGTTGCGATACGAGAGTGGCATGTGATGTCTATGATAGCGGAAGTCCAGAGTTTTCTGGGGCTTGCCGGCTATTACAGACGCTTTGTGGAGAAATTCTCGCGAAAAGCGTTACCCCTCATGACTCTGACTAGGAAAGAGCAGAAATTTGTTTGGACGTCGGAGTGCCCACGAGCTTTTGAGGAGGTGAAGAGTCGGTTGACCGCGACATCTGTGCTGAATTCGCCGAGTGGGACCGAAGGTTTTGAGATCTACAGCGATGCTTCGGGCAGTGGATTGGGTTGTGTGCTACTATAGTATGGAAGTGTGATAGCATATGGCTCGCAACAGCTGAAAGTGCATGAGAGGAATTATCTGGTCCATGACATGGAGTTAGCGGCCGTGATTTTTTGCCTTGAAGCTGTGGAGGCACTACTTGTACGGGGTCAAGGTCGATATCTATACCGACCACAACAACCTGAAATACTTGTTGGATCAGAAAGATCTAAACATGCGACAGCAGAGATGGATGGAGTTCCTGGGGGACTACACGTTCAAAATTCATTATGTGCCTGGGAAAGGCAATGCAGTTGCGGATGTGTTGAGTCGCAGGGCCCCAGCTCAAGCCAATTGGATGTCGATCCATGACAAGCGGTTGGTTCGGGAGTTGGAGTTGTTGGATATCTCTTGCGTAGACAAGCAAACAAGTGCCGAAGTGCTATTAAACTGGACAGAAGTTCAGTGTGAGCTGGCTGATCGGATTCGGCAGGCTTTGGATATGGATGTGAAAGTCCACCTAGTGTCAACTATGTTCACCTATGGGGGGGGGGAATAGGTGACGTGCAGCGCTTTTGCGGAATTTAAATTGTACCTGCACACGAAAATAAAACAACACAACACAACAGAGTACACAAGCTATTTATAGTGGTTCCCCGACTTGGGTACATCCACTTTCACCCTTCGACCTATCTCCCAACCAGGGACGACTCGGTCTCTTCTCCAACGGGATTGAAATCCAATCCCTGCACTATCGGAAGGAACCCTTCCATACGTAGGAGTCAACACTCACTCAAACCGGGTTGCACCCAACCCTTACAACATGGAACCAACGTTCCTTTACAACAAAAGTAAAATAGAATGCACAGGAAATACAAACTACGTGAGGAGACTACGGTGTCCCTCTTCGTTGACGACGTGATCTTGAAGTCTACAAAGAGTCCACAACCTTGGTCTCTCTTGGAGAGGATCTCCCCGGAACCGGCGGCGGCAAGAAGGGCGGCAGCTAGGTTCACGGGATCGGCGGCGACGACGATGTGCGGCTGCACTTCTTTAGAGATCCAAACTTCGTAGCGAAGTTAGCTAGGTCTACCAACGGTCACACGAGGATCGGTCGTCTCGATCGATTCGGACGGGGAAGTTTTTCCCGATCAACAAATCGAGAGACAAGGGATCTCTGGATAGACGCGTGAGACTCTAAGCTTGGCTAAGCTTCTGTCGCCGGAGATCAGGAAGAAACGCGATCAATAGCGGCGACCAACTAGCGCGAGCGGCGACGGCGGCGGCGGAGCAGATTTGCGATTTTATGGTTAGATCGTGCTCGGCTTCTTTTCTGTGTTTTTGCTACTGTTCAAAATACCCGTATATATATATATATATACTGTAGATACTTTCAATTTGACCGTTGTGGGACCCGCAAGAAGAATCCCTAAATCCCGGTCCAGAATATTGACAGCGGCAGAATCCGGTTCAGGAAGTTCCAGAGAAATCGCTAAGTAAACATCAGCGAGAATCGCAGGTGATTCTCGACGAGTCGGCGAGAATCAGTTAGTGATTCTCGACGATTCGTCGAGAATCACTAGTGATTCTCGCCGAATCACTTTTTGATTCTCAACGAATATTACTTGGTATTCATGATCTGCTCTGTGATGGGTTCGGCGAGAATCACTAGTGATTCTCGCCGAATCTTACTTGGCACCGTTTTGAGGTAGCCGGAAAGAGTCGGCGAGAATCACTAATGATTCTCGACGATTCGGCGAGAATCACTAGTGATTCTCGCCGAATCGGCGAGAATCACTTGGTGATTCTCGTCAAATTGTACTTAGGCGACTTTTCATCTTTCCACCCAAGAGCTGCTCCTTGACCCATCCTTGCTCCTTGTCTTCTCTTGCATAAACACGGCCCTATACTTGAAAGTAAGTGCACTCCAATAGAGAGAGTACACGTAGGCCAACACACTGATCTGCTCAACGAGGGATTACGTCGTGCAGACCCGTGTATATTGACCTACTGCACCCTAACATTGGTGTGCACTTAGCGTGGAAAAACTGCAAGTACAACTTGAAAGATTTTATCAAATACATTGTCTATTGACCTTAGCTTGTCCAGGGGCTTCTTCAAATCAGGTACATTGTGGATACAATACCCAACAATCTCCCCCTATTTGAAGAAGCCTAAACCCTACAAGCTAAGGTGAATAGAGCATATGGGAATGAAAACCATAAACTTGAAATAGAGTTGAGTGAGTTATCCATTACCAATACCAATTTCTTGAGAACAAGCTTGGAGCCACCTTAGCCTTAGCCGAGAGGGTAATCTCCCCCTTTTCGGCTTCTGCAAATCGGGGTTGGTAGCATTTGACCCCTTGCTCCCCCTCAGTTCCTGCGTCTGTGCTCACACTTGAGTTCCTTGCTCCCCCTCAGGTCATGCACGAGCGTGGAGCTTCTGTAGTCTTCATTCGTCATAATTGAGCATCCCCAATTCAGTCTTAAAAAGATTGAACTTGGCCTCATCTAAGGGCTTTGTGAATATATCAGCAATCTGCTTGTCCGTGGGGACATAACAGAGAGAGATGTCCTTGTTCTCCACGTGCTCCCGAATGAAGTGGTAGCGCACTTCAATATGCTTCGTTCTGCTGTGCGACACCGGATTGTTGGCAATGGAAATTGCACTGGAGGAGTCGCAGTACATTGGTATTTCCTTGAACTGAAGGTCGTAGTCGGCTAACTGGTTTCTGATCCATAGGACTTGTGCGCAACAGCTACCTGCCGAGATGTACTCAGACTCTACTGTGGAGGTTTCAACACAGTTCTGTTTCTTGCTGTTCCATGAGATAAGCCTCCTGCCGAGGAATTGACACATCCCGGAGGTGCTTTTCCTGTCATCCCTACTCCCTGTAAAATCAGCATCTGAAAAGCCTATTAGCTCGACATCATTGTTTCTCGGGTACCACAAGCCAAGATTAGGACTACCTTTAAGGTATCTTAGAATTCGCTTTGCAGCGACATAGTGAGATTCCTTAGTGTTCACCTGATATCGGGCACAAACACATGTGGAGAACATAATATCCGGTCTACTGGCAGTAAGGTAGAGCAGGGATCCAATGATGCTTCTGTATTTGGTTTCATCGAAGGGATTACCTTTCTCATCCTTGTCCAAAGACATAGTGGATCCCATTGGAGTCCTCATAGAGGTTGCACTCTCCATACCGAATTTCTTAAGGAGTTCATTTGTGAACTTCGTCTGAGAGATGAAGATTCCATCCTCAGACTGTTTCACTTGAAGTCCCAAGAAATACTTGAGCTCTCTCATACTACTCATTTCAAACTTTCCTTGCATAAGTTTAGAAAACTTTTTGCAAAGATTGTTGTCCGTTGAGCCGAATATTATGTCATCGACATAGATTTGCACCAGCAAAATCTTGCCTTTGACTTCCCTGAGAAACAATGTTTTATCTATTTTACCTCTATAGAACTTGTTCTCAAGAAGAAAACGAGATAAAGTCTCATACCAAGCTCGTGGAGCTTGTTTTAACCCATATAAAGCTTTATTAAGAAAATAGACATGATTGGGAAAAGTAGGATCGACAAAACCTGGGGGTTGAGCGACGTATACTTCCTCATTCAGATCTCCGTTTAGGAATGCTGATTTCACATCCATTTGATAAACTGTGAATCCTTTGTGCGAAGCACACGCCAGGAACAATCTGATTGCCTCAAGCCTTGCGACTGGTGCGAAGGTCTGGTCGAAGTCAATCCCCTCCTCCTGTCTGTAACCTTGAGCCACCAGCCTTGCCTTGTTCTTTATGATGACACCATGTTCATCCAGCTTGTTTCTGAAGATCCACTTGGTGTCAATCACATTCTGCTTGTATGGTCTGGGAACTAGCGTCCAAACGTTGCAACGTTCGAATTGATGTAGTTCATCTTGCATGGCCAGAATCCATGTCGCATCCTTGTTCGCCTCGTCGAACTTCTTTGGCTCAACCTGTGACAGGAAGCTAAGATGCAATACTTCGTTAATAGTACCTCTTCGAGTTCTGACACCGACACAAGGATCTCCGATGATCTGATCTCTAGGATGATCCCTCACGTTCCGGAGCTCTAGAAGTCTGGCGTCTGGAGCTTCGACTACTTGTTGGGCTTCCCCTTCTTCTAAGAGATTTGTTCCATTTTGATCTTCAACATTTTCAGATGACGTGGAGGTGGAAACTTTGACGTACTTAGGAGTGTCATCTTTAGCGGTCTCATCCAGACTCAGCTGTTCAAGTCGTGCACCTGCAACTTCAAGAATACCACTGGAAGAATTGCTGTTAAGCAAACTTCCTTCATCAAATACAATATTTATTGATTCTTCTACCACTAGGGTTTTCTTATTGAAGACCCTATATGCCCGACTGTGGGAACTATAGCCCATGAATATGCCTTCGAAGCATTTTTCACCAAATTTAATACGCGGGTACTTCCCATTATTCAGTACATAGCATCTGCAACAAAAAATCCTCAAGTAGGACATGGTTGGTTTCCTGCCTTTCAGTAGCTCGTAAGGCGTCTTACGATGACGCTTGTTGATCAATGCTCGGTTTTGTACATGACAAGCTGTATTGACAGCCTCTGCCCAGAAGTATTCCGGGAGAGAAGCGTCTTTCAACATTGTCGTGCAGGCTTCAATGAGAGTTCTATTTCTCCTCTCCGCAACTCCATTTTGCTGAGGAGTGCGCGGGGAGGAAAACTCATGAAAGATACCTTGTTCTTCACAGAATTCTGTCATAGCACCAGATTCGAATTCTGTTCCATGGTCACTTCTGATTTTGACCACTGAGCAGTTAAATTCATTCCGAACCTGCTTGACAAAACTAGTGAAGATGTCAAACGTATCTGACTTTCGTTTCAAAAATAACATCCATGTAAACCGAGAATGATCATCAACAATCACTAGCGTATAGGACTTGCCTCCAAAGCTATGAACTTGCATTGGACCAAACAAGTCCATATGTAAAAGGTAAAGACATCGGGAAGAGTCTTTGTTTGCAATGCTCTTAAAGGTAGCCCGAGTCTGTTTGCCCATCTGGCATGCAGGACAGGGGCTATCCTTGATGCACTTGATACTGGGAGCATCCCGTACTAAGTTCTTAGAAAACAGCATACTAATTGTCTTGAAATTAATATGTGTCAATCTCTTGTGTCATTGTTCACAAAGAGATGCACTGCCTGTTGCCACAAGCCATACGGGGGTAGATGAATCTAAACTGAGAAAATCTAAGCAAAAGATATTTCTGCTCCTAATGCCTGATAATACCGTCTCAGAAGAGGTACGTGAAATTATCAGACATTTATCCTTGCAGAACTTAACGTCATAACCTTTATCACATAACTGACTTACACTGATCAGGTTATGGTTTAACCCTTCAACATAAGTCACGTCGGTGATAGAGATTATACCGTTGGAAATCATACCGTAACCTCTGGTGACTCCTCGATCTGACCCTCCAAAGATGACTTTGGGTCCATTCTCGACTGGAGTGTAATCACACAGCAGGCTTCTTGTCCCAGTCATATGCCGGGAGCATTCACTGTCCAAATACCAGATCGGCGTTTTGGTGGCCTTTGGACATTCCTGCAAAACAAAATTAATTTGCCTTAGGAACCCAATCGAACTTGGGTCTTAGATTCCTGGTTAGCACACTCCCCCTCGGTTGGTTAACCCTACGAGTGGTCGGCCTCGCATTGCTAACATAGGGAGTCTCGTAATGCCTTGGATTAAACCAACAATCGACGGCAAAGTGATCGACTTTGCCACAGCACCAACAGTCGAATCTATTGTACCTCTTCCTAGGCTCCTGCCCTACCCTGGGAACGGTGGGTACAGCTGGGGCCTTGGATCTGGAGGTGGAGGCCTCATGGTGACAGCAGTCACATGACTTCGTCACCTTCTGTATAACAGGCTTGGCTTTTGGTGCATGCTTTCCATTATGGCCGCTAGAGAATTGACCATAATTTCTCATGTGGATTTCCTCATAAGGTGCCTTGAGGGCACTCTCACCGAAGTTCCGGGGAAAGGTCCAACCATCATATCGGCTCTTTGGCTTTGCAACCGAGGACCGGAAATGATGACCAAAGGTTGATTCAAAGTCATGTTGGTTGCAAGGAAAGCTAGGCATTCTGAACGCAACAGGGCTAAGAGGAGCCTTACCCTTTTCATCAGCAGAGGCCTTCTTGGCGGCCTTATTCTTCCTCTTGTTCCTGTTTCTCCTGGATGAGGAACCAGATACCCCTACATGCCCCAATCCAGCTCCTTTGGCCTGAGCAGAGAAGGTATCAACGACCGGAAGAACTGTTTTTGGCATAGAGAAGCTCTTGACGATCTTCCTTTCTGCCGCAAGTTGTTCTTCCAACTTGTCGACTTCCTCCTGCTTGAGATCAAGGATCTTTAAAGACTCTGAATGCTTTGAAGTCAGGTAGAGGTGCTCCTGTCGGAGAGAAATCAAGCTAGTGACCTCTTCCCTTAGGGATACACACTCACCCTTAAGGAATTTCACTTCCTTCTTCTCAGCCTTCAGTCTCTTACGGCACTCCTCGAAAGTGTTGAGCAGAAGCTCATATTTCTCGAGGAGCTCCGCTTCACAGGCCGAAGGGCTATCCTCAGGTTCATCATCCTGAGACTCAGGATCAGAGTCGGAGTCGGAGAGAGGAGTGTGAGCTTTTACCTTCCCAGTAAATGGGGGGCATTCTCCTTCTGAGTCGGAGCGACCCACCAGCCCGAAGTAGGCTTCCTCATCATCACTGGAGTCTGAGGAATCAGACTCACTCAGTGTCTTTGGCCTTTTGGCGATGTAGCTCCGTTCTTTCTTCTTGTCTCTCGAAGATTTGTGCTCCTCTTCTTTCCCTTTTTCTCTCTTGCCTTGATAGCAGTCGGCCACGACGTGTCCTGACTTATTACATCCAAAGCAAATAATGTCAGAGGAGCGATGTTTGTTTGGTCTAGAAGCATACCTGTTAGAAGAATAATTTTTCTTCTGAAGCCTGGAGGAGGAGCCGTCTCTCTTTCTTTGATTCCTCATCTTGAGGAACTTCTTGAACTCTCGAGTGATGAGGGAGAAATCCTCCTCCGACAGCTCTGAGCTGGAGGAGCATGGCTCGGAGTCCTCCTCCTCATCCTTTTTCCTGGCACGGTATGAAACCGCACCCTTGCCTTTTCTGGAGTGACTAGCTTTTAGAGCCACAGTCTTTTCTTTGGCTGCAGCCTTCTCTGCTTCTTCTTCTGCTTTCCTGGTGTTCAACTGAAGCTCATAGGACATCAGCTTCCCAAACAGAATTTGCGGGTCAGTCTCAGCTAGCCTGCCAAACTCTCGGATGGCGCAGATCTTTGTGTCCCATTCCTTAGTAAGGGACCTAAGGAATTTATCATTGAGTTCACCATTAGTGAACACTCTACCGTATCCTTTGAGGGCGTTGACGATCTTGAGGAAGTTCTCGTAGGTGACTCCGATCTCTTCCTTAGGCCCTTGTCTGAAGGCCTCATATTTCTGGTTCAGGAGGGATCTCTGATCATCCCTCACTTCATCCGTGCCCTCCATTAGGATGATCAGGCACTGCCAGATCTCCTGTGCTGTCCTGCAGTTGCTGAAGTTTTGCATCATTGAGTCATCAACCGCGCTGACCAGAATGTTTCGCGCCTTCTTGTCAAGTCCTACCAGCACCATCTCGTCCTTGTCCATTTCAGAAAGTTTCTTTGGCACTTTCTGGGTAGGATCAATGGTGGATGCCTTAGTGGGGACATAAGGTCCCTCCTCCATGATCATGAAGAGTCGAGGATCGACTGCTTCCATGTAGAACCTGATCCTTTCCTTCCAGATAGGAAAGTTGAGCCTGGTGCACACTGGGATCTTTCCTGTGTACTTGAGCCCGTCCATAGTAGATGTTTGTCTTCTTCTTGACACTAGTGGCAGGATTCAACTCAAGGTGTTAACCTTTTTGATGAGCAACCTGGCTCTGATACCACTTGAAAGTCCACCTAGTGTCAACTATGTTCACCTATGGGGGGGGGAATAGGTGACGTGCAGCGCTTTTACGGAATTTAAATTGTACCTGCACACGAAAATAAAACAACACAGCACAACAGAGTACACAAGCTATTTATAGTGGTTCCCCGACTTGGGTACATCCACTTTCCCCCTTCGACCTATCTCCCAACCAGGGACGACTCGGTCTCTTCTCCAACGGGATTGAAATCCAATCCCTGCACTATCGGAAGGAACCCTTCCACACGTAGGAGTCAACACTCCCTCAAACCGGGTTGCACCCAACCCTTACAACACGGAACCAACGTTCCTTTACAACAAAAGTAAAATAGAATGCACAGGAAATACAAACTACGTGAGGAGACTACGGTGTCCCTCTTCGTTGACGACGTGATCTTGAAGTCTACAAAGAGTCCACAACCTTGGTCTCTCTTGGAGAGGATCTCCCCGGAACCGGCGGTGGCAAGAAGGGCGGTGGCTAGGTTCACGGGATCGGTGGCGACGACGATGTGCGGATGCACTTCTTTAGAGATCCAAACTTCGTAGCGAAGCTAGCTAGGTCTACCAACGGTCACACGAGGATCGGTCGTCTCGATCGATTCGGACGAGGAAGTTTTTCCCGATCAACAAATCGAGAGACAAGGGATCTCTGGATAGACGCGTGAGACTCTAAGCTTGGCTAAGCTTCTGTCGCCGGAGATCGGGAAGAAACGCGATCAACAGCGGCGACCAACTAGCGCGAGTGGCGACGGCGGCGGGGGAGCAGATTCGCGATTTTAGGGTTAGATCGTGCTCGGCTTCTTTTCTGTGTTTTTTCTACTGTTCAAAATACCCGTATATATACTGTAGATACTTTCAATTTGACCGTTGTGGGACCCGCAAGAAGAATCCCTAAATCCCACTGATTCTCAACGAATATTACTTGGTATTCATGATCTGCTCTGCGATGGGTTCGGCGAGAATCACTAGTGATTCTCGCCGAATCTTACTTGGCACCATTTTGAGGTAGCCGGAAAGAGTCGACGAGAATCACTAATGATTCTCGACGATTCGGCGAGAATCACTAGTGATTCTCGCCGAATCGGCGAGAATCACTTGGTGATTCTCGTCGAATTATACTTAGACGACTTTTCGTCTTTCCACCCAAGAGCTGCTCCTTGACCCATCATTGCTCCTTGTCTTCTCTTGCATAAACACGGCCCTGTACTTGAAAGTAAGTGCACTCCAATAGAGAGAGTACACGTAGGCCAACACACTGATCTGCTCAACGAGGGATTACGTCGTGCAGACCCGTGTATATTGACCTACTGCACCCTGACATTGGTGTGCACTTAGCGTGGAGAAACTGCAAGTACAACTTGAAAGATTTTATCAAATACATTGTCTATTGACCTTAGCTTGTCCAGGGGCTTCTTCAAATCAGGTACATTGTGGATACAATACCCAACAGGATGGCCGCATGAAGCAAATCATGGTTGATGCTTTGGATGGGTCAAATTCCCAATTTATTGTTGAGGATGGATTACTATGGAAAGAAGGTCGTCTGTGCGTCCCAAACGTGGGCAATCTGCGGGCGGATTTGTCGTACAAGGCTCATCATACCAAGTACTCGATCCACCCAGGGAACACGAAGATGTATCGCGATGTGAAGAAATTGTTCTGGTGGCCAGGACTTAAGAAGGATGTGGCACTATACATGGCGAAGTGTCAAACATGCGTCTTAGTGAAGGTGGAGTGCCAAAATCCGGGAGGATTCTTGAAGTCCTTGCCTATTGCGGAGTGGAAGTTTGACGACATTACTATGGACTTTGTGCATGGTTTGACAAGGTCGCAGAAGGGAAACGACGCCATCTGGGTGGTCGTGGATCATTTGACAAAAGTGTCACACTTCATTCTGCATAGGAAGGATGACTCCGTGGAGAAATTGGCAAGGTTATATGTGGATAATATTGTGCGGCTTCATTGTGTGCCCCGCAGCATCATGCTTGACCGTGATGGGCGGTTCACGTCCAATGATTGGAGGCTGGTGCAGCATATGTTGGGAACAAAGCTGATTTTCAGCACAGCCTTTCGTCCGCAGATGGATGGGCAGACCGAGAGAGTCAATAGGACAATGGAAGACATGCTTCGGATGTGCGTCCTAGACTTTGGGAAGCAGTGGGAAGATCACCTATACTTGGTGGAATTCTCTTACAATAATAGCGGCCAGGCGAGCATACAAATGGCGCCCTTCGAGGCCCTTTATGATAGAAGATGTCGCACGCCGTTGTCTTGGTTGGAAACAGATGAGTCAAAGTTGTACAAGCGCCAAGAGGTGGAAGATGCAACGTCGTTGGTTCGAACGATTCGAGAGAGATTGCTAATCGCTCAGGATAGCCAAGCTAAGTACTATAACGCCAAGCATAGGAGCGTGGAGTTCACTGTTGGCGACTGGGTGTACTTGAAGATCAAGCCATTCAAGGGTGTCCCGCGGGTGCGGCGCTTGAAGAAGCTAAGCCTGAGGTACCTTAAACCGTTTGAGGTTCTGGAGCAGATTGGCGAAGCAGCTTATCGATTGAGGCTATCAGTAGAGCTAAGTGGTCTACATGATGCATTCCACATATCGGTGCTACGGAAGGCGGTGCAAGAGCCTTCGCAAGTGATTGCGGTCGCTCAAGTGTCGGTCGATAATGGGTTGACGACGAAGGTCAAGCCCGTTCTCATTGAGGACTCGGAAGTCAAGCGGCTACGCAACAAAGAGATCAGGATGGTCAAGGCCCATTGGGACAACTGCGGTCGGGAGGAGCTCTCGTGGGAGCGAGAGCAGACCATGCTTGAGGAGTACCCAGAGTTATTCCACTCATGTACCATTTAAGTTTTTTGTATATCGTTCCTTTATGTAATTTCAGGACGAAATCCTTTTAAGAGCGAAAGAGTTGTAACGCCCCGAAACTCAAAAGAACGGCGGGTGGCATTTTGAGCCAAGTTTGGAACTTGGCAGTGGTCACACGGCCTGAGACACGGGCGTATCCCTAGGGAAGGTCTTGCTCGGGTCGACGACCTGACCGAGAGGTCGATGAATTTGGAGTCGGCGATCGTCGAGCAGCGAACACGGCCTGAGACACGGGCATGTCCCAGGCCGTGTCCTTCTCGGGGTGAAGGTCGGGCCGTGTCGTGGGAGACACATGGTGTGAGCACACGGGCATGTTCGGGTAGACACGTGCGTGTCAGTTTCGACACGGGCATGTCGAGTACCCGTGTCCCTTGCGGGACGTTTTTGATCCTGTGTCGAAGGAGGAACACGTCACACTATACGGTCGTATACTGTATGACACGGGCATGTCAGGTCGGACACGGGAGTGTCGAGAGCCCGTGTATTTTCCAGGACGCATCAGTTTCGACGGCGAATTGGTAACATGGCCTTGGACACAGGCGTGTCACAAGTCGTGTTCAGCCCAGGTTTTGGATTTCAAACCCGAATCGTGGCTGTCTGTTTCCTTATTTTGGGATCCGACGGTTCAGGGCTGTTCAGGCTATGTTATACCTGAATATAGGGTTTTGAATCCTTCATTTCATCCAAATACTATCTTTCTAAAGTTCTAGAGAGAGGGGAGAGCAAGGAAGAAGAAGGAAGGAAGATCCGGCCGCCGGCGGAGCTTCGGAGCCCCAAATCGCGAGCCGACTTTGGATCTACGGAGGCGAGGACATTACTGTGTTTTTCATCCGCATAGATTTCCATGGCGCCAAAGAGGAATGCTACGGTAACGATTCTCATCCTAGGACATGTGAAGTCCTCTTTTCTTTGCATAAGAAGCCCGCTCTCGCGAGTTTGCGGTGAGTTTGAGGCGTTCCTTCGGGTAGACATGAATATTCCTCATTATTTAACATGTAGAGTCCATAATCGAGAAATTGACATAGGCATGATGTGTGAATCCTACCCGGACAAGTCGGTCTGGATTGGTGATGTTGCATTGCATGAATGGCCAGAGAAGACTCCATGCGGATGTTTGTTTTTCGGGTTTTCTACGTGGTAGATTGCAATAGGGAGCCTTGGGGACTAACTCCAAGGTGCACCCGAAAAATGGGGCAGATGCATGGTTCTGCCGTCTTGCTGGCCTGGGAGCCAACTTGCACATAACTGGGTTATGTAATATTGCGTATTCGATACTTGGGCTTCGGGGAAACTTAACCCGTGCCGATGATTTCAATTGTCGTGGCAAGGTGAGCAACGAGTTGAGTGGAACCATTCCTGCTCTATGCGGTTCGGTGTTAGAGGCCTACCGATGGCATAGAGGTCGGGTCTTAGGCTGTCGATGTTTTCAAGTGACGTGACTTCTTTTTGAAAGACTCTTTTGCTCACGAGAATTTGCCGTCCTAGAGGCGGTGGTGAGACAGCAGACTTTGATCGTGTTCACCGAGAATGTGCCGTGAGAGCACGGGGTGTGTGGTCGTGCGTGCCTACACCTGTGATGAAGTGTTTTTACACTATACTGCCTGGTTATGCTAATAAAGTGCAGGGAAGGAGCATCATCGCCCCGAGTTTGTGGGCGAGATTGTTATAATTTGGTCAGCATAGCTGACCGTTGCTTTTGTTTGTCAGCGTTGCGGTGGATTGTTGCTTGCAGGTGTTGCGGAGCCAAGTGGTAAATAGCGGGCAAAATCTCATGTTGCTGAGCCGGCCCTCGAAGGCCTAATTATTGAGTGTTTACTTGTATTATTCATGTGTGACCGGCCTGCGTGCTAAGGTTTGGAAAACACTATAATTTGAGTAAACTATTGTAAGGCCTTAAGGCCATGTATTTGTGTATTGTACGTTCATTCCTTTGGGTTTTGTTTAGTGGACATTCATGTTGTTAGCAGGGTTCTTTATTTATTGCAACTCTTTAATTGCTTCCGCTAGAATGTAATCTGTGTAGGACGTTGATTCTTAGTTGGATGGTTTCCATTGAGTAACCTTCTGGTCTGTCTGTAGTATATGGCGTCGGGCCCCGGTTAGACCTACTGTTTTATGCTATGAGACGGATTGGGCGTGTTATAGATACGACAACACTTATACGACCTTCGAAGGTATTATTCCAGTCTCCGGCCATCTACTTTCTTCTGTTCAGGCTGTCAAGGCCACCTGTAGGGGGATGAGGTCTATCAGTTGTTGTTTGAGATGGCCGAGATCCAGGACCCTATGGTTAGCATTCTGGTTGAACGAGATTTTGCAGATGTGCTTCCGGAGAAGTTGTCAGGGCTACCACTACATCGGGAGAAAGACTTCCAGATACAGCTCGTGACAGGGGCTATGCTGGTATCCAGAGCTCCGTATCGTATGGCCCCGAAGGAGTTTGTAGAATTTCGAAGCCAGCTACAGGAGTTAGTGGAAGATGGGTTTTTCAGCCCAAGCTCCTCGCCTTGGGGAGCTCCAGTATTATTTGTGAAGAAGATGGACGGGACGCTCAGATTGTGCATTGATTATATAGCTCTGAAAATGCTGACGGTCCAAAACACCTATCCTCTGCCAAGGATCGATGAGCTATTTGACCAGTTGGAGGGAGATCACTAGTTTTCGAAGCTGGATCTAAGGCCAGTTTATTACCAACTGCATATTCAAGAGGAGAACATTCCAAAGACCGCTTTCAGCAGCAGATATGGCCTATATGAGTTCATCGTGATGCCTTTCAGGCTCACGAATGCACCGTATGTGTTCTTGAGTTTGATGAACTAGGTGTTTGAGGACTATCTCGACGTATTCATCATTATTTTCATTGATGACATCCTCATTTACTCGAGGACAGAGGAGGAGCATGCTCGTCATCTTGCTCTGACCCCAGAGAGGCTCTGAGAGCACCGTTTGTATGCCAAGTTCAGTAAGTTCCAGTTTTGGCTAAAAGAGGTTGGCTTTCTTGGGCCACATTATCAATGGAGCAGGACTAGCAGTAGACCCAGCAAAGATCCAGGTGGTATGAGATTTGCCACCGCTGAAGACGGCCACCGATGTACGGAATTTCCTAGGACTTATATGTTACTAATGGATGTTCGTGGAGGGATTCTCCCGGATTACCATTCCTCTTACATCCCAGACAAAGAAGGAGACTCCTTTTGTTTGGATTACACTGTGCGAGGCTGCTTTCCAGGAGCTAAAGGGTTGGCTTACCTTGGCCCCTATCCTTGCCCTTCCATCTAGGATAGAAGGATTTCAGGTCTATACAGATGCGTCGTACCGGGGGATGGGTGTCGTTCTAATGCAGAATGGGCACGAGATAGCTTATTCATCTTGCCAATTGAAGAAACATGAGCAGAATTACCCGGTACATGACTTGGAGATGGGAGCGATTATCTTCGCTCTAAAGATATGGCGGTACTACCTCTATGGTGTCCACTGCGATATTTTCTCGGATCACAAGAATTTGAAGTATGTGGATATCTATAAGGAGTTGAATATCCGATAAAGACGATGGGTGGTTTTCCTGTTAGATTATTAGTACACCATGCATTATCACCCTGGGAAGGAAAACGTAATGGCAGTTGCATTGAGCCGAAGAGCCACCACATCAGGAGAAGAGCCCCAACAAATGGCATGGAGTTGATACAGATGTTGGAGGACATGCAGATATCACTGGTATCCGAGGACGATCCAAAACTTTATGAGGAGTACCTGGCTTCGATGAGTGCCACTGATGACATACGAGATCTCATTGGAGACGGACAAAGGTTGTATGCGAGCATGGAGCCGATATTCAGGGCCTTGGAAGAAGGCATGGATGGGGACTACTCT
This sequence comes from Platanthera guangdongensis, assembly GCA_039583875.1. NCBI lineage: Eukaryota > Viridiplantae > Streptophyta > Magnoliopsida > Asparagales > Orchidaceae > Platanthera > Platanthera guangdongensis. Next base: position 85,240,456 of record CM077159.1, read on the forward strand.
CTGAGGGATGGGCTTCTGTGCTTTAGCGGCAGAGTTTATATATCAACAAGAGGATAGATAAGGGTGGATACCATGACTGAGGCTCATAGCAGTCGGTACTCAGTACACCCGAGGATTATGAAGATGACCACTTACCTAAAGAGGACTATGTATTGGTCGGGCATGAATAAGGGTATCACTTATTTTGTGACAAACTGCGAGCCTTGTCAGCTCGAAAAAGCAGAGTGTAAGAGTCCGAACGGATTATTGCAGCCACAACTAGTGCCGGAGTCGAAGTTCAACGGCATAGCCATGGATTTCATTCATGGTCTCCCTCGATCATGTGCGGGAAACGATTCGATATGGGTGATTGTCGACAGGTTGATGAATGTGGCTAGGTTCATTCCGATCAAGAAGGATGCTCCGATTGGTGATTTGGTGTGGAAGTTCGTGGAGTAGTTTGTCTGTTATCATGGTGTGCTAAGTTTGATCGTGTCGGATCGAGATGGACGGTTTACAACCAGAGAGTGGATGTCAGTCCAGGCTTACCTAAGGTCCCGGTTGACATTCAGTACAGTATTCCACCCTCAGACGGATGGACAGACGAAGCGTACCAACCAGACACTGGAGGCTCTCTTGCGCTTATGCATCCTGGACCGCAGGGAGCCATGGGAGAGACTGTTGCCATTGATCAAGTTCTCGTATAACAACAGTAATCAGTCTAGTATAGGCGGGGCACTGATTTATTGTTACATAAAACACTGCCACATGTGATTTTTGGGTGGTTTAGGATTGAGATAACCTAGAACCCTAGTGTGAACGCTACGGTGGGATATTAAGCCTATTGAAGGACATGAGATATATGTTCTTGGAATGTCTTGGAACTTGGTAGATGAGTTCACAAGGTGGAAATAAGACCTAGAAAATGTTACTAGAATTTTTAGGAACTTACATCCCCTCTAAAATAGTTTAGGACCAATTAGGGTACTTTTACTCATAATTTTATTGCATAGATATATGATCTTAGATGTTCATGACACTTAGGCAGTGATCTTATATAATTGTTATAAATCTCTGGAAATTTTGGTATGAATTTTTGGATTACATTTATAGTACTTCTTTCACAAACATAGTACTTGTCCTATTTGTAAGAAAAATTATTATGAGTTATTTACTCGTTTGAAAATTATGAAATTTGGTTTGAGGAATTTTTAAGGTTTCATCATGCTCTGTGAATTTTTATGTAATTATTGGAATTCTTTTTATATTGGATGCTTCACAAAGTACTTTTTGTATAATATTTTTAAATGATTTATTTTGGTAACCAATCGTGCTTAGAGAAATTATGATTTTTGGTCAGTATACTTTTCTGGTCACTCTTGACATCTGGCAAATTTGATCTAATTTTTGGATGATTATTTCTATTATTTCCTGCTTTGCCCTATTAATGTGTATTTTAACAAAAAAATAGTTTGGTGGTTAACCTTTCTTTAGAAAATTGTGAATTTTAGTATTTATAGTTATTTTGAGGTTATACACTTGTTATAATTTTGTTAAGGCCATATCATGTCAGAAAATTTCACTTGGTGTTCAAAAGCTCAATTGGCATGATTTTGCAGAAAATTAATTAAATGCCAAATAAATTAGGAAAATATTATATTCTGGGCTTATCTTTAAATTATCATGTTAGATCCCCAGTAATAATCTTAGGTCATTTGGATGTATATTTGGAGGGGGTCATCATTCATGCGCGTCATATAGCTCACTAGGTCTGAACATAGTACACTGTAGAATTAAGATAACATGTAAGCCTTGGAATGGGTAGGTGGGATAGATGGTGTACTTGGTCAGATTTGGATGTGAAAGAGTAGTTAGGTTGTGATAGCCTGGTTGTCTAAGATAAGGTCGTGCTCGGGATCGACGATGGATCGCCTTTCCCTTGGAGGAAGTCTAAATACACTTAGGTTTAGTTCAAGTGTAAGATCAGGAGATTTGGGGCTTACATAGATACCAATAATAATAAGAACCTTGCAAAAGGGGGCTTTTGGCTTCATCCCATCATAGTTTGTAGTGCCCTCGAGAGCCCTTCACAGGGAATTCCCTGGGCTATCCAATGTTAACCTTAAACCGTAGGACTAAAATGTCAAAGAGCAATTAGTAAATACTAGGGCTTCACTTTGGCTCACCCTAAAGACACATGAGATTAGCTTGGTTTGGTTAACCGATCGATAGGCTTGGTGGTTGTGGAAATAGGCAAGTTAATCCGGCGAGTTGAAGGCTCGGAAGGTAGTTGTAACCGACAGGTTAGTCCGGGGAGTCGATGGCTCGAGAATTCATGGCTACATGTGCATACGGTGGCGGGTCTTCGGTATTTGATGTACATTCACACCGATGTCGATACGATGACTCGGTGGGTCTGGTTTTCACATAGCCAAGGAAAAGACTGGTGAAATTTCCAGCAGAGTACACAGAGGCTGCACGGTGTGTTCTTTGCGTTGAGGCATACGAAGGTCTAGATTAGGCGGTGTGAATATCGGCCTAGATGTGGGGTGGCCCAACCCACTACATCTGTTTGCCACGATGGCAGGTACTTGAGAGTTTAGCTAACTCCAAATGGGGGAACTAAAGGTCTATGCGCATATAGTCATGTGTTTGTTGCTCTTGTATCAACATATCATTAAACCCACATAACATAGCATAACATGTCATCATCATATTTCAACCCTTACCCCTAACATATAAATTGGTATGTGACTTTTTATACGCTAGACCTTACAAAACGACCCCATAGTTTATAAGCTTGTGTGGGCATGCTTATATGTTATTGTTACTTTCTTTGTGGTTATTTGTTAAATTTCTTTATGCTGCACTTTACTTTTTAATATTTACTACTCCATTAGTTTAGCATTTCTAGCTTGCATTTCTTTTGTAGCATTGTGAATATTATAATATAACTACTAGATTAGGTCCACAGTCACCTGCTCTTGTTTACTCTCCACTATCAAAGATTTCCTATCATTCCTCCCACACGGTGCCTAGGTGCCACTGGGAGGGGTAGGGGAAACCAGACTTAGTCTTTTTGATTAACAGTCGGTAGGATAAATATTTCGGGGGCTCCGGATGGGAGACAGGGCGCAGCAGCAGGAGAAGCAGTACTAGCGGAGTGCGATGCACGTGGAGTTGGGCCAATCTAGCACAGGAGCACCAGCTTCGGGATCCGTGAGTGATTAGTATATTTTGCTTCTGCGAGAGTGCTGTAGGGAGGCCATGATGTACCAGGTATGAGCCAGTTTTATCTTTGTAACTTTTACTTCTTCCATTTTTGTTTCATTTCTATATGGACTGTATTGTGATTCAGCTTTCCTTATATTACATGTGATTGTGGACTTAGACTTAATTATTCTTAATTATGTACTTCTACTTCTTTGGTGATCGTACTGCCGACAGGATCGGCATTTTGTAGTGGCGATATTCTGGAGTGTGGGTGTCACGGCAAAACAGCGATTCTGGGCTTTAGACCCTAGAGGCAAAGCAAAAAAAATATGGGGTCTTACACTAACGACGAATGCTATCCTAGCGAGGTCGCGCAGTGAAGGAGCATCGCGCGTGCGAGTGCAACACAAAGTTAACGCAGAAAAGAGAAGGAAAATTTGGCAAAGTGATTTTTCATTAATATACATTTCATTACAAAAGAGGCTCGCCTCGGCAAGGTTACAAAATTAAGGGGGTGGGTAGACCATTACAAAGATAAAAGAAGGTTAGCTAGCTCTCGCCCTCGCCTATAAAATTATCATCTTTGTAGCTGGAGACGTCCCTAAAGGGCGAGCCGAAGCTGTCTTCCTTCTCGCTAGGGGGAAGTGGGAGGGGAGAACAGCTCCGGCACCATATCCCTTGCAGTCATCTCCTCATAGCCTTCTTTTAACACCTGCATGTCTCTCATGACTTGTAGGGTGTAGTCGGCGGTGCTGATGGAATTGACGTGCAGCTTATTGGCGACCTCTGCCTCGCTGAAGATCTTTGGGCTCTAGACTGGGTCGCCCGTCTTGCCGCTAGAGGGATGGAGGATGATGTCCATCAAGTGAGTGACCTCGCCTCGGAGCCCCTTATTCTGCTCCTCCAATGCCTTGCTTTTCTCCTCCATCTCAGTGGCACGAGTGCGCATACGGTCCGCTGTCTCGGCATATTGCCAGGTAAGAAAGGTAAGAAATTGTGGAAAGCCTAAGTCAAAAGGAGAAGGGGGTCAGCAGATACTTACCACCCCACCAGCAGCTCTGGCGAGGAGGCTCTCGGAGATCCCAAGCCACTTTGCCAGGTCGGCGGCTTCATCCTTCAAGACATCTCGCTCCTGCTCCACCATCTCCAAGTTGTGGCTAAGGTGGAAGCTGCGGCGAGTCAACATGTGTGTGAGCTCCAGCATGTGTATATGAGCTCGCGAGCTCTCATGGGAGAGCCGCTAGAGGCTCATGTCGTTATTGGCCGCAGCATCTTCACAATCGTACAATCCGAACCCTAAGGCATAGGCTTCCATACGGGGATGGTGGAGCTCCGACCAGGAGGGAATGAGAGAGGAGATGGATACTTGATGAGACTACTCATCCCATTGGACAATAGACATGTCGATCCATTCCTTGGCCTTCCCGTCGAGATCATAGTTCTGGTGTTCCTTCAGCAGGCCCGACTAGCGGGCCGCGAGCTCCTCAACAGTGTTGGAGGAAGGCGGGTCACCTCTGCCCTAGCCTTTCTCTAGCGACTTCTCGAGCATGGTCTCTGAGGAGCTCAAGTATATTTGTTGTTGTTATTGTCTCCCCTTGGAGTCCACCGTCTCCTTCTCCATCTTTTTTGGCCTGCAAAATTTGCATCTGAGACCCTGTTAGTTCAAAATCACTATTCTTAGGGTATCATAGGACAAGATCTGGTGTGCCCTTAAGATATCTCAAAATTCTCTTTGCAGCAGAATAGTGAGATTCCTTAGGGCTCCCCTAATATCTTGCACAAACACATATAGCATACATGATGTCTGGCCTACTAGCAGTAATATATAGGAGGGAGCCAATTATGCCTCTATAGAAGATTTCATCAACAGATTTCCCTGCCTCATCCTTGTCTATTGACATACTTGACCCCATGGGAGTTTTTATTATGGAGGCATTCTCCATTCCAAACTTTTTAATTAACTCCCTAGTGAACATGGACTGTGAGATAGACAATCCATCTTCAGTCTGTCTTACTTGGAGGCCCAAGAAGTACTTAATCTCACCCATACTACTCATATCAAACTTCCCTTGCATAAGTTTGGCAAACTTCTTACAAAGGTTATCATCAGTTGACCCAAAAATTATGTCATCTACATAAATTTGGACTAGTATGATCTTGCCCTTAGATTCCCTTAGGAATACAGTCTTGTATATCTTTCCCCTTGAGATTTTATTCTCAATGAGAAATCTAGAAAGAGTCTCATGCCATGCTTTAGGGGCTTGCTTCAACCCATACAAAGCTTTCCTAAGTCTATAAACATAATCAGGAGAGTTAGAATTGACAAAACCTGATGGTTGTTTAACATAAACTTCTTCCTTAAGTCACCATTCAGGAAGTCTGACTTCACGTCCATCTGGTAGACTTTAAATCCCTTGTGGGCAACATATGCAAGGAACAATCTGATGGTTTCTAGCCTAGCTACTGGGGCAAAGGTTTGATCAAAATCAATACCTTCTTCTTGCTTATATCCCTTAGCCTCCATCCTAGCTTTGTTCTTGATTATAATGTCATTTTCATCAAGCTTATTCCTATAGATCCACTTTGTGTCAATGATATTATGCCCTTGTGGTATGGGAACTAGCTTCCAGACCTTACATCTTTTGAACTGGTTCAGTTCTTCTTGAATTGCCATAATAAAAATTGGTCTTTATTGGCATCTTCAAATCTTTTGGATTCAATCTATGATAGGAATCTTGAATAAATGGTTGTGTTGGGACTTCTACTCCTGGTTAAAATTCCTTGGTTAACATCACCAATAATCTAGTGCCTGGGATGATCCCTTAGATGCCTGACAACTAGAGGCATTCTCCCATCAACATCTTTAGCTTTAGTGTCTAGAGCTTGCTAATATTCATCCTCATCATGTGAGCTTTGCCCTTATTATGGAATGCACACTCCTTCATCTTCATCTTGGGCAGTAGGAGGAGCTTCCTTGATAGACAATTTGTCCATCACCAATTCTATACCTGCAGGACTAGATGAGGAGATTAGTAGCTCATTATTAATCAGAGTAGATTCATCAAACACTACATTTATGGACTCTTCTACAACTTGATTTTTCAATTTGTGGATCCTATAAGCCTTGTTATGATTGACGTACCCAACAAATATCTCATCAAAAGATTTGGTAGCAAACTCAGTCATATAAGACTTCCCATTATTGAGCACATAACATTTACTACCAAAAATCCTGAAATAAACCGGGTTTTTGTTTTCTGCCCTTCATGATCTCATAGGGAGTCTTCTTATGACTCTTGGTGATTGAAGCTCTATTTAGGACATGACATGCAGTATTTACCGCCTCAGTCCTGAAATATTCTGGTAGAGATGTGTCACTTAGCAATATCCTGCCAGCTTCTATGAGAGTTCTATATTTCCTCTAAGCTATCCCTTTTTGTTGGGGTGTTCTTGGACAAGAAAATTCTTGATTAATCCCTTACTCTTCATAGAATCTTATCATCCCTTCAGACTGGAATTCAGTCCCATAGTTACTTCTGATTTTGACCGCAGTACTGTCTAATTCATTTTGAACTTACTTGACAAAGGTCCTGAAGATATCAAGGGTTTCAGACCTTTTGTTAAGATAGAAAACTCATGCAAACATAGAGAAATCATCAACAACCACAAGGGTGTAGACTTTCCTACCTAGACTATGAATTGGCATAGGACCAAACAAGTCCATATGCAGGACATATGAACACCTCACAGAGTCTTTGGCCTCAATGATCTTAAAAGAAGCTTTGGTCTGCTTGCCCTATTGGCATGCTGAGAAAATGCCCACCTTGGTGCATTTTACTATGGGACCATTTCTCACTAACTCTTTGCTAAAGAGCTTACCAATAGTCTTATAGTTCAAATGAGCTAGCCTCTTGTGCTATTGAACACAATATAAGACTTTCTCATTTGCAACTAGACATATGGGAGGGTCCTTACTTAAATAATGAAAGTTTAAACAGTAAACATTTTCACTCCTAGTTCCTATCAAGATGACCTCTTTGTCTCTTGACCTCTTAATTCGACACTCATCCTTGTGAAATACAATGACATAGCCAAGATCACAGAGTTGGATTATGCTTATTAGGTTCTGTTGTAACCCTTCAACATAAGCCACTTTTGAGATGGAGACTATGTCATAAGTGATCTTACCATAGCCTTTGGTGACTCATCTGTCTGAACCACCAAAGATTACATTGGGTCCATCATTCACAGCAGAGTACTCCTTTAGGTTGCTCCTTATTCCAATCATGTGCCTGGAACATCCAATATCCAAGTACCATATAGGGGTATGAGCACTTGGACTATCCTGCAAAACATAATTTAATTTACCTTAGGACCCCAATTTTTATTGGGTCCACGGTTCTGGTTAGCCTGAAAAAGAAATTGTTTTTCTGCAGATTTTTTGAAAGGAAGACTAGCACTAGCTCTGGGCATAGTAGGATTATACTAATAATCTAAGACAAAATGACTCACTTTGCGACAGCACCAACACTCATATATATTGTATTTTATTTTCTGAGTAGGTCTGACAGATTGGTTAGCTGCTAACAGTTCAGAAGGAAGAGCAACTTCCTAGTTCTTGTTTCTTCCAGCCACTATTTGACTGAAGGTAAGTTTGTCAGTAGAAGAGCTTGGTTTATCTTGAGTTCTACCAACAGTGGTCTTCTTTGTAGAAGAGATACTATTGATGGCCTTAGAGATACCTAAGTCAGGCTTGCTGACAGATTTGCCCTTGGTCTGAGTGTGTGCTGAGAGATGCTGAGAAAAGGCCACTGCATTTTTCTTGAGTATGGCGACTGGTGCAACAAACACAAATGGTCCATGATGTGCCATTTGAATTTTCTCATGAGGTGCCTTGAAGGCACTCAACCCCTTGCTATATCTTCCACCATAGATGTGAACATTTTTGTTCATACTAGTGGATCTACCATTCAACCAGTGACCATAGATGCTTTCTTGGTCATACCTATTTGAAGGTATCATCACTTTCTTAAAAGAGATGGGAGGCATTGATGCCATGGGCGGAACTGTAGCTTTACCTTTCCTTTAGAATGGGTAATTCTAGGGTTCACCTTAATCCTAAGACCTCTCTTATTCCTTTGAGAGGTAAAAGAGTCTATTAGGGATAATACGGTATTAGGCGTTGAATAACTAGCCACAACACTTTTCTCCCTTTAGAGCTTTTCTTCAAGATCCAAAATGATCTTGTTCTTATTATTGATGGTCCCAATCTGGATGATTGAGATGGCCTTTAGTTTGCTATCTTCCCTCATCTTCTGTCCAATAAAAATGCTGACTCAGATTGTTGGGAAGAAGCTAACTTTAGGGCGATAATCTCCTCAGCCTGGTTATTGACCAACTTCTTGCTTCTTTTCAAAGCATACAGAAGGGCACCATACTTGGCAATCAATTGATTAACATCCTCCTCAGATTTTGACCCATCTCCATCATAGGGTGAGGATGTATCAGAATTGGGACTAGTCTCACAGTCTAAATCAGAAGAGGAGCAAGATAGAGATTGTACCTTATCTAGACCAGGCTGATCCGGGCTGGATTCCTCATCTGACAATGCCATTAGCCTATAGCTTCTATAGAAATCTTCATCCTCATCAGTGTCACTGTTTGAATGTATTAGAGGGGCCATGATACCTATCCTTGTAGCAGGATAGTCTTTTTCTTCATCATCAGCAGCAACAAACAACCCAATATAGGCTTCTTCTTCTTCTTCGGAATCTAAAGAAGATGAATCACTCTGACTCCAGTTCTCTTCATTTTTGTCAAGGAAGTTCTTTTCCTTCATGCCCTTGAGATGGTGGTGCTTCTTCTCACCAGCCTCCTTTCTCTTTACAGGACAATCAGTTATGACATGTCTCGGCTTGCTGCAGTAATAACAAACAAATTTAGAGGAAACATATTTACTAGGTTTAGATTCATACCTATCTCCCTTGGAATTTTTCTTCTCATCCTTTTAGTGGTCCTTCTTATGATGAGACGAGGAAGGTCTACTACTTCAATGCTTCCTCTTCATCATCTTCTGAAACTTCCTAGAGAAGGAAGCAAATTCTCCATCACACATGTTGTCTGATTCAGCAGGCCTCCTTGGGGCAGAGGCAACCCTCTCCTTACTCTTCTTAGAGCTCTCAGCTTTGAACACCATAGTCTTTTCCATGGCATGAGATTTGATGATGATCTCCTCCTCCTTCCTAGCAGATAGTTGCATCTCATAGGAGAGCAACTTCCTAAACAGTGTGTGAGGGGGAGTATCAGCTAGCTTTGCCACCTCCCTGATGATACAAATCTTGGTGTCCCAATCTTTAGTTAGAGATCTAAGGAACTTGTCATTCAGCTCATAATGGCCAAAGACCCTCCTATAGTTCCTCGGCTCATTCACTATTTTGAAGAATTTTTCATATCAATCAGCTATGCTATCTTCCTTATTCTGCCTGAAATCCTCATACTCTTGTTTGAGTAGGGATTTCCTGTCATCCCTGACTTCTTCAGTCCCTTCCATATAGACCGCCAAAGTGTCATACATTTCCTTAGAAGTTCTGCAGTGGATAAGGTTCTGAAAAGTTAAGTCATCAATGGCATTAACAATTATGTTTTGTGCCCTCTTATCCATTGTAGCCAATATGACCTCATCCTTGGTCATCTCAGAATATTTCTTAGGTGTCTTGACAGTTGCATCCAAAGCTGAGACCTTCATGGGGATGAATGTCCCCTCTTGATCTGTTATAAAGATTCTTGGGTCAGATGCTTCCATGAATAGCCCGACCCTCTCCTTCCAGAACCCAATGCCCTCCTTCTTACAGATTGGAAGCTTTATGGAACCCAGCTACATATGGTTCTCTCTTGAACCCATGAGGATATGCTTATGCTACTCTTGGAGATCAACTCAGATTATTGTGTCCTTCTTAAGCAACCTCCCTTTGATACCACTTGAAAGTCTTTAGTTTCAAGAGTAGCTAACACCAAGAGGGGGGTGAATAGGTTTTTCAGTCTTTTAACACTTTTTGCTTTGATATAGTGTGTTGTGAGTTTGTTAAGTTAGCTTTCAAGACAATCACACACAGCACAGAGGAATTTTATGGTAGTTTCCCAGATTATGGGTACATTCACTGTCCCTCCCACCTTTCTAACAGTTTGCTAGATAAGGGCACCTATCCAAACTCAGCTCCTAAGATCTTATAACTCAGATCCCCTAGGATCTCTCAGTCTCTTCCAAGACCTACCTTCGGCACAAAGCCCTACCACTCAGAGCCAGTAAAGCTCCTACACCTTAGTGATCCATAGATCACCTACCTCAGACTTATTTCTAAGGGCCTGTTTGGTAAAGCGATAGGGGTACTGCACACCGCAGTGGCACAGAAAGTAGGTCCAAACAATAAAATAAGAATGAGCGGCCATCGTACTTTGCCAAAAACCACGCCTGCAGCAATTTATTTGCATTTCCCGATTTTCTCATGTACCCTAGCTGCATCGACTGCATCGTCATCGCTTCTCCAACCATCGCCATCGCTTCGCCAACCACGGAGGCATCGACATCTTCTCCAGGAATGCCATGTAAGTCCTATTCCTCTTCTTCAGGAACCATCGGCATCGGCATCATGCAGTTTTTTCTCGTGTTCAACTCTTGTTCCTCTTCTCCGGATCTAATAACCCACATTCAAGTCCGGTTGAACTCCAGTTCATCTTCTCCAGGAAAGCCACCAAATCCTATTCATCTTCTCCGGTGGTAAGATCTCCTTCTCAGAAATGTTTGAACACCAGTCCTCATTTTTTGCTTAATCTCGCCTCCAATTTTTTGAACTAACTGATCACTATACTAGATTGTCCTGTACATTAATGTCATGTACATTGATGTTTAGGTTTGTTAGTTATATTTACCAGTATTTTGTTAGAGCAGCTTTGTTACTGCGTGAATACCACAATTTGTTAAAGCCTTTTATACCTAACTGGGCATTTACTGGTTCATTTGTGATGGCATGCATATAGGGAATTAAATGTGTTACATGACGTGCACTTTTGTGTGTATACAAGAAGAAATGGTGAGATACTTATTGTGTATTGGACGGGGATCTATGATTTTGCTTTCCCAGATAAGGTTTTAGCAAACTGATGGCATGTCTTTTGAGATTTCTAAACTAGTTTTTTTTATATATTTTCTTCACCAAATTCTTACACACTCACACATACTTTGTGAGTTTGCATCTCTATAAATGTTTTTTTTGTTCTGTTGTATGATTTGATTCACCAAAATCTTCTTTTTGATTCAAATTTAGGCAAACGATGGGTAAACCAATGGAAGGTGTGGTTTTTGCACAATGGGAAACTGCGTATGTACACATATTATATGGCCTATGTATACAAGAGATTGAATTAGGCAATAGACCATACACTCATTTCAGTGGATATGGTTGGCCTAACTTGATAAAAAAATTACAAAGAACGCACAACATTTAATTATACACGCGCACAACTTAAGAACAAATGGGATCAGTTGAAGCGTCAGTGGAAGCTATGGAGGGATCTCGAAAGAGGGGAGAATGGCTTGGGTTGGAATCCAACCAAAAGAACTATTGATGCTTTTGATGAATGGTGGGAAGAACGCATTAAGGTTAATATTTGTGCATTTTTAATTATTTTCCTTAAAGACAATTATGTGTATTCTTCATAACAGTTTTTCTTATTATACATGTTACCAGCCGCGATGAAATTTCAATATACAAGCATAACACCCGAGCATGAAGAAAAAATGGATAAGCTATTTAGCTTGATAGTTGCTACATGAGAGAAATCATGGATCCCATCAATTGGAGAAAAGCACCCTATGTTTTCTGGACTTGAGCGTATTTTTGATAATGACGATCAAGTAGTGGAAAACAGTGCTACCCCAACTTCTAACATGAACGATAGTGGGGACAAACAATGTGATGGTGTCACGAGTGGAACTAAAGGAAATGATGCTGGTTCAACTTCTAAAATGACGTCGGGCATAAAGAGATTTCGTAAAGGGAACATAAAAGAAGCAGGCATAAAAGAGGTCATGATGGCACGAGTTGAAGGGTTACTCGACATCACACATTCGGTGGGCCTTATAGTTGCAGCACCGTTTGTTCTGCCTAGCATATATATGTTGAGCGAGACATTACACGAGCTAGAGAAGTTTCCAGAATTGTTTGATGACACATACATGTATGATTTTGCCACGATGTACTTCATAAATCTCAATAATAGGATAATTTTATTGAATCTCCCAAATGAAAGGAAGGTTTTGTGGTTGAAGAAATGTTACATTAAATCTTTGAAGTGAAGGTCTTATATCAAGCTCATGTTTTGTAACTCATGTTATGTAATATCAATGGATATCATAGCTCCTATTGATCCACAATTCATAAATTCTCCCAAGCATATTAAAAATTATGATAGATACATGCCTTATTTTAAGGACTGCGTTGGAGAAATTGATGGGACTCTTGTGGATGCATGCATTCTGGCACATGAGGAAGTCGCATATATTGGTCGACATGGATCACCAACTCAGAATGTTATGCCAGTGTGCGATTTCAATATGGGCTTCATATATGTGGTATCTGGCTGCGAGGGTTCAGCACGTGATAACCGCATTTATCACCATGTTGTGCGAGATAAAAGTTGTAAATTTCTATATGCACCTCCAGATAAATTTCTCACTGCATTTATCAACTATTATTAAAATTTTGGTCATAATAAATCATTTTAATACGGAGAAATATTATTTGGTGGATGTTGGATATCCATTAGAGACGGATCTTCTGAAACCATTTCAAGAAACAATATATCACTTGGCAGACTCCGCTCGAGGCAATCGGCCTATTAAAGGTCGCCGTGAAAAATCTAACCAAGCGCACTCATCTTTGTATTCTGTTCTTGAACGTAGCTTTGGCGTATGGAAAAATAAATGACGCATATTTAGGAAGATACCACAATACTCATTCTCAAAGCAATGCATAATTGTTGTGGCTACAATGGCCCTCTATAATTACATAAGAAGACATCCATCTAGGATTGGTCCAGAGTTCAGAGCATGTGATCTTGATGAAACGTTTGAGCATCCTGAGGCATACGAACATAGGGTACAACATCGATGAACCGACAGGATCACAGCTCCGAGCATAGAGCCAGTTACACATGAGAGGACATGTGCATCTGAGATGTCTGCTTTGAGAGAATTCATTGCAGACCAATTAGAACATGCTCGTAGGTACGATTCATACAAATGTATTTTAACAAATAAATTATTTATTTTATATTAAAATTATCTAATCTGGTGTAACTCTTTTTTGCAGATGATATTTGATTGAGTTGAAGAAGAATGACTATCATCAATTCACAAATCTATATCGCAAATATTTATGTCGAACAAATTGTTAATTTTAAGTTGAACATCATAAATTATGCCAACTTTTTAATGTTATCCCTGTTTAATTTTCATTACCGTTTAGTTCTACACCACTGTTTCACACAGCACTGCAAATACAGTTTTCCAAACAGTTTCATAAATTTTTCCACCACTTCAAAACAGCTGATTCCCGCACCACTATTTCACACCACTACTTCCTACACAACCACAGCTTAGCCAAACAGACCCTAAGTCCTATTACTCAGGCTAGGAGGATAGTCCTACAACTCAGTTCCACTCATGGATCATACCTCTGATTCTCCACTTGAATCCTACCTCAGATCTATAGAATATTCTACACTCAACCTTTAAATATTAAGCTGACACTTAGATGAAATGATCCTATAGAGAGAGTAATGGTTTGTTGATTATGTTTGGACACTAGAGAAATAATTTGTGTCTTCCTCCTTCTGTGCTGAGATAACTCAGTCCAATCTTCTTCACAGCTCCATAAAGTGTTCTTCAGGAATATTCAGCTTGAGTTTGTGAAGTAGATACAGCTAGGTCTTGTCTTTGCTGCTCCTTCTTTGTCAGAGATGTCTCTCTGAACTTGTTGTTGAGGACGAGAATGACAACAACTCTCTTACTAGAACTTTAAGATCTGTAGTTTGAACAACTTCTCTTGGCTCTTCAATAATGTCGAGCGGAAGGAGATGAAGTTCTGCACTTTCCAAAGGTTCTCAGAAGTCCAGTTTAATTTCCTGATCTGATTGCATTTTTATCACGCCATCCAACGACTCTTTGAGCATCAGGACCACCAGTAGTTGGTATCTGCAACCTTGTTTCTGCATTAAATATAGTACAGGAGGCATGTAGCGTCATTTGTCATGTACTGTAGACTTCCGGCAATATTTTGAATTTCTGCTGACGTCAGCACCTGTAGACTTAGTAGATTTCAGACAATTCATCATAGGCATTGAGTGAACAGCCTTCACTCAGCGCCAAAATACTTAGCCAATTATCCTGCAGCACAAGGCGTTGATTGATCAGTCATCACACAATGATTATAGACTTTTATCTGTCTAACTGACTAGGCATTGAGTGAGCCTTCCTCACTCAATGCATTTGGACTTAGCCGATTTCATGTGAATGGGGGCATTGAGTGATGCTTATGAACTCAACGATTATAGCCTTAGCTCTCCATCTTGATTAGGCGTTGAAATAATATCTTTCACTCAACGCTTCTGTACTTAGTTGAATTTCTGTTGAGCTGGTGTTAAGTAAACTGGCTTCACTCAACGCTACTGGACTTAGATAGATTTTCTGTCTGCTTCTTCTGTGGCTTTGACATCACTATGTTCTATCGACACTTTTATCTTAAGGCGTTGAGTGAACTGCCTTCACTCGATGCTTCTGGACTTAGCCAGAATCCTGCCTAGACATTAGTTAGGCTTTGACTGTCCATGCTTTACTCAATGCTTCTTGTCATCTAGCATTGAGCGAACTCCCTTCACTCAACGTCTGTGGACTTAGATTGATTTTTATCTTTCCGGCATCCTTCCTTATGTCCACCTAATCTGTCTTATCATTCTAACAAGTAATCACCTGTATACATAGAACTTATTTCAACCATTAGTTACACACATGTGTATGTCAATGTCTAGTAGGACTTCTTCAAATTAGGGACATTGGGATT
Source organism: Platanthera guangdongensis (assembly GCA_039583875.1). Classification (NCBI taxonomy): domain Eukaryota; kingdom Viridiplantae; phylum Streptophyta; class Magnoliopsida; order Asparagales; family Orchidaceae; genus Platanthera; species Platanthera guangdongensis. Next base: position 85,255,764 of record CM077159.1, read on the forward strand.
AATGGACCCAACAGCTGCCAAGCTCCTATAGATCTACAAGAAAAGGATGACAGTGTGGTAATTCCAGAAGATAATCAGGCTCAAGAAGCTCTATATGGTGACCTGAAAGAGGAGATCTATGTTGAGCAACCCTCAGGTTTTATTAATTCTAACTTTACTGAATATATATTTAAGTTAAGAAAAGCTCTGTATGGGTTGAAATAGGCCCCTATGGCATGTTATGAAACTCTGTCTAGCTTTCTCATTAAGAATAAATTCTTAGGGGGGAAGATAGACAAGATATTATTCTTAAGGGAAGTCAAGGGTAAGATAATCTTAGTCCAAATTTATGTAGATCACATAATTTTTGGCTCTACTGATGATGGCCTTTGCAAGAATTTTACAAAACTTATGCAAGGGAAATTGAGATGAGAAGTATAAGTGAAATCAAGTATTTCTTGGGCCTCCATGTTAGACAATCAGAGGATGGATTATTCATCTCTCAATCTCAGTTCTCCAAGGAGTTAATCAAAAAGTTTGGAATGGATAGTGCCTCCATCACGGAAACTCCTATAGGGTCAATTATGTCAATAGACAAGTATGAGACTAGGAAACATATTGATGAAACCTTGTATAGAGGCATAATTAGCTTGCTCTTCTACTTGACTGCTAGTAGGCCAGATATTATGTATGTTACATGTGTTTGTGCTAGGTACCAGTCATGCCTTAAAGAGTCTTACTATTCTTCTGCCAAAAGAATTTTGAAACAAAGGGCACACCTGATCTTGGTTTGTGGTATCCTAGGAATAATGATTTTTAACTAATAAGGTACTCAGATGCAGAATTTGCAGATTGTAGAGATGACAAGAAAAGCATATTTGGCATCTGTCAGTTTTTAGGGAGAAGACTAGTATCATGGAGTAGCAAGAAATAGACTAGTATAGCCATCTCCATTGTAGAATCAGAATGCATTTCACCTGGGAGTTGTGTATAGATATTGTGGATTCAACATCAACTACAAGATTATAGTCTTCGGCTAAGTAAAACACTTATGTATTGTGATTCATCTAGTGTTATCTCAATTGCTAAGAATCCTGTCACTCATACCAAGACAAAGCACATTGAGATTAGATATCATTTCATTAGAAAGTATGTTAAGAAGGAAGACATCAGTCTTGAGTTTGTCCCCACAGACAAATAAGTGGTCGATATCTTCACTAAACCTCTAGATGAAGCCAAGTTCAACACCTTCAAATTTGAGTTTGGAATGTTGAACTTGGAGTAGCATCATTATGTTTGCATCCATATGTGCATTTGGAGGATTAACCATTTGCATGTAATCAAGAAAGAAATGCACTAACTATCCAGGCGTCGAGAGAGTTGAGACAACTCATGGCGTTGAGAGCATTGAGTTCGTTGAGTGCACTCAACGTAATCAATCTAGCAGATCAGATTACTGCAAATTCTCATGATTAATCTCTGTCATTGATCAAATTGTGTAAATCACGACAGGTACACTCCTCTCCACATTCTCGAATATGGTTAACTATAAATAGAAATGTGCGCCTAGGATAAAACACATTGTTCCTTGCCCTATTCGACTCACTACATCCCTGCCGGAGTATTCTCGGGCAAAGTTCTTCAACTCTACAGCAACTCAAGGATTCAATGACACTCAAAGGTGTAGATTTCCTATTTGAGGGCTCTAAACTCGTTAGAAATGGATTCGAGGATGTGCCTGAAGAAGTACATCTAGTTCTTCATCTACTAAATGTCACCAACCTACAATTTGTTCTGTTAGAACCAAGTTCCATCTTGAAAAGAGAAGTGTTGGAACTGTACTATAATGCCAAAGTGGACTCGTTTTCCAAAAAGATTAAGACATCTATTAGTGGAAATAGAATCAAGATTTCCTCAAGGAGGTTTTGAAAGTCTTTGTTTTCAAGGTCAGCAAAACACCTAGAGGGGGGTGAATATATTTTTGGTCTTTCTTTAAATCTTTTAGACCTTTACCCGATTGTGTTGTACTTAGTGATTAGGTTATTTTAGCTTTCAAGATTAATCACAGACGACATAGTTGTTTTAAAGTGGTTCCCCAGATTATGGTTACGTCCACTGTCCCTCTCCGCATTTCTAACAGTGTGTTAGATAAGGCTCTTCCCCAATACTAGGATCCTTAAGTGCTTATAACTCGATCCCACGGGACCACTCAGTCTTCTCCAAGACCTACTGCTCAGGAACAAGGCCCTACAACTCAGTGATTAAACAACCACCTACCTCAGGCCAATGGCCCTACAACTCAGGCTGGGAGGATATCCCTACACTCAGATCCAAAATGTAACCTACACTAAAATTAACAAATTATCCTAACTCGGCATTTATAACATAGGCCTACAACTCAGATTCTACACAGAATCCTACCACCCGACCTTTAAAGAAAGGCTTGCAACTCAGATCCTAGACAGGATCCTACAAAGAGAATGTAATGGTTGATTTTGTTGAATTAACACTAGAGTAATTACTCTGTGTCCATTTCTTCCTAGGATGAGAAGTTTTCAGCCCTAGCTTCCGCTGATGAAGACTATGGAGATGACATTTCTATTCTTCTTCAATCAGCTACCTTTTCCTGCAGAACTCGATTGATCTGCCTCTTCTTCTTCCTTCTCAGAAATTGCTTCTGACCCTGCTATCACAGATGTAGATTGCTCCAGCTATCTCTTTTTCTTTCAGGTTCTCTATGTAGAAAAACTTCTTTATGCTCGATAAGAATGGCGAGGAAGAAGATGGAGTTTGGCCGCAATGCGTTAACAGAAAACCCTAAAAGATATCTTCCTCATCGCCGATCGATCCTTTTATTAAGCACCACCCAACGTCTCTTTACACCAGTGGTCCCACCATTAATGGCTGCTTTACAGCCTTCCTTTTATATAATAAGTAATACAGCTGGCTATTGGCGTCGTTTGTCATGTACTATAAACATCCTGCAAGGAATTCAAATTTTGTTGACTTGTTGACTTTGCTAACGTGTTGGTGTGGACTTAGCCAAATTTTCAAAATCAGCTCATGTGTTGAGTGACATTGAGCGAAAATCCTTCACTCACCGATTTTTAACCGTCACACAGCTGATTCCTTAAGCATTGAGTGGTGTTGATTGAATGTCCTTCACTCTATGATTCTGGACTTAGTCACACAGCTGTTACCTTAGGCATTTAGTGGCGTTGAGTGAATGGCCTTCACTCAACGCTTTTTTCCTTGGTCATTTCTCTGAAACTTTCCATCTTGCTGAGGCGTTGAGTGAACTGGCATCACTCAATGATTTTTGCCTCTGCCTCATCTTTTGACTTGTCGTTGAGTGGTATGTCTTTACTCAACGCTTCTGGACTTAGTCAAGTTCTGTCCTCATCTAAGGCTTTGATTTCTTGAGCTTGTATCAACGCTATCTATTATCTGGCATTGAGTGAACCAGCAAGGCGTTGAGTGAACTGGCTTCACTCAACGCTCCTAGACTTAGCTGATTTTATTTTGCTAGAAACTTTGAGGCATTGACTGAGGCAGCTTTACTCCACTAATTTGTTGTCTGGCGTTGAGTGAGTTGACACCACTCAATTCATGTGGACTTAGCCACTTTTTTGTCTTCCAATGATGAGGCTTTGATAAATCCTGTTGTATTCAGCTCCTTTTGTGCTATGGCGTTGAGTGAACTGTCTTCACTCAACACCTGTGTGCTTAGGAATTTTTCTGTCTATCCAGCCCACAACTTTGTGTCCACCTGTCCAATAAATGTGAGAAGTACTAACCTGCATGCATGAACTTACACGCACATCAAATACAACTATGTGTATATGATTGACTTGTTTAACATCTTCAAATCAGGGTCATTGGGATTAATGGACCCAACAATCGCCCCATATTTGAAGATGTCAAAACCATTGATCAAATTACTTAGTCAATGACATACATACAATATAGACAGCAATAACATGTTATTGTTAATTAGAGTAAGGGTACCTACTCCTCCTAGAGGGTAACCTACTCCCCATGTTTTGATGCATTTTTTATCTCCATAACTTTCTCCCCTGTCTTTATGCCATATTTGAGCTTGATCAATCCTTTGGCCTTTGGCCTTGATGCCTCTTGAGCTTGATCAATCCTCTGGCCCCTAGCCTTAATGCCTCTTGATCAATCCTTTCTCTTCCCCTTTTGACTGCATTAGATAGTCAGGGAGGTGCTTGAATGCTTTTATGTTCTCCCCCTAGCTGATTGCAGACGACCAGCTGATGTTACTGCTAGGTTCCTCTCTTTTGAGGCCAGAAGTACTCCTGTAGTTGCTGGACTTACTCCCCCTCAACAGGACAATCTTCTGTCACCATCTTCTGATAGACACTATGGTCTCCAAAATCTAAATATCACTTGAAGCCTTCACAACTTGCAAGAAGAACAAATCCTGCAACAGAAACACTATAGGGAGTGGTTGATGCTACACCAGGTTCAACATACCCAATTCAAACTTGAAGGTGTTGAACTTTGCTTCATCTAGTGTCTTAGTAAAGATGTCAGCTACTTGCTTGTCTGTGGGGACAAACTCGAGCCTGATATCTTCCTTTTCCACATGCTCCCTAATAAAGTATACCTAATTTCTATGTGCTTTGTCCTGCTATGTGAGACATGATTCCTAGAAATAGAAATAGCACTAGTAGCATCATAAAATAAAGGATTTCTACTTATCTAGAAGTTGTAATCCTGGAGCTGATGCTGGATCCATACTAACTGAGCACAGCAGCTACCTGCTGATATGTACTCTAACTCTGCAGTTGAGATTGTCATACTAGTTTGCTTCTTGCTGCTCCAAGATACTAGTCTCCTACCTAAGAAATGACAGGATCCTGAAGTACTTTTCATGTCCTCTTTGTAGCCTATAAAATCTGCATCCGAATATCCTGTTAGTTCAAAATCCCTATTTTTAGGGTACCAAAGGTCAAGATCTGGTGTGCCCTTAAGATACCTCAAAATTCTCTTTGCAGCAGAGTAATGAGATTCTTTACGGCAGGCCTGATACCTAGCATAAACACATGTAGCATACATAATGTCAGGCCTACTAGTTGTTAGATATAGAAGGGAGCCAATTATCCCTATATACAAAGTCTCATCAACAGGTTTCTCTGCCTCATCTTGGTCTACAGGCATACTTGATCCTATTGGAGTTCTCATTGTGGAGGCATTCTCCATACCATATTTCTTAATCAACTCCCGAGTGAACTTGGACTGGGATATGGACAAGCCATCATCAGTTTGTCTAACTTGGAGTCCCAAGAAGAACTTGAGCTCACCCATATTGGTCATCTCAAACTTTACTTATATATATTTAGCAAACTTCCTGCAAAGGTTGTCATCAGTAGATCTAAAGATAATGTCATCAACATATATCTGGACTAGGATGATCTTTCCCTTAGATTCTCTTAGGAATAGGGTATTGCCTATTTTCTGTCTTGAGAATTTGTTCTCAATGAGGAAACTAGATAAAGTCTTATATCATGATCTAGGGGCCAGCTTCAACACATATAGAGCTTTCCTAAGTTTATAAACAAAATTAGGAGAGTTAGAGTCAACAAAACCCGGAGGCTGTTCTACATAGATATTATCACAACCCCATTTTCACCGCCAAATAAGTATATCCGAGTGAGGAAAAAATGCGCATTATGATGCCTCGTTAGCAGGGGATAACTGCAGATGCTCGGGCAAAACTCCAACTTAGCCATGAAGAAAGGTTCTTTAAGTTATTTATAGTTAAAATGTAACACCCTAAAGTCAAGTTGGAGTCAGGCATGGGTGACACGGCCTGGGACACAGGCGTGTCCCAGGGCATGTCGTGTTCGGGTTCAGGTGGTCGAGTGGTCAACGAACTTCGGTCGACGAAGTTTTGGGAGGTAACACGCCCGGCGACACGGGCGTGTCAGAGGGCGTGCCCCCCCTCCACGTTCGACGAAATGCGCTCGACGATTATTGAGTGTCGAGTGTCGAGTGCAGGGTACATGGCCTGTGACACGGGCGTGTCACAGGTCTTGTCCCTTGGAGTTCCAGTGAGGAGTCCATGTGTTGCGGGACACGGGTGTGTTCAGGTGTACACGGCCTGGGACACGGGCGTGTCCCAGGGCCGTGTGTCTCTCGGGTGAAATTGAGATTGTGTTGTGTGGGGTACACGACCGCAAACACGGGCATGTCCGGAGGTGTGTCAGGTGACACAGCCCGTGATACGGGCGTGTCACATGGCCGTGTACAGGCTGGATTGAGTTGGTTGACTGCCGCTTACGGGACACGACCTGTGACATGGGCGTGTCATGGGGCGTGTCAGGCCATGTTCAGGGTATTTTTGGGTAAATCCGAGCCACTCATTTCCCTTATTCTGGATCCAAGGGCTGGGCTCTGTCCAGGTGTTTATTTGGCCGAGAACTGAGACCAATGCCCCTGTATTTTCCTCTTCTTCTTCTCCATCTCATTTCAAGAGAGAGAAAGAGAAAGGGAGATCAAGGGAAGGGAAGGAGAGAGTAAGCCAGCTACTGGAGGAGCTGCGGAGTGCGGAACGAAGATCTGAGAGCGGATTCGTGAAGGCAAAGCCGAGGTGGTGACTTCCATCCAGCTACTTCATGGCGTCGAAGCGATCTTCAAGGGTAACGATCTCCTTCTTGGACATCGAAGTCCTCTCTTTATGCATGTGCATGGAATCCTCCACCAAGAGGTGGATCGCGAAAGTGATTCCTTGGTTGAGTTTGCATCTAGAGCCGGAAGTGTAAGTACGGTATAGGCATGTTGTGTGAAGCCCATCTGGGCGGGTAGTCTAGATTGGTGATGATCATGGATAAACCGGAGAAGACTCCATGGATTTGATGTATGAAAGAGAATATGTTATGATTGTATGAATGTATAGATATGATGATGGCTGTGAGGAGGCTTTGAGAAAGCTCCTGGTTATGAAGAGAGATCAATTGGTAGTACGCTGGAAAGCGAGTACCCAGCTGACTACACCTCTAGGGTGGGTTGGTCTAGTTAGAATGGATCGATTGACGGCAATGCCTGGGGAGCCGAGTTAAACCCGGCTTGCTATAACACAAGGGTGGGTCGATCAGGAATAGGTGAGGGGTCGATGGGTGGTAATGCTTGGGGAGCACTGATAAACCCGGCTTGCTACACCACATGGTATGGGTCGATCTACTCTGGTTGTTTATGAATGCTGAGAGGTTGTACCTCTGAGTTGTATGGACGGGATGTCGCCAGATTGTGAGACTGGTGGACTAGGCTTGAGCCGTCCAACCAACAAGTGAAGTACCTCGAATCGGCAGTGTACGACTGGGATGCCCGGTACGCCAAGAAGGTGCCCTGAGTGTACGGAGCGTCTGGTGGATACCGGCATTTGTGATGTGATTGTGATTGTTAGATTGAGAAAGAGAATGATAAAGATGGTGTTTGCTGATATGATGATGGTCATGCATACAGAAAAGGAACCACTGCCCCGGGTAGGGGGTAGGGTCGTTATAAGTGGTCAGCTAAAGCTGACCATTATTTTGTTTGCCGCTCTTTGGTGGTTATGTGTTTGCAGATGCTGCTGCATGAAATAAAATGAGCGGAATGGATGGACTGCTGCTAAAGGCCCTTGAAGGCCATGCGAATGACTGTGTTTGGATTTCATGTGTGGCCGGCCTGCGTGCCGATGTACGAAAATATAAATGTGTGGAAAGAGAAACTTGTAAGGCATTAAGGCCAGTGTGTGTGCGTTGTATACATTCCTGGTGTTGTTATATAAATGTGGAGTTTATATAGAATTGGACATTCTCTGAGCTGAGTTCTTTAACTTAAAAATGCTGCGCTAGAATGGATTGAGTTAAGGGTGCGAAGAGAATTTGATTGTCACACGTAATTCCACTGCTTGTATATGACATATGGCGTGGGGCCCCGGCCGGACCTACCGTTATATGCCATGTGACGAATGGGGGTGTTACATAAAATCAATTTGTATATAGTAGATAGTTGTATCCCTAGGCTTAGTGGCTCATCTAGTCCACGAAGAAAGTAGTTATACGCTGCGAAAAATACTTCTTTTATGAGATTAAACTTCTTTCATGAGCTTAGAGGTTCCCAGAGGACACCTCAAGGTTTGCAAGTTCTAAATTTATAATAGCAATAAAAGTAGATTTTTGTATGGTCGCTAAAAATAGTGATTCAACATTTTTTAAAAAAAAATGTGCAATGCACGATGTAATAGTAGTAGTTTTTATACTTGAAAATAACTACCATGCAATCCTAACACAAAACATCCCAGAGAGCAAGTAATCCACATCCACAGAAAGAAAAACTAAGCAGCTAGCAAGTATCCAAAAAAATAACAGTCCTGTGGGCGTCAACAACCTGACACGAACCCACATAAATCCAAGTATGTCTGAACTAGTAAAGCAAAATAATCAACAATCTACCTCGCTATGGCGAGGCAACAACCAAAGCCAACACTGTCGCTCAAGCACTCCAAAACCAGCACCAAACTCAACTACAGCTCTGAACCTGAGGCATTCCAAAGATAGAATATCTCATCAAGAAGGTACAAGTGATGGCAGAAAGTAAGCCAAAAGTAATCAAGGTCAAGGGGTACCAACCCAAGACCAAATGAAAAATACTTAATTAAGGTACAACAGCAAGATACAAAAGTAAAAAAGGCAACACTTATGGGAAGTGCCACGTAAAACAACATCACTCCAAATGCATAAGACCATAAGGGGAAAGAGGTCAATATTAAATCATCAGGAAGAGGAACAAACTCCTACTAGCCACCTATGGTCAACTCCACCCAAAAACCAAAACGGGTTGGGTGGCCAACCCCAAAGATAATTCATCTGTCTAAAAGCGGGGAGACTGGATACTCCACCATACACCGCAAATGCCCAAAAACCTGGTAGAGCCCCACAAAGTGCTAATAGGGAGATCAAACATTGCGGCGGTGGTTTCACTCACTAATAACACCAGCAACAAAGAAAAATCTGGAAGAAACACCCCGTAACGATCCGGGTTTAGAGCTCAGAGGCACACCACAACTCAATCGGGGCCTGGTAGCTTGTCTCACCCTGCGACATCGTGACGAAGAAAAACCATGATAGAAAAACTAAACTCAACAATGACACATCGGATTCTACTTAGACAATTCAAGAATTGAATCGGTTGATCAACCTTTAGGAAGAATTTTCAATCTTAAATAACTCTAACACATGTTACATGAAAGTTACAGAATGGTAAGAAGAGTGATATTTAATCTCATCATCAAACATATGGCACTTTCAATGTTAGGTAACAAACATTAAGAACGGGAAATTAAAATGGAAATGGACAAAGATCTTATCAACACTGAAACCAGCAAGTTATATATTATTCGTGATAGCAAGAAGTAGAAACTTCTACAAATCTGGATAATGAAGGGAAGGGGAAGTGAAAAACCATCACTTGCCTTGATTTTGCTGGAAAAATTCTCCAAATCACTCCTTGACGTAGATCGGGGCTAGAGAAGACGAGGGAACTCGAAATCTAACAAAAACGACCAAAAATCGGAGTAAGGTCCAAAAATCCTAGCGAGAAAATCTCAAGAAAAGGGGAAGATATTACCACGATGACGAAGCTCTCGCCGAGAGTTTTTTGGATCTATGATCGGTTGGGAATTTTGAGCGTCGGAGCACCGTCTGTGGCCACTGGAAGAATCACGAAAACTCTCTCTCTCTTTCTCACGCCACTCTGGTTCAGGAGATGAACTGGAAAGTCGGTTCAGAGTAAGGAAGGGAAAGAATTAGGTATATATATACTAACGGTAATCATTAAGTTAATCAGTACTTAAGAAAAACATACCGGGTTGGGGTGAATCGGTCATCTTGAGAAAAGAGGTTGCTCTAGAGAACATAGAAATTGTTCTCGAGAAGGAAGTGGCTGCTCTCTAGAACACAGAAGTTGTTCTCGAAAAGAAGAATTTGCTCTCGGGAAGAAAGAATATTCTCGAGAACACAGGAGTTGTTCTCGAGAAGAAGGATTTGCTCTTGAGAACACATAAGCAGTTCTCGAGAAGAATGAGCTGATCTCGAGAACAAAAGGCTGTTCTCGAGAAAAAAGGTTGCTCTCGAGAGAAATGAAACTATTCTAGAGAACAAGGCAGCAAAATCCCAGGAACAAAGGAGCAACACTCGAGAACGACCAGGCAGAACTCGAGTACAGAAAGGACTTCTCGAAATAAGCAGGAAGGACAAATATCTGCTCTATGCTTCTTCGAGCTCCGCTCGGCATTCGTCGAGCTCCGCTCGACATTCATCTAAAACAAAACAAAACTCCGTTTGATGAATTCTACAAGATTCGTCGAATCCAGAATTTCAGAACCGCTTGATGTTCGTCGAGCTCAGCTCGACGCTTCCTCGAGCTCCGCTTGACTATCTTCGAGCTCAGAACAGTGCCATAAAAATGTCAAACGTCTCTGATTGACTTAGAAAAATAGCCCTACAAGGGGCTTCATGAGAATCATATGGGCTGTCCTAAAATTTAGAACAAGGCACATAGCTTGTATAATGTCCACAGGAATAATCAGGTTCAAATTTTTGAACAAGTAACTGAGATTTCAAAACAAAGGCCCAAACGCGCCGAATTAAAAGAATTCAACGGCGACGACACACCGAGAATCCGACGTACCATTCTTGAGACACTATCATCAAAAGCTTACACAAGCAAAGAAAATCCTCACAAGGATCTAGAGACGTTCCGAGACTCCAAAATGCTTGGAACGCAACAAAATCGGACAAGTCCATGTCCTCAAAACCTCAACCTTTATTACAGGGAAGACATTCCAACCCAACAGAATCCCAAAATCTCGAAAAATAGGCCCGATGGACGCGAAAACGCACAAACGGTGCAGCGCCGTCAACAAAACCAAAGAGGGTAACACCCTGACGTCGAAGTTATGACGTTGACAATCCAAATAATGACATCAGAAAATCGGGGGTGTTATAGTCACACCCCATAAAAAGAAGTTTCGTCCCGAAACTTAACACAACCTCAAAACCAAACACAAAACAAAACTCAGTTACTACCAACAACCTGATGACATACCTGAAGTAAGGGAAGAGATACGGATGAGATCCTCTCATTGCTGATTCCAATTCCCATGTCACGCTCTCGACGTCTTGATTTCTCCAGAGAACTTTAACCATGTGGACGGTCTTTCTCCGCAACACTTGATCTTGGGAATCTAGGATACTAACAGGTTCTTCCATATACTTAAGGTTGGGCTGAATCTGGGGCACCGAGTCAAGAACTTGACGATCACTATGGATACACTTCCACAACTGGCTTACGTGGAACACATCATGGACACCAGGGAAGGAAGCAGGCAACTCCAGCTTATAAGCTGACACTCCGATGCGCTGAAGAATTTGAAAAGGTCTTATATACCGGGGGTCTAACTTGTGGTTCCTTCAAAACCTTTTAACACCTGACATCATAAAAACTTTCAGAAAAACGAAGGCACCAATGGAAAACTCCAGATCAACCCTTCGTTGATTAGCATATTTCTCATAGCATTTTTGTGTTGAACAAAGCTTTTTCTCGAATATGAGTCACGACACAATTCATCTCTTCAAGGGCTTCCGGACCTAGGAACGGTCTCTCACCAACTTCTGCCAAAAATAAAGGAGTTTTACAATGTCTCCCATATAAGACCTCAAACGGGGCCATTTGCAGGCTCTCTTAATAACAATTATTGTATGCAAACTCCATGAGTCTGAGACGCTCATCCCAAGCGCCACTGTGATCCAAAATATAACATCTGACCATATCCTCCACGATTTGATTAACCCTATCCATTTGACCATTCATTTATGGATGATAGGAGGTGGAATACCTCAAATCGATACCCAACCCCTCCTGTAAACTCTTCCAAAAAAAACGAGATGTAAATCTAGAGTCTCGGTCTGATACGATACTGATGGGCACTCCATGCAATCTGATAACCTCATCAAGGTACAATTCAGCTATCTTCTTCATAGAATATCCAATCTTGAAAGTCAGGAAGTGGGCACATTTAGTCAATCTATCAACTATCACCCAAATAGAGTCATGCCCACGGGGAGATCTTGGTAAACCAGTGACGAAATCCATCGAAATACTCTCCCACTTACATCTTGGAATATCAAGCGGTGTCAATTTACCACAATCCCTCCTATGGTCCACCTTAACACGCTGACACGTATAACATTCCGCCACAAACTTTGTTATATCATTCTTCATTCCTGACCACCAAACAATTTGCTTTAGGTCCTTATACATTTTAGTGGAACCAGGATGGTAGGCAACACTGGAACCATGAGCTTCATTACAGATTTTATCCTGAATATCACCAAAAGTGGGAATACAAAATCTACCCCGATATTTTAAGGTATCCAACTCATCTAAGGAGAAATCAGGTAGCTCTCCCTTCACAGTTCTATTCCGGAGGTGTAACAAATCTGGATCATCCTTTTGATGTGCTCGAGTAAGGGAAATCCAAGAGGTCTCTTTTGCTTCTAAACTAATAGGCACGGTACTACTCCCAACCTCAATGTTCATCAACAGGAATTCTTCCACCAAGGACTGTACAGTCAAATTGAAAATTTTGGCGGTCTTTCTACTCAAAGCATCGGCTACAACATTAGCCTTTCCTTGATGATAAAGGATTTCCACATCATAATCGACCATATATTCTAACCACCGACGTTGGCGCAGATTTAGTTCCTTCTGAGAGAATACGTACTTCAAACTCTTATGGCCCATATAGATCTTACACAGCGCGCAATATAATAAGTGTCTCCAAAGTTTCAACGCATAAATCACAGCAGCAAACTCCAAATCGTGTGTAGGATAGTTTCTTTCATGAATCTTCAATTGCCTTGATCCATATGCGATCACCTTACCATCTTGCATCAAAACATAGCCATGTCTGATATGTGATGCATCCACATACATAGCATACTCAACTCCTTCAGTAGGTAAGGTTAAGACTGGAGCAGTACATAATCTCTTCTTCAACTCTTGGAAGGCTTCTTCACACTTATCACTCCAAATGAATGCAGTATTCTTCTAAGTAAGTCTAATTAGAGGGCTGACAACACTGAAAATCCTTCCACAAATCGTCTATAATAGCCTGTCAGGCCCAAAAAGCTCCTAATCTCTTTAGGTGTAGAAGGTCTCTCCCATTCCATCACAGCAGAAATCTTGGTCGGGTCCACGGAAATATCGTCCTTGCTTACGACATGACCCAGAGAGGATACCTGAGGTAGACAGAACTCACACTTGCTCAGCTTTATATAATGCTTATGCTCCCTCAGGGTCGACAAAACCAAGCACAAATGTTGTGTATGCTCCTCAACATTGCAGGAATACACCAAGATATCATCTATGAACGCAATAACAAATTGGTCCAAGAAGTCCTTAAACACTCTATTCATTAAGTCTATGAATGCAAATGGTGCATTAGTCAACCAAAAGTACATCACCAAAAACTCGAAATGTCCATTCCGCGATCGGAAAGCGGTCCGTAGAATATCTGCCTCACGAATTCTCAACTGGTGGTAGCCTTAACGAAGATCAATCTTTGAAAATACCGAGCTACCATGCAACTGATCGAACAAATCATCAATTCTCGGCAAGGTATATCTATTCTTAACTATCACCTTGTTCAATTCTCTGTAATTGATGCAAAGCCTCATCGATCCATCTTTCTTCTTTACGAACAAAAATGAGCACACCACGGAGAAGAACTTGTCCTAATAAATCCACACTACAGCAATTCATCAATCTAAGTACGCAACTCATCCAACTCAAGAGGATCCATACGATACGGTGCTTTGGTAATAGGACAAGTACCTGGCTCGAGGTCTATCACAAACTCAATCTCCCTAACCGGAGGAAGTCCTGGAAGACTATCAGGAAAAATATCTGGAAACTCTCGCACCACCGAGACATCCTTAAGACGTGGTGTAACAAAAGCAGTTTCTAAAGCAGAAATAGAGACCAAAAATGCCTCACAACCAGACTCGATAGCACGATAAGCACGTACTGCTGAAATGATGGGGGAAACCTTGACCTGGAAACCATAGACACTTATAGGTTGGTCGTTGTCCATCCTGAAGTCCAGTCGCTTTACCTTGCACTGGATGACTGCATCATATTTAGACAACCAGCCCATGCCTAAAATCACATCAAAGTCTGCCAGATCCAACACCATCAGATCCGCAAAGGATAGGAAATCACCTAGATAAATAAGGCATTTCAGAACTCCTTGATTAGATACCAACGAATCACCAGAGGGAAGCTTGACGTTGAAGGAGTATCCTAATTGATCCATGCTCAAACGATGTTTATCTACGAACCTCCGGGCCATAAAGGAATGGGAGGCATCTGAATCGAAAAGAACGCACGCCCACCTATTCCGCACCTAAAACTCTGCTAAAACTTTAGCATAGATAAATAAACGAACGATAACTCGGGCAACAATGAGAAATAATCAAGATAATCAAACTGGGGCTAACCTGATATAAATTGAGTAGAGGTTTAAGCTTCCTCTCTGGTCACAACATTCAGCTTTCCTTTTCCTTTATCTTGTTTTGGAGGCAGCAACAGAGCCCGGAGTGGGGCAGGCTACAGTGGAGTCTAAGCCTGGGGGGATGAAGACTTTAGGTGCCCCTTCTGCCCGCACTGGAAGCAAACCTTATCCTTCAACAAACAACAACTCATGTGATGACCCTTCTTTGCACAGATCGGGCACACCAGATTACCTTTGCGTGCGCCTTGGATGGCAAGCACCTGCTGCTGCTTCAGGGTGGCAGTCCTCTTGAAAAATCTTTCGAAAGGGTGGCCAGGTCGACCATGAAAACTACATACCTCTTTTCTTCTCTTCTTCGAAGGACCAGATGCCCTGGAGCTTCCATCCTCCTCACCTTTTCTCATCTCCTTTCTCGCCGCAGCACCTTGATTCTTTGCGTTCTCAATCGCCTCGACCTTCAAAGCGGCATCCACTACTTCATCATAGCTTTCAGCTCGATAAGCGCATGTCAATTGCTGGACATCGCTTCTTAATCCTCCATGGAAACGCTTCACTCTCCCTTCCTCCGAAGCTACCAAATCAGAAGCAAATCTGCTCAGCTTACTAAATGCGATCTCATATTTTCTCACAGTGAGCTGTCTCTACTTCAAATGTAGGAAATTGTTCATCAATCGGTCCTGCTCGACCGAGGGTAAGAACTTCTTCAGCAGCATTTTCTTGAAGGACTCCCAAGAACATCCTTCTGCCAAACTTTTCGTTTCTCGAATCCACCAGGTCTTTGCACGGCCTTTTAGCTTGTAGGTCGTAAGCATCACCTTCTAGGCTTCAACAATCCCCGAATACGTAAACATCTCATCCATAGAGATAATCCAATCATCCAAAACCATGAAATCGGCACTCCCGTCATAAGTGGGAGGTCTCAATCGCTGGAAATGTGATATAAGGTTCATCTCTGGCGGTAGCATCACTGGGGGTACAAAAGTAGCAGGATTAGTAGGCACGGCCTGACTCGCGGCAGAATCTTGTGCTACGGGTTGTTGCGTGGGAGCGGAATACGACAACGACTGAATCTGCGATTGCATCGCAACTAACTGCCTCGACAGAGCTTCATTGCTCTAGCGCAAGCTCTTGATCAACGCATCACTCTGAGCACCTGACGACTCACCCTCTGATTGGGGAGTCGACCTCGCCGCAAGAAGCTTTAGCAGCATTTCTAAAAAGTAACGAACGGCTCGTCAAAAATCCTAGATTACAACTAGGTCACACATGTAGTTCAGACCATACTCATGACACTTGTTTATGCTGCAACTTGCTTTGGGATTTTATAATGATTCTATGTCCTACTTAGGATGATATCCTCTCATTCTATTTACTCATGTGCCTATGAGATGAATTCATGAATTCTTTATTCTTCTTTAAAATCATGTGTTTACATGTGTCATCATGTAAACCTTAACTTAGCACGCGTGCTTATGCGATGATATGCTATGTATGTAGTGTTATGCATTCTATAAAGGCCTCAATGCATGCAAGAATGGCGTACACATGAAATGTTATGCATATAATACTACATAACATCACAGACAATGAAAAATAAAATGTGCTAATGGGAACCCATGTGATGATGGTTATGCATCCCACACTACGTAACCGTCACATGTTTCCTCCTATGGTGGATCCATATACAAACATATGTTATGCATCCCATACTACATAATATGCCCCATGTACTTCTTATCATGCTATTAGTGCATTGACTATGCTTCGGTTAAGACGTACTGATGACACATAGGTGTGTGTATGCAAACGAATGAAGGAAAACAACTAAACGAGATTGGCTGGTTCGACCAACTTTTCAAACCAACCTCCCTCTGATACCAACTATCACTCTAACATCCCTCAGGCAACTAGACTCCCTAGGAGTGGTTTTGTCATGATTAGGTCATGACAAACCCTAGGAAGCCCGAGAAGACCAAGTGGACCTACGAATGTAGGTTGGATCACTATAGTCGGCAAATAGTATATTTTTAAATACTAGGTTAGGATGATCAAGGGGCTTAACCATGACTCCAAGACCCCACCATAACCTCACCAATATATTGAAAGGCCCTAAGGGTCCATTGGAGTCAACTCAGGGTGCCCAAGTTGACCTAGGACCATCCTAGGCCTAAATTGGGCAGGTTGCCCTAACTAAGGGCAATGTGCCCCTAATAAGCCCAACAAACCCTACCAAGGTCTTCCTATACCTAAAGTGGGGTCAATGGGTCACCATAGATCCATTGGGATCAACTCTAGAGCCTGAGTTGACCCAAGTCAACCCTAGCCCTAAAGTGGTCAAAGTGCCCTAACTAAGGGGTAAGTGACCTTCAGGGTGCAACGTTAACCCTACATAACCCTTCCTAGACCTATGGGAAGCCAATGGGTCACCAAGGACCCCTTGGGGTCAACCCAAATGGTCATGTTGACCAAAGTCAACTCTAGCCCTAACTTGGTCAAAGTACCCTTCCTAAGGGTCAAGTGACCCCCAAAGTGCCAAGACAACCCTACCTAGCCCTACCTAGACCCTAGGGGAGGCCAATGGGTCACCAAGGATCCATTGGGGTCAACTTAAAAGGTCAAAATGATTAAGGTCAACGTAGTCTAGTTTAGGTCAACTTAGCCCAAATGGGCTAACCCAAGCTCAAGCCTCTTTCATTTGGGCTAACCAACTCTTAATTATGTGATGATATGAATTAGTGGACTGCAAATATCCTAAATGGGTTGACTAGGTCAGCCTTGATGACTAGGAGAGAGGAAACTTCATTTTCTTATTTTAATGGAGGAGAGAGAAAATGAAGGGAGGGGCCATTCATGGCTAGGAAGGTAAAGAGCCCTCTCCTCTTACTGGAATCATCTCCCCTGGTCAGTTAAGAGGAGGCCAAGGGTTTTCCCGGCCATGGCAGTGGCTAGGGGAGGATAACCACCATGGCCGAGCCAAGCTTTCAATGGCCATTAATGGTCATTGATACATTGGCCTCTCCCCTCCCTAACTGAGGCTTTAAACACCATCAGTGGCCTGGGAGGAGTTTTCCCCACCATTTACCTAAAGAATTCGATCCCTTCCACTGTGTAGTTGCAGAAACCCGAGCGGCACCACCACCACCATGACGACCCGACGATCGGCGCGACTCCAGACCACCACAAGGTCCTCCTCCTCTCCTTACTCTGTCGGTAGATCTTAGGTTTCAGTTAGAATGAAGATCGGGCTCAATTGAGCCCGATCCAGGCTTTCAATTTCCTGGTTTTTCGAGAAATTTCCTCTTATCGGGATCGCCGGAAAAGGCCCCTCTAGCGGTTGTGCCGCCGCCTGGCGATAGCCACCACCTCGACGGAGGTGGTGGTGGCAGTGGCCGGCCAGGGAGGTGGCCGGATGGCCGGGAATTAGACCCAGAAGTGTCACTAGGTTGGGATGATCCTGGCTGTTAGCTAGAGGTAGACGATGACCAGATGTCGTCCATCATGCGCCAAGATTCGTGCTGAATAATATTTAAAATATAGGTTACATATTCATTTCATTTCATTTCTGTCACGGGATATGTATTTAATGTTTCTATTTATTAAACATATCTAGGTTAACCTATAGAAAACGTGGTAAATATCAAAGTTGTAGCCCTAGGGGTGTACTTTATTTTAAAATTGGTTTGAACCAATTTGAGTGCCTGGTTTGACCAGGGCACTCATTTTGGTAGGGTCTACACTTAGGGTTAGTCAGAGAATAAAATGAGTGCCCCCACTTCATCCCTTGT
Source organism: Platanthera guangdongensis (assembly GCA_039583875.1). Taxonomy (NCBI): domain Eukaryota; kingdom Viridiplantae; phylum Streptophyta; class Magnoliopsida; order Asparagales; family Orchidaceae; genus Platanthera; species Platanthera guangdongensis. The sequence goes on from CM077159.1 coordinate 85,274,112, forward strand.
CCAAATGACCTGAAATTTGGATAGGGATTCACCCTAACCTATACCTATCCTGTCCAAAAATGGAAATTTTTGGAGATTCTTTTTCTATAGTTTTTTGGAAAAATTTAATAAGCCATGTATAATTTAATTAGGTATCTTAAACACCTCAAAAACCAGTCAAATTTTGGAGGGAGATCTTGGGGAGTGTTATTAGGCTCTGGTACAAATTTCATCACTTTTTGGTTTGGTTTGATAGGGTAATGGTGTAGGCAATTGTTGGCCCCTTTTAGTTCAAATTAGTGCTAAGTGCCCTAAGTACTCTTGAGTTGGCCCATCTCACCCAAAGGTGATGAAACTTGGCACTCAGCTTTATTAGCACACAAAGTACCCCCCCCCCCCCCCCACCCCTCATCCACTTTTATTGGGTGGAAGTTGAAGGGTAGAGCCCTAGGACTCTAGGGTAGGTCCTAAGTGTGCAAACCTAGGGTTTGAAGGTCAAGGGGTCAAATGACCTTGAAATGACTTGCAACTTGGTGGATAGGAGTTTACTGTTGTCAAAGTCCTCTGGTAAACATATTATGAGATTTTGAGGTTGTTAGACTCCCCAAAACCCTAACCCTAATTTAGGGCACAACCCTTAAACGTGTAAGATAGCCCATCAAAACTTAATGAAAGCTATGAAACTTGGGTAGTATGGTCATGGGGTTAATATGAGCCTCTGGAAATTTTATTGGGAATATTGGAAGAATATATTTGGTGCCTCCTTTGTATTACATGGATTTGCCCATGATAGTCTTTGTTTATAATAATCTCATTGTTCATTGAGAAATAATGAAAATTGGGAAGAGCAAGTTTTAGGTCATTATACTCATACTTGATTTTTATTATAATTTTTAGATACATATTTTCAGTACTTACTTCACAAGCTTTTAAATATGCAAATATATTCAATATTAGATTTAGAGCTCAATGATGGTTAGGAAATTGTGAAACATATAAAAAAGTGCACTTAGGTCATTATGTTCATGTGGAAATTTTATCATAATTTTTAGATGAATATTTTCAGTAGTTGTTTCATTGATTTATGGAAGAGGGTTGATGATCAAAATTAAAATTAGAGTTTATTATTCACTGAAAAATTTGGAAACTTGGTCAGCATTGTTTTTAGGGCATTTTAGTTATGCTTGAATTTTCTTATAATTTTTGGAAGCTTATTTACATCACTTACTTCTTTAGTTGTTAACTATGTGATTAGTTTTAAAATTATGGATCAGAGGCTAAAACCTTGCAAAAAAAATTAGGAGACTTGAATTTACTATTAATTCGCTGCCTAGTATTTATCACAATTTTATGGAGCATTTTGCATGATTGTAAGGACCACTTCATATACAACCTAGGGCATTTGGATTTTTAGGAGAAATAAATAAAATGTCAGATAAATTAGAAAAATTCCAAGTTTCTGGATTTAGGCTATAAATGTCATGATAGGACTCCATTAATTATCTTAGAGTGTTTGGATGAGAATTTAGAGTACCTCCTATCATGCACGTCATATAGCGTAGGTGGTCTGCATTTAGTAAAACTGTGGAAATCGAGTTAACATGGGGAATGGTCGTAGGGTGATGGGATTGTGGTTTACTGATTTTAGTAAAGTGGATTGGAGTATAACATTAGAAGTTGGGATGAGTAGGTTGTAGAGTTGTCTAAGATTAAGTGGTGCTCGGGATCGACGAAAGATCGTCTTTCCTATGGAGGGAGAGACAGTGTCAAAACACATTAGGATTAGAACCAGTGTAATACAAAAGGGATCAGAAATCGGGTATTAACCAATAATAAAATGTGTCTTGCGAAAGGGAGCTTTGGGCTTCAGCCCATCTTAGTTCCTAGTGCCCTCGAGAACCCTTCACGGGAAATGCCTTGGGAAGTCCTGGGCTAACCTAAACTGTAGGCAAAATAAACTGCAAGAGTAACTAGCATAACTAGGGATTCACTTTTGCTCACCTCGATGATTCAGGATGTTAGGTTGGTCACACGGGCAGTATGATCGGTGGTTTTGATGATGGGCAGGTTGGCCCAGCGAGCTTTGGCTCGGTTATTGATTGTGATGGAGGGGATAGTCTGGGGAGCTTAGGCTCGGTTGTTGATTGTGACGGATGGGATGGTCGGGAAAGCTTTGGCTCGGTAACTGATACATAAGGTTGCATGTGCATAGAGTATAAGGTGGTGGGTATTCGGTATTGGAAATTCGATGCACCGACGCCAATACGTTGACGCGGCAAGTGTGGTTTTGCACTTCGCCAAGATAAGTCTGGTGGACTTGCTAGCAAAGAGTATGCAAGAGCTCCGCTTAGTGCACCAGCATCTAGGAGTACGATAGGCCTGACTGGTAGTGCAATTACCGGTTTAGAGGTGGGTGAGGCCCAACCCACCGCTTCTCTCTACCACTACGGAGGTATCCTGGGAGGTTAGGCTCCAGAAAGGGGGAACTAAAGGTTTGTGTACATAAAGTCAAGTGGGTGTGTTGCACTTGCATGTTCACATCATGGCATACTTGTATGTCATAGCATCATCATTGCATATAAACCTGATACATATTGTATAAAGTGGTATGGGACGCTTTATACAATTGGCCCTGCAAAATGACCCCTTCGTTTATAAGCTTGCGCGAGCGTGCTTATAAGTTAAGGTTATTATTCTTTAAATATATACATGCTTGCTAGAAAACCGACACTCTATCGTATAAATTGGTGTGGGACTCTTTATACGATAGGATCCTTGCAGAAGATCCCTTAGCTTATGTGATTTCATATAAGTTACGGTTACATTTTACTTGTCCAACTTTTCATGCTTTTATTACTGCCACTTTTACTTATATATCTACTAGATTAGTTCCGCCGTCACCTGTTTTTTGTTCATTCTCCACATTCAGAGCTTCCCTTTCCTCCTCTTCGCCCGGTGCCTAGGAGGCATGGGGGGAGGGGAGGGGGAAGATAGGACTTAGTCTTTTAGACTAACGGTTTTCGAACCATATCATTTTAGGGGACCGTGGAGCCCAGCATGGAGGAGCAGCCCCGGAGGTCGGCACGCTTGGAGATGGGATAGTCTAGCACCGGAGTTCAGACAGTTGGGTCTGTGAGTCCCGATCATTATTAGATGTTTAGTTTTGCTTCTGCGCTGAGTGATGTGTAGTGAGGAAATTGTTGTACCGTGCATGAGCCCTATTTTCAGTACCTTTGCTATTATTTCTGTGGACTCTCCCTTCGTGGAGATTATTTACTATATATGTGATTTCTGTGGACATGTTTCATTTACTCTCTTGCTACTTTTTCTGTGATCGATATGGCCAGCTGGATCGGCGTTTTGTAGTGATAACCTTCCCGGGTGTGGAGGTGTCACCACAAAGCGGCGGTTCTGAGCCTAAGACCCTGTGGTATTAAAAAAAGGGGTTCTTACAATCACAACCCACATTTTTCACTGCCAAATAAGTATATCAGAGTAAGGGAAAAATGCGTGTCATGATTCCACGTCAGCAGGGGATAACTGCGGACGCTCAGGCAAAACTCCTACTTAGGCATGAAGAAAGGTTCTTTAAGTTATTTAGAGTTAAAATCAATTTGTATATAATAGATAGTCATATCCCTCAGCTTAGTGACTCATCTAGTCTACGAAGAAAGTAGTTATACTCTGCGGAAAATACTTCTTTTATGAGATTAAACTTCCCACATGAGCTTAGAGGTTCCCGGAGGACACCTCAAGGTTTGCAAGTTCTAAATTTATAATATCAATAAAAGTAGATTTTTGTATGGTCGCTAAAAATAGTGATTCAGCATTTTTTTAAAAAAAATGTGCAATGTATCAGGCAATAGTAGTAGTTTTTATACTTGAAAATAACTACCATGCGATCCTAAAATAAAACATCCCAGAGAGCAAGTAATCCACATCCACAGAAAGAAAAACTAAGCAGCTAGCAAGTATCCAAAAAGAACAACAGTCCTGTGGGCGTCAACAACCTGACACGAATCCACATAAATCCAAGTATGTCTGAACTAGTAAAACAAAATAATCAACAATATACCTTGTTATGACGATGCAACAACCACGGCCAACACTGCCGCTCAAGCACTCCAAATCCAGCACCGAACTCAGCTACAGCTCTAAACCTGAGACATTCCAAATACAGAACATCTCAGCAAGAAGGTACAAGTAATGGCAGAAAGTAAACCAAAAGTAACCAAGCTCAAGGGGTACCAACCCAAGACCAAAGGAAAAGTACTTAATTAAGGTACAATAGTAAGGTACAAAAGTAAAAAAGCGAACACTTACGGGAAGTGTCACGTAAAACAACAGCACCCCAAATGCACAAGACCATAAGGGGAAAGAGGTCAATATTAAATCATCAGGAAGAGGAATAAACCCCTACTAGCCACATGTGGTCAACTCCACCAAAAAACCAAAATGGGCAGGGTGGCCAACCACAAAGATAGTTCATCCGTCTAAAAGCGGGGGAGACTGGATACTCCACCAAATACCGCAAATGCCCAAAAACCTGGTAGAGCCCCATAAAGTGCTAATAGGGAGATCAAACGTTGCGGCGGTGGTTTCACCCACTAATAACACCCGCAACAAAGAAAAACCTGGAAGGAACACCCCGTAACGATCCAGGTTTAGAGCTCAGAGGCACACCACAACCCAATTGGGGCCTAGTGGCTTGTCTCGACCCACAACATCGCCATGAAGAAAAACCATGATAGAAAAACTCAAGTCAATAATGGCACATCGGATTCTACTTAGACAATTTTAGAATTGAATCAGTTGATCAACCTTTAGGAAGAATTTACAATCCTAAATAACTCTAATGCATGCTACATGAAAGTTACGGAATGGTAAGTGTGATATTTAATCTCATCATCAAAACATATGGCACTTTCAATGTTAGGTAACCAACATTAAGAACAGGAAATTAAAATAGAAATGGACAAAGATCTTATCATCATTAAAACCAGCAAGTTATATATCATTCGTGATAGCAAGAAGTTAGAAACTTCTACAAATCTGGATAATGAAGGGAAAAGGAAGAGAAAAACTATCACTTTCCTTGATTTTGCCAGAAAATTCTCCAAATCACTCCTTGACGTAGATTGGGGCTAGAGAAGACGAGGGAAGTCGAAATCTAACAAAAATGGTCAAAAATCGGAGTTAGGACCAAAAACCCCAGCGAGAAAATCTCAAGAAAAGGGGAAGATATTACCACGATGACGATGCTCTCGTCGAGAGTTTTCCGAATCCATGATCGGTTGGGAATTTTGAGCGCTGGAGCACCGTCTGCGGTCACCGGAAGAATCACGAAAACTCTCTATCTCTCTCTCATGCCGCTCTGGTTCGGGAGATGAACAGAAAAGTTGGTCCAGAGTAAAGAATGGAAATAATTAGCTATATATATACTAAGGGTAATCATTAGGTTAATCGGTACTTAAGCAAAACAGATCAGGTTCGGCTGAACCGGTCATCTCGAGAAAAGAGGTTGCTCTCAAGAATACAGAAATTGTTCTCGAGAAGGAAGTGGCTGCTCTTGAGAACACAGAAGTTGTTCTCGAGAAGAAGAATTTTCTCTCGGGAAGAAGGACTATTATCGAGAACACAGGAGTGTTCTCGAGAAGAAGGATTTGCTCTCGAGAACATAGAAGTAGTTCTCGAGAAGAATGGGCTGATCTCGAAAACAAAAGGCTGTTCTAGAGCAAAAAGGTTGTTCTCGAGAGAAATGAAACTGTTCTCGAGAACAGGGCAACAAAATCCCGGGAACAAAGGAGCACCACTTGAGAATGACCAGGCAGAACTCAAGTACAAAAAGGACTTCTCGAAATAAGCAGGAAGGACAAAAATTCGCTCGATGCTTCGTCGAGCTCCGCTCGACGTTCGTCAAATACAAAAGAAAACTTTGTTCGACCAATTCTACAAGATTCGTCAAACCCAGAATTCCAGAACCGCTCGACATTCGTCGAGCTCCACTCGACGATCGTTGAACTCAAAACAGTTCCATAAAAACGTTGAACGTCTCTGATTGACGTAGAAAAATAGCCCTATAAGGGGCTTCATGAGAATCAAAAGGGTTGTCTCAAAATTTAGAACAAGGCACACAGCTTGTATAATATCCACAGAAATAATCAAGTTCAAATTGTTGAACAAGTAACTAATAGTTCAAAACAAAGTCCCAAACACACTGAATTAAACGAATTCAATGGCGATGACAAACCAAGAATCTGACATACCATTCTTGAGGCACTATCATCAAAAGCTTACACAAGCAAAGAAAATCCTCACAAGGATCCAAACACGTGTCGAGACTCCAAAATGCTTGGAATGCAACAAAATCAGACAAGTCCAAGTCCTCAAAACCTCAAGCTTTATTACAGGGAAGACATTCCAACCCAACAGAATCCCAAAATATGGAAAAATAGGCCCGACAGACGCGAAAATGCACAAACGGTGCAGTGTCGTCAACAAAACGAAAGAGGGTAACGCCCTGACCTCGAAATTATTACATCGACAAACCAAATAATGACATAAGAAAATTGCTGGCGTTACAGATTTACTCTTTTAAGTCACCATTCATGAAGGCTGACTTCACATCTATTTGGAAGACTTTGAATCCTTGGTAAGCAGCAAATGCAAGGAAGAGTCTTATTGCTTCCAATCTGGCTACTAGTGCAAATGTTTGATCAAAATCGATCCCTTCTTCTTGTTTGTATCCTTTAGACACTAGTCTAGTCTTATTCTTAACAATAATACCATTCTCATCCAACTTATTCCTGTAGATCCACATGGTCTATATGATATTATGTCCTTGTAGTCTGGGAACAAGCTTTCAGACCTTACACCTCTTAAATTGGTTCAGTTTGTCCTGCATTTCTCCAATCAAGAACTGATCTTTGATTGTCTCTTCAAACTTCATGGGCTCTACTTGTGATAGGAAACTTGAGTAGGGTGTTGTGTTAATACTCTTGCTTCTAGTCAGGACTCATTGGCTTGCATCACCAATGATCTGATGTGCTGAATGATCCCTCGGGTGCCTTATAGCTAGAGGCAACCTTGCTTCACCTTCTAGATCCTCAGTGGCTCCATCTGGCTAAACTTCATCCATAACTTCTGTGTCTTGTGCACCCTCTGGATAGCACATATCCTCATCATGATCCGGGACTATTGGATCATCTTCCTTGATGGTGAGCTTGTCCATCACCTTCTCTATTCCTGCAGAACATACCCTTTAGTCACTCCCTATCTAAACCACCAAAGATGACTTTGGGTCCATTCTTTACTGGAGTGTAGTTCTTTAGAGTGCTCCTTATTCGAGTCATGTGTCTGGAACATCCACCGTGCAAGTACCATATAGGGGTATGACCACTTGTACAAACCTGCAAGACATAAATCAGTTAACCTTAGGACCCCAATTCTTATTGGGTCCTAAGTGCATGTTAGTCTGATAATGAACCAGCCTACCTGCAGTTCTTCTGACAGGTAAGTTCTATCTTACTCTTGGAACACTTAGATTGTGCCAGCAATCAATTGCATAGCCGCCCACCTTACCACAACACCAGTACTCATGGATATTGTACCTTCTTTTTAGAGTTGGTCTTGTAGCTGTGCTAACAGCAGCTCTCAAGCCAAAAGGTACATCTGCAGTCTTATTTTTGTATCTTCCAACCACTGTCTGACTTGGGGTGTGTTTAACAGTAGAAGTACTTGGAATATCTTGTGCCCTACCAGCAGGAGTCTTCTTTCTAGAAAACATAATCTTGATGGCCTCAGATTTACCCAAGTTTGGCTTGCTGACAGACTTGCCTGTGGTCTGATTTTGGGTAGGGGGATCCTGAGAACAGGTAGCTGTCTTGTTCTTGAGTGTAGGGGCCGATGCACAAAACACAAATGGTCCATGATGGACCATTTTGATTTTCTCATGAGGGCCTTGAAGGCACTTATACCCATGCTATATCTTCCACCATAGTGGTGATCATCTTTGTTCCTTTTGCTGGTTCTACCATTCATCCAGTGACCATAGATGCTTTCTTGGTCATACCTATTTGAAGGTAGCAGCACTCTCTTGAATGGAATAGGAGGTTTGGAGGCTAGAGGTTGTACTGGTGCTTTTCCATTTCCTTTGGGACTGAAAAATCTTCTAGGTCCCTTGAATCCCAACCCCTTCTTGCCCTTTTGGGAGGAGAAGGAATCTATCAAGGGCAGTACTGAACTATACTTGGAGTAGCCAGCCATTATCCTTTTCTCCTTCTCGAGCAATACTTCCAGGTCCCTTATTTGGTTTTCCTGATACTCTTTGGTGTCTATCTGTATGAAGGAAATGGTTTCTAATTAACTAATTACCTCATTTTTAGATCCAATAGGGAAGCTGAGTCTGCATGCTGGGAAGCAATAAGCTGAAGAGAATAAATATCCTTAGCCTACTTCTTAGCCAACAACTTGTTTTTCTTAAAAGCATTCAACAAGACACCATACTTGTCAATAATAAAATTGACATCTTCTTCTAATTCAGACCCATCTTCATCACAGGATGGAGATGCCTATGACTCAGGACTGGTTTCATAACCAGTTTCAATGGAGTGATTTGACTGAGAATGTACCTTGACTGGACCAGGCTGATCCTGGCTAGATTCCTCATCTGTCATGACCATCAGTCTACAACATCAACAATCTTATTCTTTATCTTCATCCACCTCTAAATCATTATCTGGCTGTGATAGAGGAGCCCTGATTTCTATCCTGGCAGCAGGATAGTCTTCATCTTCTGCAATAGCAGCTAGCCCAAAGTAGGCTTTCTCTTCTTGTTCAGATTAAGAAGAAGATAACTAACTATCAGTCCAGCACTTCTCCTTCTTAGCCACAAAGGAATTTTCCTTCTTATCATTATGCTGATGGTGGTGCTTCTTCTCTCCATCTTCCCTTATCTTTACTGGGCAGTCGGCTACAACATTCTCTGGCTTGCTGCAGCAGTAGCAGATAACATTAGTAGAAATTTGTTTACCATGTTTAGAACCATACATGTCCTCCTTGGAGGATTAATTATTTCCCATGTAGTAGTACTCCTTGTGATGAGAGGATGAGGAGGTTCTGCTCTTCCACTTCTTCTTCTTCATGAACTTCTGGAATTGTCTGGAGAAGACAACAAAGTCTTCATCAGACATGTGTCAGTCTGATGTGCTTGTCTCTGAGTCATCTGAGTTATAATTAGCATACCTCCTTGGTGGAGATGGAGTATTTCTCCCGCTTCTCCTTGTGGCTTCATCTTTGAATGCCATAGATTTCTCTCTGGCCTGGGACTTGTTGTTGGTCTCCTCTTCATTCCTGACAGATAGGTGCATCTCATATGATAACAGCTTTACAAATAGGGTGTGAGGTGGAGTATTACCCAGCTTTGCCACCTCTCTGATGGCACATATCTTTGTGTCTCTGTCTCTAGTGAGAGATCTTAGAAACTTTTCATTGAGCTCATAATGACTGAAGACCCTCCCATAGGTCTTCAGCTCATTCACAATCCAAAAGAACTTCTCATAGTAGGTGGTTATGCTGTATCCTTTAGACTGCCTGAAAGCCTCATAATCCTAGTTGAGCATGGACTTCCTATCATCTATTACTTCCTCTATCCCCTCCATATAGATCACTAGTGTGTCCCAAATCTCTTTTTTAGTTGTGTAGTGGATCAGATTCTAAAGGGTAGAATCATCAATAGCACTGACAATAATATTCTGAGCCTTCTTGTCCATGGTGGCGGAGATGACTTCATCCCTTGTCATCCCTACATAATTCATAGGTGTCTGATCATTTTTGAAGTCAGAACTGACACTTTCATGGGGATGAAAGGTCCCTCATTGACATTAATAAAGATCTTAGGGTCAGCTGCTTCCATGAATAGCCTAACCCTCTCCTTGCAAATGTTAAATCCTTCCTTCCTATAGATTGGAAGTTTCATGGCACCCAACGCCATATAGTTTACTCCTGAACCCATAAGGATAGACTTGTAGCTAACTTTGGAGATCTGCTCAGACTGTTAAGCCTTTCTTGAGCAACGCCCTCTGATACCACTTGAAATTCTTTGTTTTAAAGGTCAGCTAAACACTTAGAGGGGGTGAATAGGTTTTTGGTCTTTCTTTAAATCTTTTAGACCTTTACCCGACTGTGTTGTACTTAGTGATTAGGTTATTTAAGCTTTCAATATTAATCACAGACGACAGTTATTTTATAGTGGCTCCCCGGATTATGGGTACGTCCACTGTCCCTCTTCGCCTTTCTAATAGTGTGTTATATAAGGCTCTTCCCAAATACTCGGCTCCTTAAGATCTTACAACTCAATCCCACGGGACCAATCAATCTCCTCCAAGACCTACTACTCAAGCACAAGGCCCTTCAACTCAGTGATTAAACAACCACCTACCGCAGGCCAGCAGCCCTATAACTCAGGCTGGGAGGACAGCCCTACACTCAGATTCAAAATGGATCCTACACTCAGATCAACAAATGATCCTAGCTCAACCTTTATAACACAGGCCTACAACTCAGATTCTACACAAAATCCTACCACTCGGCCTTTAAAGAAAGGATTACAACTCAGATCCTAGACAGAATCCTACAAAGAGAATGTAATGGTTGATTGTGTTGAATTAACGTTAGAGTAACTACTCGGTGTCCACTTCTACCTGGGCTGAGCAGATTTCAGCCCTAACTTCTGCAGATGAAGACTTTGGAGATGACAGTTCTATTCTTCTTCAATCAGCTACCTTTTCCTGCAGAACTCGATTGATCTGCCTCTTCTTCTTCCTTCTCAGAAATTGCTTTTGAACCTGCTGTCACAGATGTAGATTGCTCCAGCTATCTATTTTTCTTTCAGGTTCTCTATGCAGAACAACTTTTGTAGGCTTGACAAGAATGGCGATGAAGAAGATAGTGTTCGACAGCAATGCGTTAATAGAAAACCCTAAAAGATATCTTCCTCATTGTTGATCGATCCTTTTGATTAGGCGCCATCCAATGGATCTTTAGACCAGTGGGCCCACCATTAATGGCTGATTTACAGCCTTCCTTTTACAGAACAAGTCGTACAGCTGGCAGTTGGCGTCATTTGTCATATACTATAGACATCCCGCAAGGAATTCAAATTCTATTGACTTGTTGACTTTGCTGACGTCACCACTTGTGGACTTAGCCAAATTTTCTGAATCAGCTCAGGCTTTGAGTGGCGTTGAGTGAAAGTCCTTCACTCACAGATTCTGGACTTAGTCACACAGCTAATTCCTTAGGCATTGAGTGGTGTTGAGTGAATGGACTTTACTCAACGATTCTGGACTTAGTCATACAGCTGCTTCCTTAGGCGTTGAGTGGCGTTGAGTGAATGGCCTTCACTCAATGCTTTTTGCCTTAGCTATTTCTCTGAAACTTTCTATCTTGTTGAGGCATTGAGTGAACTGGCTTCACTCAATGCTTTCTGCCTCTACCTCATCTTTTGACTAGGTGTTGAGTGGTCTTCCTTCACTCAACGCTTTTGGACATAGTGAAATTCTGTCTTCATCTTAGGCTTTGACTGCTTGAGCTTGTCTCAATGCTATCTATTATCTGGTGTTGAGTGAACCAGTAAGGTGTTGAGTGAACTGGCTTCACTCAATGCCTCTGGACTTAGCTGATTTTTCTTTGCCAGAAACTTTAGGGCTTTGACTGAGGTAGATTTTCTCGACGAATTTACTGCATTGTATTGAGTGAGTTGACATCACTTAAAGCATTGAGTGAGTTGACTTGTTTGACATCTTCAAATCAGGTCCATTGGGATTAATGGCCCAACAGGCTGAGCAAGGCTCTAAAACTGACTAAGTTTGGGTCATCAGATGAAGAGGGTGAACATTTTGATGTGGATGTTAAGCCATCACTTAAATGGTGTGTCCTGTCAAAGCACACCACGGGTTCTATAGTGATAAAAGAGATGAACCTGAAAGGGAAGTTCTTGGCAGATGTCATATGCAAGGTCTATCTGCAAGACTGGTTCTCATGAAAGATTTCAAGAAAGATATTTGAGATGATGACCAGAGTAATTTTGTCAAAGAAGACTGACTGGGGAAAGATTATTTTTGAGAGGATAGTGGAATGTATTCTAGAACCCAACATGGGTAGAATACTCTCTTTATTCTTGTTGAGCTCAGCTTTAGGGATCCTCATTGTGAGGTTAGGAGCTAAGATACATCATATGAGGAAAATGGACTCAAGGATGTTTGACAAGTGAAACAAAGTGTTACTCCCACACCAACTGCCAGCTGAAAAAAAGAAAAATAATGTAGTTACAATCACTAAAGAGAGCTCTAGATACATGTCTTCTAATAGCAGAGGTGAAGAGCCTCATGACCCACAGCTATTTGATTCAACTGCTGAGATCGGGAGAGATATAAGTGCTCAGGTGTCTATGTCATCAGAACCCGCTGCCAAAATTCTACCAAGCAGTGTTTCTCAATATGAAGACACTCCAATAGAACCTATTGAGAAATTAATTAATGCTACTATGGACAAAATTTGTGCTGAGATTGGGGGGAGACCCTCAGAGTAGATGCTCCTGTTGGTCTACAAGACCATATTGACTCTTTCTTAGATAACCTATGAGAAAGAATATGTCAAATTCTTGAAGATGTTCCTGGCACAGATACTAATGTAATTTAACCTAATATGGAGATTGTTGAGGTTGAGGGGGGGGGACTCATCTTGAGCTCCCTGCTCAAGAAACTAAAGATGTGATTTAATTATCTGAGGTTGATGAGCCTGTTGTTGATATTCCTGCTCACTTCTCTGAGTTTGATATGGTTGATTCAGAATCAAGGGCAGATATAAGGAGGGATGCTGAAGATGTATGCTTTCTATGGACACCTAAACATACTGATGTAATGTCCTCCTCCTTTCTGGCACTGCTAAAAGGACTATCAGATGACCAGAGGAGTCAAATAGAACACTGTATGGATGATTCTGTAAAAGAACTGAGACAAGATCTATCTACAGAGATCAAGTTTATAAGATTTGAGGTGAATCTACTCAAGGATAACATAGTTGCATTTTTTTAAAGAGCTGTTCCAGCTGTCACTTACACTAAAGAAAAGCTTATTGAGATTATGCAAAAGCAAAATTATATCAAAGAGAATCAAAACATCACTTCAGAAAACATGAAGATGGTGCATGAAGTATAAATGCACTGAATGGAAACAAACAAGATCATTCTAGAGAGAAGAATGAATGCTTGCAACCAGTTCTTAGATGATCACTTACTACGGGTGAAGAATCTGGTCACTACAGGAGTTAATCATTTTGCTCAAAAGACTACTACCCTAGGCAAAGATGTCTTTGAAGAAGTCATAAAGGGGGGAGAGGTCAATGATAAAGGCCAGTGTTGATCATGCCATATGGACCTCAAATGAAATCAGAGTTATACTAGGCCAAGATCCTGTCATATACAATGAGCCTGAGAAAGTGACTGTAATTCTAGTTGATGGGGTTGAATCTATTGGTGATACAGCTATGGCTATACCTGCATTTAGTCCCACCATTTAACAGTTGTCTAAGGCCAAAGGCAAGTCATTTGCAGATGTAGAAGAACAAATCAGACTGAATAAGAAAAGGCGCGGAGAAAAAATAGAAACCAAGCAAGATTTTGAAATTTGGAGTCCTCGGTCAAGGACTATTATTCTATTTGCCTAGGATGAAATCAGAGAGAACAAGACTAACATGGGCAAATTCATAAGCTCTATGGAATAGGCCAAGTTTGAAAGACAAGGAGTAAGGAGAAAATTCAGAAGACAAAAGAGAGATGGTGTTGTTTAGCCAGATGCTCTAGAGCCTAGCAGATACTTTCCAAAGCCATACAGCTACTTTGAAAGGCAGAGGTAAAATAAAAAAGAAGCTGAGGAGAAGTGTTGAAACCGAAAAACGTTCTCCTGTGGAGTTCACCCTTGGGGAATGGGTGGACTCGCACCTACTTCACTCCTGCAAGCAAAACAACAAAGAAAACAAGGAAAGACCGACCCAAGGGCTCGGCGGGGAGGACCCACCACACACCCGGAAGATCTGAGAGCGCTTCCCCTCCTTAGCTAGAGGCCGAGCTAAGGTACCCTCAGAAAGCACTTGGAAACTGGAGAAAGAGAGCACATGAAGCTTGCCTTCTGAGGTACCCCTTGGGTCCTATTTATAGTTTTTGGAATCTGAACTGCCTATAACCAAATAAACTGACCTGAAGTTACCAAAAAACCCTTGGCTGGGTCTGCCAACAGCCAAACTCTGCTGTTTTGAAGGGCTATAGGCAGACCAGCGGGGGCAAAACAGTAAAAAGTACCTCACACATCCAGGCGAACTGGGGAGCTTGATCACCTCGGCAGGTCCTGCTCGCCTGCTGCTGCCGAGCTCCGTTGCGAGGGCACGATCTGGGACGGTGAGCTCGCCCATCCATTGGTCGCCATCAATTGACCTGAGCTTGACGATTCTTGGACTAGCTCGGCGAATGCAGAGCTCGGGGTCGACGAATGTTGATCTTCGTTCGACGAATGCCGATCTCTGGTCGACGAATGCCGAGCTCGGGCTCGGCTTCTCTACTGCCGAGCTCGCCCACTATCTTCAGCCCGATCTGTCTGGTTCCTGGAGACCTTGCTCGTCGGACACGGGGTTGTACAAGAAGGCTGCAAAAAGGTCTAGCAAGGGCATAGTCATTAAGGAGCCTGATGCATAACAATGAAATTTGTAATCAATTCCTTAAGGCCTTAAGGATATGAAACATTATTGTTGGCACACACTTTTGTTTATAATTATCCAATTTTGTGTTAATCAAATTTTGGTTATGTGCTATTTTTTGCTCTTCAATTCTGTGAATTTATCTTTTCTATTAGTTAGTGTATATCGTTGATTAGGGTTCTGACTTAAAATAGTTGGAGATCATTGGGTACATTGATCACAGTCCCATATTTGAAGAAGTCCCACAAGTCAATAGTATACACATTTTTGTATTTAATATGTGTTCTAGTTCAATATATGCAGGTTGTCCATTGTTCATTGATTAGACATGTTGATAGGTCAGAAGTTTTGTTGGACTCAAGAAAAGATATTATAGAGAGGTAGAAATTTGCTTAAGTCCTGAAGTGTTGAGTGAGTACCCATCACACAATGCCATAGGCATAAAAGCATTGATAGAAGTTTAGTCACTCATAGCCTTAGTGGTGTTGGACTCAAATCTAGCTAAGTCCAGAAGCATTGAGTGAAGGTCATTCACTCAGCGCCTACTCAAAGAAATCTATCCAAGTCAGAAGCATTGAGTGAAGAAGGCTCACTCAACGCCATATCAAAGGAAGTGGCAAAGTCCAGAAGCTTTGAGTGTAGAAGGTTCACTAAATGCCTTGGGTCAGAAAATTTGCACAAGTCCAGAAGCATTGATTGTAGAAGGTTCACCAATGCCTTCACTCAGAAAATCTGTGCAAGTCCACAAGCATTGAGTGTAGAAGGTTCACTCAACGCCTTCAATCAGGAAAACTATCAAGTCCAGAAGCATTGAGTGAAGAAGGTTCACTCAATGCCATCAACCAGAATGAAAGAGAGGGATAGATCTGCTTTAACTCTAGAGGGGGGGGGTGAATAGAGTATTTTAAAATTTTAATTAATTTTTACAGCGGATTAAAATAAGTGATAAGTACATGTATAAAGAGAGATAAATACAAAAAACAATCACAACACATAGAAATAAACAATAGATCAATCCAGACGACACAAGAAATTTATAGTGGTTCCCCTAAACTTGGGTACATCCACTCTTCTACCACTCTGGTAGGAATCCACTAACAAGTTTTTGATCAGGTGCCCTGCCACCATAGGTTTTTGCTCAGGTACCCTGTCACTACAAGATCTATTTTTTAAGGGAGATCTCACAACCCATTTTAGCTTTTGACCAGGTGCCCAAAAATCAAATAAAGTCTTTTGATCAGGAGACTTAACAACCAAAGGAGTTAACTTTTGAAGGGAGTTATAACCCTGTATACAGTTGGAAATGAAAAGTGATGTTGTCTTCTCTTTCTCAAACAACTGAGAAGACATTAGTGGATGATGTTGTCAAAGCTCCCCCTGAGATAAAAAAGTGGGTTCAGGAAGATGAGATCTTTACACAGGGTGTAGGCCTTGATGGAGATCTTCAGAAACTTCTTGGACTGGTGTTGATGAGTTGTCCTTTTGAAGCCTAAAGTAGAAACTAAAGAAGACTAAAGATCTGTGTGTTGATGTTCTTCTTCAATTTCATGTAGATAGCAGTCTTTTTTCTGTAAAACTTGTATCAGTTGTTGTGTAAAAGATCTCTTGTAATTCCTTGTTTTTCTGAAGAAAAGAAATTGCTTTTTATATTCTGAAGGATTTTTGCCATTTTAAAATTTGAAAAAGAATTCCTGAATTTAATGCTGAAATCCTGGGAGTTGAATGGCTGGAATTTGTATTAAATGTATTTCCTTAACTGTCTCAGTAAATAAATCAAGTAATTTGCTCTATGAAATCCATAATTAGTGCTGCCAAACAATGGCTATATTCTTGAGAATATGAGCATTAATTATAAGAGAATTGCAGCCTTAGAATAATCCAAACTGAAATCAAAATGAGAGAAAATGCCAAACTGATACTGAGAGAAATCGTCAAACTCAGGACAGATTTCGTCGACATGAACTTCAAGTTCGTCGAGCTAAGAAATCGTCTTCGTCGAGCTGAGCTCAGAGAAAGTTGATCTGGAAAATTGTCTGTCAAAGCTGAGCTCCAAGTTCGTCGACCTGAGATAGAATTTCGTCGACCAGAGAACTTGAGAGAAGAGGGAAGATCGTCGACATGTACTCCAAGTTCGTTGAGCTCAGCTCAGAGTAGAGACTCTGAGCTCGTCGATCTGCGATCAACGATCATCGAGCTGAGTTCGACGAACTTCGAACTGATTCTCTGAACTCTTAAAAACTGCAATTCTTCTATGTCCGGATCTCTGATTTCTTCTGAGGGCTAGATCAATGTTTGTCTAACCTAGAAACACTGACTTAGACCTTAGAACTAACAAATTGACCCTAGTCTATACATGGAGGGTCAATAACCTAATAGTAAACCTAGCTCAAATCCAAACTAGGGATCCAACAATCTCCCCATATTTGGGTGAGGTCACTAAACAAAATAGAAAAACATAAAAACACAGAGCAATATAAATATCTGATTAAATTTAAAACCATTCAGCAGATATAATATAGCTCAGTTCAATACACATATATATCACAGAGAAATAAATGTTCAAGATTTGTCAGAGGGAGGAGCAGAGGATGCTTTAGCAACCACAATTGTCCTGTGAGGATTGTTTGCTTCCTGTTGAGTCATTTTTAGATCTTGAACCCCAAGAAGTTTAACAGTTGAAGCTCTGGGAACTACAGCTTCTGGATGTACCTGCATATATTCATTAGGATCAAATAACTGTCTGTCTACATGGAATTTGTCAAACTCTTTCTGTCTATAGGTAGACATTGTAGTGAATTTTGATGGATCTGATCCTTCTGCTCTGGCTTTGTTCATTTGAGATAAACCAATCAATTCTTGAAATATTGCCATTCTGAAATTCGAATCTAACTCAGGTTCATATGTGGGAGATAAAGATTTTTCTGTATTAGACTTAGAAGCATCCTGATAAGACTTTTGAGACTTTCTGAATAAAATAGATTGCTGTTGAAAATTTGTTGGAGGAAGAGACTGTTGGGTTGGACTGAATAGTAAGACCTTGGAGGTCTGTATTGACTGTACTTCCCAGCAGGTCTAGAAGACTGATGGGTGGCTGGCCTGGGAGTCTGAGAGCTACTGGAAGCTGGCTTCTGATCTTCAGCAACATTTCCTGAAGCACCTGCAGCAGGAGGAGGAGGAGGAGGTCCTCTCCTGGTCTGCTAAAGCAAAGACTTCCCCAATCCCTTCAGCCATTTTCAAAGACAGAAAGACAAAGCTGAAGCTAAAGCTGAAAAGGAAAAAAGCAACTAAAGCAAAGGCAGCTGATAAAGCAGATAAGAAGGGAAAGAAGATAGCCTGACCAGAATACAAACCTGTAAAGAAATCCAAGGGCAGTGGGATTGTGATAAGAGAACCTGAAACTTGAAAAGTTTAAGGTTCTGCTTATAGGGCTAAAGGACGTGACATTTTGTTTCATGCACAAACATTATAAGTCCTTATATGTTAAATGAAATATCATTTGATATGATTATGATTTTTTGATTTATGCTGTGATAGTATTTTTTTGTAGCATAAGTATGTCAGTGTATACATTGGCATAGGTTTTGACTTCTTTAAAGAGGGGGAGATTGTTGGGTCCATTGAATCCAATGACCTGGATTTAAAAATGGCCAATTAAACAATGTATACACATGTGGTGATCTAACTTGTGCTCAAGTTTAATGATTGCAGGATGTCCTAGCAACATGGATGGGACAGCTAGCCTAAGTGGCTAAGTCAGGTAAACTCTTACCTAAGATATGGATAGACAGAAATCTGTACAAGTCCACAGGCGTTGAGTGAAAGTTACTCACTCAATGCCAGATGACTTATAGTGCTGAGTGGAGCCTATAAAATCAAAGCCAATGGAGTGGCAAGCTAAAAAAGTGGCCCAAGTCCATAGGCGTTGAGTGAAGTCAACTCGCTCAATGCCATACAGCAAAAGGCTGCGAGACAGGTTAATGCATTAAAAGCCCAAGAGGAAATGGGCAGAAAAATGGTTAAGTCCATAGGCGTTGAGTGAGTATCACTCACTCAACGCCATATTATAGATTCGTTTAATATTACCCTGTAAGTCAAAGCCATAGAAAAGCTATGTTGATGTTTGTCTAAGTCCAAATGCGTTGAGTGAAGCTTACTCATTCAACGCCAAGGAGCAGAAAAATCTGGCTAAGGTAGAAAGCGTTGAGTGAGGCATGCACACTCAATGCTCTCAACGCCATGACACGGAAATGGCTAAAGTAAAAAAGCATTGAGTGAGGCGTGGTCACTCAACGCTTAAGATGTTGAAGAAGAAGAAAATTAGTTAAGGCAGAAAGCGTTGAGTGAGGCATGCTCACTCAATGTTCTCAACTCCAAAATTACAGAAAGCATGGCTAAGGCACAAGGCGTTGAGTGAGGTGTGCTCACTCAACACTCTCAACGTCAGGCATGTAGAAAAATCTACAAAAATAGTTAAGGCAAAAGGCATTGAATGAGGCTTACTCACTCAACGCTGTCAGCGCCTAGAAAGACAGAATTTTGTCAAAGTACTTTGACGTTGAGTGAAGCTCATTCACTCAATGTCTATTCTACTGATGCTTGATTTTTGACTAAGTCCACATGTGCTGACGCCAGTAAGTTAACAAGTTAACCTTATTCAAATTATTAGCGGCAAAGCTACAATACATGACAAAAGGCATTGTAGACCTACTGAATGACAGTTAGGCGTTAAAGCAAGGATGCAGCTGGCATTAAATGTGTAGGACCCACGGCTAAAAGAGCTGTTGGGTTGCAATCAATAAGAGAAGAAGTTCTTTACAGGAAATGTAGATGTTAAGATAGTTCTTCTTCATCACCATTGTTGTAGTGAAGAAAAGAACATAGAGCAAAAGACTGGAGGTCAAAAGGCTTAACAAGTTAGTTGTTTGGCTTCATCTTCGACTACAACAAGATCAGAGCAAATCTCTAAAGAGGAAAAAAAGAAAGTTAGTTGGTGCCATTTTCCATCTGCACCTGCAGTTTCCTCACAGATCCAGTGGCATAATACTGAAGAACATCTACTGGAGGCTGTGGAGAAAAAGTTAGTGTTGAACATGCTCAGCCCAGGAAAGAAAGAAGAAGCAGAATTGTTCTCTGCCAATCACTTCTAGCACAAGCTAAAACAAGTAATATATCCTTATTGCTGTGAAGAAGTTGTGTTGAGAATCTTTTTAGCTCAAGTAGCAGCAAGTTTTGCTGTAGTTACTTCACAGATCAACCAAGAAAAATCCTTGGTGCTGTGAAGAAGAAGTTAGGACTGAGTTTATCTCAGTTTAGGTAAAAGTAGACACAAGAAATATTTTTCTGGTGTCATAGTGGGGCTGAGTTTATCCATGTCCTGAACCTTGGCACAGAGAAACATCTCTTGTGTTAAGATCAACCATACAACCCACTTCCATTTTGTAGGATCCAGTTGGATCTGAATGGTAGGGTAAATTTGCCTGAGCTGTAGGACTTGGGTTCAAGTCTGATGTACATGAGTCATTCTCACTGAGTTGTAGGGCACTTGTGCCTGAGGTAGGATATGAGTGCAGATCTGAGTATAGGGCCTTTGTTCCTGAGATTGTAGGAGAGTCATTCTCTCTGAGCTGTAGGATCCCTGGTGGATCATGAGATAGGGTTGTCCTCCCAGCCTGAGGTAGTTGATCAGCTGATCATTGAGTTGTAGTCCCTTGTGGCTGAGTTGTAAGTCTTGGAGGAGACTGAGAGACTGAGGGATTTGATGTGTAAGATATTTGGAGCATAGTTTTGGAGAAGTACCTAATCCAACGAGATAGTTGGATAGGTGGTTGGGAAAGTGGATGTACCCTTGTTAGGGGAACCACTATAAATGTTGTGTGTTCTTTTCTATGTTGGCTTTATTTCAGGTTGCATATCTTGAAAGTGGAATATAATCAACCAATAAAGCATCCAACTAAAAGAAAATAAAAGATAAGTCACAAAAGACTAAGAAACCTATTCACCCCCCCCCCTCTAGGTGATTTAGCTATCCATAAAATAATGACTTTCAAACATATCAAGAATTATCTGACACGGGGCTGATCCCCAGGATGAACACCCCAAAGAAGAGTTTGCTTTTCGCCAAATGAGCATCCCGAGCTCCATCACCACTATTTGTATTTTGTATTTTCAACATTCGTGGAATAAACAAGATGTGTTATCTCCAATCTTATTGATGACTTCATTACAGATTGTTTGGCCCTCCCAACAAGGGAATCCAGCCTCTTCCCTTATAGAGTGTTTGGTCCTCCCAACAAGGAACTCCGGCCTCTCCCTTTACAGAGTGTTCGATGCTCCCAATAAGGGACTCCGACCTCTCCCCTTATAGAGTGTTCGGTGCTCCCAACAAGAGAATCCGGCCTCTCTCCTTACAGAGTGTTCAGTGCTCCCAACAAAGGACTCCGGACTTACCCCTTACAGAGTGTTCGGTGCTCCCAATAAGGGACTTCGACCTCTACCCTTATAGAGTGTTCGATCCTCCCAGCAAGGGACTCCGACCTCTCCTCTTACAGAGTATTTGGTGCTCCCAACAAGGGACTCCAGCCTCTCCCCTTATAGAGTGTTTAGTACTCCCACCAAGGGACTCCAGCCTCTAATCTTACAGAGTGTTCGGTGCTCCCAACCAGGGTCTCCGACCTCTCCCTTTACAGAGTGTTCGGTGCTTAGATCGACATGATGATAGTGTGTGTGAAAGTTGCTTAACTGAAGGTTAGCTAATCACCTAAAGGGGGGTGAATAGGTTTTTGAAGTTTTATTAATTCTTTTGCTGATTTCAAATTAATCTATCTAGAGCTTGTCCTTAGATCCTGTAATAAGAAAGAAAACAAGCACCACAACAAACACACAAAGATTTATAGTGATTCTCCAATTGGGTACATCCACTTTCGCTCCCACCTATCCAACTTATTTGTTGGACTAGGCACAAACTCCACCAATATGCTCCTTAGAGCTTACACCTCAGGCCCTTAGCCTTACACATAGGTTAACTTTAGAACCCAAACTCAGAACCAAAAGTGTTCCTACCTCAGAGCCTTGTAGAGCTCCTACAGCCCAGTGATCCACTGATCACCTAACTAAGCCTTATTTCTAAGGCCTACAACTCAGGCTCTTCAACCCTACAGCTTCATGCACACAGCCCTACTCTCAAAGTACTGCAGCACTCCTACAACTCAGTACCCTTCCAGGTACCTATAGCTCAGCCTTCTCCAAGGCCTACAACTCAGTGACACACTTGTCACCGACAGCTCAGTGACTCTCCAGTCACCTACCTCGGGCACAAGGCCCTACACTCAGGTTAGGAGGACAGCCCAACCAAATTCACACTTGGATCCTATATCAGAGAGCAGCACTCTCCTACCTCAGCCAATTAAGCCTTACAGCTTAGATCCGCTCTTGGATCCTACCTTAGTACCCCAACAGGGCACCTATCTCAGTGACTAATTAGTCACCTACCTCAGGCACAAAGTGCACTACACTCAGATTCAGATAAACTGAATCCTACAAGAAGTAAATTAGGAAAATGAAGAACTGACTCAGATATAAGTCTCTGAGTCCAACACACTTGTTGTAGAAGGAATTAGTCTTCTTCTACAACTAACTCTTTTCTACTGCACAGATGAACAGCTATCAGCTAGCTAAATGGATGAATCAGCTTCTTTGTTCTAGAGAGAACTATCTTGCTGAACTTGAAGAGCTTCAACTATCTTCCTTTGCCTCCTGGCTCTCTCTATAACGCCCCCGATTTTTTCGATGATTTTATTTGAATGGGCATCATCATATTTATGACGTCGTGGCGTTACTTTTAACGTCGAGTTGACGGCGCAATGCCGTTGAGGCATTTTCGTGTTCGTGCGGTCGAGTCGGCCGAATTCTTGTTGTAATGGAAAAATTTTACATTAGGAATTTAAGTTAAGTAATTTTGTACTTGCTCGTCAAGTTTCGTCGCGATCCGAGCGATATTTGGGCCTCGGCGATTTTCCGAAGTTTTGTGGAATTTATGTTCATCGTAAACTTCAAAAAATTATATCTGGAGAATGGCTCGTCGGATTTTGGTTTTGACTTCGTCATTGTGTTCGTAGCGTCAGTGTTCGTTTACGGTGCGAGTTTCGTTTAATTCGGCAAGCGTTTGGGGCTCCGTTTTGAAATCGTATTTTATTATTCAAAATTATATAAATATGATTATTTTAATATTATAGTACTATTAAAAAATCTCTTTTACTATTCATTTATATAGTTTAATTTTTTTGATATATTTGCAAAAAAGCATTGTTCATGCAAAAATTCTGTCTGCTACTCGAGTGATTTTTTCTGCTCTCGAGTGCTGCCTCTACTGCTACTCGAGTGATTTTTTTTTGCTACTCGAGTGATCTATTCTGCTACTCGGGTGATTTTTTTCTGCTACTCGAGTGATTTTTTTCTGCTACTTGAGTGATCTATTCTTATACTCAAGTGATTTTTTTCTACTACTCGAGTGATCTATTCTGCTACTCGAGTGATCTTTTCTTAGTACTCGAGTGATCTTCATAGTACAAGAGTGAATTTTCTTATCTCTCGAGTACTGCATTCCTATCCCTCGAGTAGCCTATTTTTTCTACCTCTCGAGTACCTGTAAACTTGTTCTCGAGTGGTATGCAGTACTTCTCGAGTTGTCCATTGCAGTTTGCGTTCGGGCAAATTTTGGAGGGTCAAAACGATGTCGTATAAAAAAATGGTTAACATAAACTTTGTTCGTCTCGACGAGTCTACAACTTCCATGTTGTGCACTTTTCGATTTGAATCCATCATAAACCACTATTTTTATTTTCTGCACACCCGCTCGTAAATAGTCTGTTTTTAGACAAAACTTTTTATAATTACACACACACAGATATATATATATATATATATATATATATATATATATATATATATATATATATATATATATATATATATATATATATATACTCTTATATAGAGAAAAAACTTCATCTTCTCCAAAATTCTGAACCGATCTAGAGAGACATAGGCGTGAGAGAGGAAGTTGTTCGTGAATCTTCTCGTGGCCGTCGACGGTGCTCCGGTGCTCGAAATATTCAACCGAATATAGATCTGGAAAGCTCTCGTCGAGAGCTACGCCATCGTGGTAAAACTTCTCTCGTTTCTTGAGTTTTCTCGTTAGGGTTTTTCGACCATAACCTCTATTTCGGCAATTTTTGTCTAGATTTTAACTTCCCCTATCTTATTTTGCCCCGATCTGCGACGTGGAGTGAATTGGAGAACTTTTTCGATAATACCAACGCAAGTGGTGGTTTCCTCTCGTTTCTCCTTGTTCGGTTTGATGATAACGGTTAAGTTTTTACTCATGTAGGATGTTGGAGTCAATCTAAACAAGTATCTTGCGCAGCGTATAATTATATTTTGATTCGTGGACTAGTTCATCCACTAAGTCGAGGGATATGGCTAACTTCTCAACTTAAAACTGGATTTTCATCTAAATAACCTAAAGATCTTTAATTATGTATTAAGTAGGAGTTTGCCTGAGCGCCCGTAGTTATCTCATACTGGTGTGGTATCATGACGCATATTTTCCCTCACTCTGATATATTATTTAATGCGGTGAAAATGCGGGTTGTGACAGTTGGTATCAGAGCCAGGTTGCTTAACAATTGGTCGGGCAACCGTCCATTGTTAGTGTTAGTTGTTTAGTGACATTTCATACACACACCGATGTGTCATCAGTACGTCTTAGCCGAAGCATAGTCACTATACTCATAGCATGATAAGAAGTATACAGTGCATATTATGTAGTATGGGATGCATAATATGTGTCTGTATATGGATCCACCATAGGTGGCAACATGTGAGGGTTATGTAGTATGGGATGCATAACCACCATCACATGGGTGCCCATTAGCACGTTTTATTTTCTCGTTGCATGCGATGTTATGTAGTATGAGATGCATAACATTTCATGTGTACGCCACTCATAACATGCATTAAGGCTTTTCTAGAATGCATAGCACTGCATACATTACATATCATCGCATAAGCACGCGTGCTAAGTTAAGGTTTACATGATGACACATGTACATACATGATTTTAAATAAGAATAAAGAATACATGCATTCATGTCATAGGCACAAGAGTCAATAGGACGAGAGGATATCATCCTAAGTAGGACATAACATCATTATAAAATCCTAGAGCAAGTTGCAGTGTAAGCAATTGTCTATTAAGTATGGTCTGAACTAGTTGTGTGGCTTTGTTGTAAGCTAGGATTTTGATGAGTTGTTCGTTTGCTTTTTAGAAATGGCGCCAAAGCATCCTGCGATGAGGTCGACTCCCCAGTCGGAGGGTGAGTCATCAGGTGCGCAAAATGATATGATTATCGAGATTTTGTGTCAGAGCAATGAGGCTCTGTCGAGACAATTAGTTGTGATTCAATCGCAAATTGAGTCATTATTATCTGCCGCTCCCGCGCAGCAACCTTTAGTGCAAGAGCCTACCTTGGGCCAAGTCGTGCCCGATACTCCTGCTCCTCTGGTACCCCCAATGGCGATACCACCAGAAATGAATTTCACATCGCACTTCCAACAGTTGGGACCTCCCACCTACGACGGGAGTGCCGACTTTATGATTTTAGATGATTGGGTCATCTCCATTGAGGAGATGTTTTTGTATTCCAGAATTCTAGAAGCTCAGAAGGTGATGATTGCAGTATATCAGTTAAAAGGCCTGGTAAAGAGTTGGTGGATTCTGGAAAGAGAGAGTCTAAAGGAAGGCTGTTCTTGGGAATCTTTTAAGAAGATGCTGTTGAAGAAGTTTCTACACTCGGTCGAGCAGGACCACCTGATGAATAACTTCCTGCATCTGAAGCAGAGACAGCTCACCATGAGCGAGTACGAGATTGAGTTTAGCAAACTGAGTATGTTTGCTCCTGATTTGTTAGCTTCTGAGGAGGGTAGAGTGAAACGTTTCCTCTGAGGATTAAGAAGTGATTCCAGCAATGGGCATGCGCTTATCGAGCTGAAAGCTATGCTGAAGCAGTGGAAGCCGCTTTGAAGGTCGAGGCGATCGAGAATGCCAAGAATCGAGGTGCTGCGGCGAGGAAAGAGAAAAGGAAAGGTGTTGAGGAGTGCAGCTCTAGGGCATCTGGCCCTTCTTCGAAGAAGAAAAGTAAGGAAGTGTGTAGCTTCTATGGTCGTCCTGGCCACCCTTACGAAAGGTGTTTCAAGAGGACTGCCACCCTGAAGCAACAGCAGGTTCACGCCATCCAAGGTGTACCCAAGGGAGCGCTAGTGTGCTCGTTCTGTGCAAGGAAGGTTCATGATGTAAGTTGTTGCTGGATGAAAGAAAGGACTTGCTTCTAGTGCGGGCAGAAGGGACACCAGAAATCTTCGTTCCCCCAGGGTCAGTCCCCACTACAGCCTGCCCCGCTTCGAGCTCTACCGCCGCCACCAAACCTAGATAAAGGAAAAAGAAAGCTGAACGTGATGATCAGCGAGGAAGCGCTAACCTGATATCACCAGCGATGTTCGTGGCATGGACATTATGAGTTTTTGGTGATGTCTTTCGGTTTAACCAATGCACCCTCTTCTTTCATGGATTTGATGAATAGCGTGTTTAAGGATTTCTTGGATCGGTTTGTTATTGTGTTCATAGATGATGTCTTGATGTATTCCCGCATTGTTGAGGAGCATACTCAGCATCTGCGTTTGGTTTTGTCGACCCTGAGGGAGCATAAGTTATTTGCGAAGTTGAGCAAGTGTGAGTTCTGGCTACCTCAGGTGTCCTTTCTGGGTCATGTTGTAAGTAAGGACGGTATTTCTGTAGACCCGACCAAGATTTCTGTTGTGATGAAATGGGAGAACCTTCTACACCTAAGGATATTATGAGCTTCTTAGGCCTGGCTGGCTATTATAGGAGATTCGTGGAAGGGTTTTCGGTGTTGTCTGCTCCTCTAACTAGATTTACTCAGAAGAATATTGCATTTATTTGGAGTGATAAGTGTGAAGAGGCCTTTCAAGAACTGAAGGAGAGATTTTGTACTGCTCCAATTTTAACCTTACATATTGAAGGAGTTGAGTATGATGTGTATGTTGATGCACCACACATCGTACTTGGCTGTGTTTTAATGCAAGATGGTAAGGTGATTGCGTATGGATCGAGGCAACTAAAGATTCATGAGAGAAACTATCCTACGCATGATTTGGAGTTTGCTGCCATAATTTATGTGCTGAAGCTGTGGCGACACTTATTGTATGGTGCGCTGTGCAAGATCTATACGGACCATAACAGTTTGAAGTATGTCTTCACTCAGAAGGAACTAAATCTGCGTCAGCGTCAGTGGTTAGAATATGTGGAGGATTATGAAGTGAAAATTCTTTATCATCCAGGAAAGGATAATATAATAGTCCTTGGTAGAGGAATTCTTGTTGATGGATATTGAGGTTGGGGGTAGTACTGTGTCTGCTAGTCTAGAAGCAGAACAACCCTCTTGGATTTCCCTTACTCGAGCACATCAGAAGGATGATCCTTATTTGTTGCACCTCCGGAATAGAACTGTGAAGGGAGAGCTACCGGATTTCTCCTTGGATGAGTTGGAGACCTTGAAGTATCGGGGTAGATTTTGCGTCCCCGCCTTTGGGGACATTCGGGCTAAGATCTGTGCTGAAGCTCATGGTTCCAGTGTAGCCTACCACCCTGATTCCACTAAGATGTATAAAGATCTAAAGCAAATTGTTTGGTGGTCAGGGATGAAGAATGATATCGCGAAGTTTGTATCAAAATATTATACGTGTCAATGTGTTAAGGCTGATCATAGAAGGTCTGGTGGTAAATTGATATTGCTTGATATTGCAAGTTAGAAATGGGAGAGTATTTTAATGGACTTCATCACCAGTCTACCAAAATCTCCCTTTGGGCATGACTCTGTTTGGGTGATAGTCGATAGATTGACAAAGTGTGCTCACTTTGTTCCCTTTAAGATTGGGTATCCGATTAAAAAGATAGCTGAGCTATATCTTGAAGAGGTCATCAGATTACATGGAGTGCCTATTAGCATTGTATCAGATCGAGACTCCAGATTTACGTCTTGCTTTTGGAGGAGTTTACGGGAGGGGTTGGATACCGATTTAAGGTATTCCATCGCTTATAATCTACAGACGAATGGTCAGACGGAAAGGGTAAATCAGATCGTAGAAGATATGATCACGTGTTATATTTTGGATTATGGTGGTGCTTGGGACGAGCATCTCAGACTCATGGAGTTTGCGTACAGTAATAGTTATCAAGAGAGCCTGCAAATGGCCCCGTTTGAGGCCTTATATGTGAGGCGTTGTAGAACTCCTTTGTTTTGGGCTGAAGTTGGTGAGAGACCGTTGCTAGGTCCGGAAGCTCTTGAGGAGATGAATTGTGTTGTGACTCATATTTGACAAAAGCTCTGTGTGTCTCAAGAGCGCTATGAGAAGCATGTTAATCAACGAAGGGTCAATCTGGAGTTTGTTGTTGGAGACTTGGTTTTTATGAAGGTTTCTCCGATGTCTGGCGTTAAAAGGTTGGGAAGGAACCACAAGTTAGACCCCCGGTACGTGGGACCTTTTCAGATTCTTGTACGCGTTAGAGTTTCAGCGTATAGGCTGGAGTTGTCTGCTACCTTCCCTGGTGTCCATGATGTGTTCCATGTGAGCCAGTTGTAGAAGTGTGTTCGTAATGATCGTCAAGTCCTTGACTCGATGCCCCAGATTCAGCCCAACCTTACGTATGTGGAAGTACCTGTTCGTATTCTGGATTCTCAAGAGCGTTTGTTACGAAGAAAGACCATCCTCATGGTCAAGATTCTTTGGAGAAATCAAGACGTCGAGAGTGCGACATGGGAATTGGAATCGGCAATGAGGGAATCTCATCCGCACATCTTCTCTTAGTTTCCGGTATGTCTTTATATTTTCAGTCATGTTTGATTTTATCGTTTTGGTTTGGTTTTGGAGTTGTTTTAATTTTCGGGACGAAACTTCTTTTTAGGGGGAGTGACTGTAACACCCCCGATTTTTTCGATGATTTTATTTGAATGGGCATCGTCATATTTATGACGTGGTGGCGTTACTTTTAACGTCGAGTTGACGGCGCAATGCCGTTAAGGCATTTTCGCGTTCGTACGGTCGAGTCGGCCGAATTCTTGTTGTAAAGGGAAAATTTTGCATTTGGAATTTAAGTTAAGTAATTTTGTACTTGCTCGTCAAGTTTCGTCGCGATCCGAGCAATATTTGGGTCTCGGCAATTTTTCGAAGTTTTGTGAAATTTATGTTTATCGTAAACTTTAAAAAATTATATCTCGAGAATGACTCGTCGGATTTTGGTTTTGACTTCGCCATTGTATTCGTAGCGTCAGTGTTCATCTACGGTGCGAGTTTCGTTTAATTCGGCG
Organism: Platanthera guangdongensis; assembly: GCA_039583875.1. Classification (NCBI taxonomy): domain Eukaryota; kingdom Viridiplantae; phylum Streptophyta; class Magnoliopsida; order Asparagales; family Orchidaceae; genus Platanthera; species Platanthera guangdongensis. Next base: position 85,303,280 of record CM077159.1, read on the forward strand.
CGCGTTTGGGCCTCCGTTTTGAACTCGTGTTTTCTTATTCAAAAATATATAAATATGATTATTTTAATATTATAGTACTATTCAAAAATGTCTTTTACTACTCATTTATATAGTTTAATTTTTTGGATATATTTGCAAAAGGTACGGTTGATGCAAAAATTCTGTCTGGAGTGATTTTTTCTGCTCTCGAGTGCTGCCTACTACTACTCGAGTGTTTTTTTCCCTGGTACTCAAGTGATCTATTCTGCTACTCGAGTGATTTTTTTCTACTACTCGAGTGATTTTTTCCTGCTACTCGAGTGATCTATTCTGTTACTCGAGTGATTTTTTTTGTAACTCGAGTGATCTATTCTGCTACTTGAGTGATCTTTTCTTAGTACTCGAGTGATCTTCATAGTACTCGAGTGAATTTTCTTACCTCTCGAGTATTGCATTCCTATCTCTCGAGTAGCCTATTTTTTCTACCTCTCGAGTACCTGTAAACTTGTTCTCGAGTGGTCTGCAACCCTTCTCGAGTTGTCTGTTGCAGTTTGTGTTCGGGTGTCTTTTTGATGGTCAAACAGGTGTCGTATAAAAAAATGGTTAGCATTAAATTTGTTCGTCTCGACGAGATCTACAACTTTCATGTTGGGCACTTTTCGATTTGAAACTATCCAAAACATCTATTTTCATTTTTCGCGCACCCGCTCGTAAATATTCTGTTTTTAAACAAAACGTTTTATAATTATATATATATATGTATGTATATATATATATATATATATATATATATATATATATATATATGTGTGTGTGTGTGTGTATATATATATATATATATATATATATATGTGTATATATATATGTATATATACTCTTATATAGAGAAAAAACTTCAACTTCTTCAAAATTTTGAACCGATCCATAGAGATGTAGGCGTGAGAGAGGAAGCCGTTCGTGAATCTTCCGGTGGCCGCCGACGGTGCTCCGCTGCTCGAAATCTTCAACTGAATATAGATCTGGAAAGCTCTCGTCGAGAGCTACGCCATTGTGGTAAAACTTCCCTCGTTTCTTGAGTTTTCTCGTTAGGGTTTTTCGGCACTAACCTCTATTTCGGCCATTTTTGTCTAGATTTCAACTTCTCCATCTTCTTTTGCCCCGATCTGCGACGTGGAGTGAATTGGAGAACTTTTCCTGTAAAACCAAGGCAAGTGGTGGTTTCCCCTCATTTCTCCTTGTCCGGTTTGATGGTAACGGTTAAATTTTTATGTTCTTTAAAAACATTTCTACACTTTGTCTTCCAAGTTATTGTTATAATTAACCTTCTTGATGATCACTTGATGTTGTAAGATTTTGTCATGGTGAACTCGATCTTGTCAGGTTATGTTTAATCGTTTTTGAAGTGTCTTATTGATGGCTTTAAACGCCTTATCTATCATTATTGAGCGTATTAGAGTTTTTCTATGATTGTAAATCGTTCTTAAGGGTTGATCAATCGTGTCATGAATCTAGAAATGTCAAGTAAAATCTGACGTGCCAAATCTCGAGATATATGTGGTGGGTTTTTTGTGGGTTTTCTTGATTGCAGGAGTAAGTGGATGAAACCACCTCCGCAATGTTTGTTTCCATTATTAGTACCATGTGGAAGTCTACCAGGTTTTGGGCATCTATGGTGTATGGTGGAGAGTATAAGACTCCCTCGTAGTTAGACGGATATTTTATTCATGAGGGTGTGTCCAGTTGAGTGACCACCTCACCCATATTTTTGGGTAGAGTCGACCACAGGTGCCTAATAAAGATTTTGTATTTCTTCCTTATGATTTAATCATGTTGTCACCTTAGAGCCTCGTGCGTCTGGTGTACTCTTGTTGTACGTGACGAATCACGTAAGAGTTCTTTTCCTGTTGATACCTTATTTCTTTTTTGTACTTTACTTCAGTGCTTTTGGTCTTGGGTTGGTACCCCTTTTGACCTTTGTTTCTTTTGGCTTATTTTTCTGCCATCATCTGTACCTTCTTACTGAGGTGTTCGGTCTTTAGAATGCCTCAGGTTCAGAGCAGTAGCAGATAACAAAGCTGGTTTTGGAGTTTCTGGGCAGCAGTGTTGGCCGTGGTTGTTGCCTCGTCTTAGCGAGGTAGATTGTTGTTTATTTTGTTTTATTGGTTCAGACATACTATTCTGTATGTGGGTTCGTGTCAGTTTGTTGACGCCCACAGAATTGTTATTTTTAGATACTTGCTAGCTGCTTAGTTTTCTATATGTGGATGTGGATTACTTGCTCTTTGGGATGATTTATGTTATGGATGCATGTTAGGTATTTTCAAGAATAAAATCTACTACTATTATTTCATGTATTGCATAATTTAAAACTCTAACTTGTTATATTTAGCGACCGTAAAGCTATCTTTACTACTATTATAAATTTAGGGTCTTGCATAGCATGAGTTGTCATTTGGGGACGTTTATACTCATGTAGGATGTTGGAGTCAATCTAAACAAGTATCTTCCATAGCGTATAATTATATTTTGATTCGTGTACTAGTTAATCCACTAAGCCAAGGGATACGGCTAACTTCTCAACTTAAAACTGGATTTCCCTCTAAATAACCTAAAGATCTTTAATTATGTATTAAGTAGGAGTTTTTCCAGAGCGCCCGTAGTTATCCCCTACTGGTGTGGCATCATGACGCGCATTTTCCCTCACTCTGATATATTATTTAATGTGGTGAAAATGCGGGTTGTGACACTCTCTGATGGACTTGAGCTTTCAAGCTTAATGGAGAAGAAGATGTCCAGCCGCCTCTAGTTTTCTTTTGTATTTACTACGTTTGTTCTCCGTTGCCCTAATCCCCTTTTCTTTTTCCTTTTATATGCACTAATTTGAATCAACGACACAAATGTGTGTGGAACCAGCCAAGGATTGGTGAGACCCACCTCCTTCAGAAAAGGACAAAGCATCTTTTGGCACCCCTACAGCTTTCCCGCAATGGCTACATGTAAGTTGACTTTGATGACGTCAGCAATGGTCATCACCATCTGGACTTAGAAAATATTTCAGAAATTCATAAAGCGTTGAGTGATGTTAAGTCACTCAACGTCATCTGTATTGGCTCTCAGCGCTTCTGGACTTGTGAATTTTCTCTGAATTTGTCTCTGTGGTTCTATCTCAGCAGTCTCAGCGGTTTCTTATTAACAGCTATCTCAGTTGTCTCAGCACTTTTTGCCTTCATCATTTTTCTGGCTTTTGTTACGTTCGATGATCTGTGGGCTGAACTCGACGAACTCTGATTTTCTCAGCGGTCTCAGCGCTTTTTGCCTTAGATAATTTTTCTGGCTTTAGCTCGACAAGTGTTGAGCTAAGCTCAATGATCTGTAAGCTGAGCTCGACGAACTACAAACTTAGCTAGACGAACTTCAAGCTGAGCTCGACGAACTTTGAATCCTGAGCTCTTGAGCTTATCCCAAGGAATGTTGAGTCGAGCTCAACGACCAGCGAGCTGAGCTCGATGAACTGCGAGCTGAGCTTGACGAATTTTGAGTTTACTACCAAACTCATTTTCTTCACCTGTCTAATCATGGACTACCTGCATGCAAGAACTAAGGAACACATCAAATACATTATGTGTGTATGTCATTGACCTGTTTGACTTCTTACAAATCTGGAATATTGGGATCAATAGACCCAACAATCTCCCCCTATTTGAAGAAGTCAAAAATAATACAGGTTATTGACAACACAACATATTCATCATAGATAAAATTTAACATTTGTAGAGTGTGGAAATGTTACCATATTTCTCTAGCCTGTGCAGAATTACTTACTCCCCCTAGCATGCTGCCATCCTTACTATTCCGCCTGCTATTCTTCTTAACCCTTGATTCTATCCTCTCCCTTTTTGACTTCTGCAATAGGGAGCATTCTGAGGGGTTTTTCTCCCCCTATCTGTCTCGAGTAGATTTTCCCAATGTGACTGAATCCAGTTCAGCTGTTAGGCTAGCTCCCCCTCAACAGTTACACACCATCTTCAGTATTCTGGAGGAAGAACTTGTACTACCTACAAAATGGACAGTACAGCATATGGTAGAAGAGAGACTTGAAGCTACACAAGATTCAGCATACCCAATTCAAATTTGAAGGTGTTGAACTTGGCTTCATCTAGTGGCTTAGTGAAGATATCATGAAAGTGCAAGTTAGATCTGATATACTCTAGAGGGGGGTGAATAGAGTATGGTGCTTGCTAAAAACTTTTTTACAACTCTTGTTGTATTCCTAAGTGAACAGGGAAGCAAATGAACTACAGCAACTATCTAATCAAAAAGCAATCACAAACCACAGCCAGAAAACAAAAGAAAATAAGCAACCAGAAGACACAAGGAGCTATAGTGGTTCCCCAATCAATCTGGGTACATCCACTCTTCTACCACCCTAGGTAGGAATCCACTGCAGGATGAGTTGATTAGGTGTCCTGGGCACCAATGAGCTTTTGATAAGGTGCTCAAAAACCAAACCAGATTTTTTGATCAGGTGTCTTGCCACCACTGAGTTTTGACAAGGTCTCAAAAACCAACACAAACTTTTGAAGGGAGTTTGATAAACCCTTTACAGCAGAGAGAGAGAGAGAGAGAGATGATCTTCTCTGTCAACAATCAGAGAGAAGATAGTGGATGTTGTCAAATCTCCCCCTGAGATCTTGAGTTGTTCAGGAAGTGAAGCTTTGTAGTAGGGTGATAGGCTTTCAGAAGATTTGATCTCCAGCAAAAGATGATTTCAGCAGCAGCTGAAATGTGTGTTGTCTGTAGTCTTGAATGATGATGGCCTTTGAACACTGGAATCAAAAGGGATCTGAAAAATTCATTATGTTGATCTCCTTTTGTGATGTGTGTTCTTATAAGAATTCTAAGACTGTGAGTTTCTGCAACTCTTTTCCTTGTTGTTGTTGTTCACTTGTTGATGATGTTCTATATTTTTCTATTCCAGCAGAATATGAATATCTCTTTTATTCCTTAGATCTGAATAGAATGATTCTCTGTCCACGATAGCCGTTAGCCTGTCATAAATGACTTCCTTAACTGCATTTTGTCTTCTGGAGGAAAGTCCAATAAAAATATTCCTTTGAAAATCCCTTGAAACTTGCTCCAGATTAATTGAAATGGCTACAAGATCTTTGAAATAAATGTTGAGAATAATTCCATAACTGTCTGAATTTGAATCTTGAAAAATGTCGATCTCTCCAGAAAAAAGTCGACCTGAGCTCTACTATTGTTGAACTGAGCTCAGAGACTGGACTTAGACTGAAGTAGAGATCGTCGATCTGAGCTCAACTATCGTCGAACTGAGCTCAGAGATAGGGAAACAAACTAGAGACAAGAACGTCGATCTGAGCTCGAAGATCGTCAAATGGAGTTCGACAAATTGTTGAAGTTGAGCTCATAGATCGTCGAATGGAGTTCGACGATTCGTCGAAGTGAGCTCAGCGATCGTCGAATTGAGTTCGACGATTCGTCATCCTGAGCTCGACGAAATGACTTAGTCTCCAGAACTGAAATATCTGGTCTTGAGGGCAGCTTTCAAACCTAAATACTAACTCTTAGACTCAATTCTAATTGACCTTTAGATCTGTACAAGGAGGTCAAAATAGATTTCCTAAAAGACATAGTGATCCTTGCCCAAATCAGTAATAGGGTGTTCCAACAATCTTCCCCTATTTAGGTTAGGATTACTATTTACAGACAGTGGAAAATAAAAACATACAAAGCAGAAATGTAACAAAAAAGACATTGCAGAAACACAGACATTATAACAGATAGTCAGAAAACAAAATATACTGTCATCTTACAGAATCATTCCTTTTCCTTGCTCTTTATGAGAACTATTTCTCTGTTGGGATTGAGAGCTTCTTTCTTGGATCTTCTATCATCAGCTGCACCTAGAGAGGTTTGATGCTTTGGCCTGGGCATTACAGCTTCTGGGTGCAACTTCATATAGCTTTCTGAATCAAAAAATTTACTAGAGGAGTATCTCTCAAGTTCTTTCTTTCTTTGATCTGATAAAGTAGTGATATTTGAAGTATCTCTTCCTTGTTCTCTAGCTTTCTTGATTTGGTCCAAAGCAGCCAATTCTTTCATTCTTGTTGTCCATGAGGTGGGGTTATTTTCTGGATCTTCAAATGGAACAGGAGGCTCATATCTGTTTGAAGAAATATCAGGAGGGGCTCTGGAAGAGACTAGTTCTTTAAGATTATAAGGGAAGGGACCAGAAGTAGTGTCAGATGGACCTTGTCCTTCCCTTGGATAAGGATGTTGCCTGGAATATACTCTGAGTCCTCTTTGATTTCCTCTATACTGTCCTCTTCTGGACTGGTAACCTCTAGACTGATTTCCTATGTACTTGGATCTTCCTTGAGGTTGATATCAAGTTTGGCTTCTGGCAGTAGATTGGAAGGCAGAACTACCACTTGCACCTGCATCAGGTGAAGGAGGAGGAGGATTAAAATGGGATGATCCTTTGTCATACTTTCTTTTCTTCTTCATAGCTTTTAGTTGATTCCTGGAGTACTGCATCCATGGTTCTGTGATAGGGCAATCATGCAGTATATAATATGGAATGTCATTTGTATCTTTCACTTTCTCTGGAGGAACTCTCTTCATAGCCTTGCTTCTTGCTTTCCTTTTCCTTGAAATTGTTGCAGAGGAATCGTCTGAGTCAGTCCTAAACTGATCACTGTCTGAGCTTGGAGGATTATCATACACTGAATCAATCCTTTTTAGGTAATCTTTCTGTTGTTGAGACTGAGCAGAAGAAACAGCAGAGACAGCAACAGGAGAAACAGCAGGAAGTGGAGTAGAAGCAACATTGGCAGAAGGAGCTATGGCAGCAGGTTCAGAAACAGCAGCAGTAATAGAAGCAGTAGAAACAGATGAAGCTGGAAAAACAATTTCAGAAGGAGCAATAGCAGCAGTAATAGAAGCAGTAGAAACAGATTCAGAGATAAAAATAGCAGGCTCAAAATCAAATGCCTCTGTCATATGCATATCCTCAAAAACAGCAATATCAGGACTAACATAAACATCAACAACAACAGTAGGAGCAGCAGCAGGAGGAGCATCAGCAGTAGGAGCAGTAGAAGAAGCAGTGTCAACAGCATTGAAGGAATGTATATAAGAGCTTATTAGGCTGGGGTCACATCTAGAAATAGGCACAATGGCCTTAGTAATATCTTCAGAATGCTGGACTGGAAGGTAGTTGAAGTATACAGAATCAAAAACTGACAACAGTGACCTGAGGTCCACTGTGATGAATGCAACTGATGCAACTGGAGCTTGGACTGAAGTTTCTGCAGCAGGCAATCTCTCAGCTTCATAAGGCATCTCCCCCTGCCTAGATTCAGTGACAACTGGATCAAGGCACCCAGAAGAAGGGATTGCCTGAGAAGGAAGAATGGAAGATAGCCTGGCAGATAGCTCCTGAACTGTTTTTAGAAGTGGAGCCAAAGACGTCTCCAGCAGGAGGGATAGCCTTGGAGCTATCAGCTCATATAGCCTGTCTGCAATGGCTGGAATGTCTACTTGCTCAAGAGGGACTTGAGTAGAGGTAGGGATGGATGAGGTAGAAATGAAGGTTGGAGCATCAGGAGAGGTTATTGGAGAGACTGTGGAGTGTGGAAGTGAAGGTTGGGAAATTGGAATTGTGGAGATGGAAGATAGGGGAATGGAAATGGATGGTGTGAAGGATGGTTGAGCAATGATGTCCTGAAGTAGTTGTTGATAAGAGGTGGATGATGATGGTGGCTCAGGAGGGGATGAAGGAGAATCATCCATATAGGAATCATCTATAAGAGTGAAAGATGGAATATGAGAGGATGAATCAATATCCAGGTGTGGGTAGTGATGTAGAGGATGGAAGATTTCTTCAGTGAATGGTGGAGTTGGAGAAGGAATTGAAGTTGGAGATAGGGTGGAAATTGTGATGGTGGATATTACTATTGTAGATGAAACAAGAGGTGGAGGAGGAGGAGATGAGGCAGGCAAGTCTTCTACAGGGGCAGAAACCTGAGGGGAAGAGACTGAAGCAGTCCTTGTGCCTAAAGTAAAGATTGCAGAGGGCCTGCTGGGCTTTACAATCTGCCTGTCCCATTTCCCAAATAGGGCACAGGTAAGCCTCTCGGAGGCATTGATGTGCATCCCACTGGAAACAAGCAGTGCAGGGCATCAGTGGTGAAGGAACAGCCCTAAAATCCTTCCAAAATTAACAAAGTTCTTGTTAATCTTTTTCTTAATCAAATCAAAGAAAACTTCTCCCCAGTTCAGTTGCTTCTTGTCCACCAGGGCACCCATCAAACAGAGCTGATACCTAGATATGGTATCATGAGTTGAGTGTTTTGCCAACAACACTTTTCCAACAACATCAGCTAGAAATCTGTACTCAACAGACAGATTTTTCTTAAGCAATTTGCTAGGGCTTGCTTCTGAATGTCCCATCCTTTCAAGCATATTAGAAAATTCCTCTCCAGAAAGCTCAACAGAATCTTCTCCAGATTTTAATTGAAAAACCTCTGTCAAAGCAGCAGGTGTTAGAGATACCTGGGTTCCTAAGATGCTTCCAACCACTGTATTCTGATCCAGATTATGGGCAGTATACACCCATTCCTTTATCTCATCTGCAGCCAATTTGATCCTTGTAGTCATTATGGTAACTAGCTGTTGGTCTTTGAAAAGTTCCAGAATGTACTTGAAGATTTGATCGCTATTATTGAAAGAATCCATGTTGATATCAAATCCAGCGTCAAATTTCATTGCGGCCAAGATGGCGACTGAAACTGCCATTGATTCCTGCAAGAATGAACAAACAAACGACCAAGTGTAGAGAAGTTTGGAGGGAAAGAGAAAATTTGCAGAGAGTATGAAAGCGCAAAGGGAGAACGACGGCCGAAAAATGAGTTTTATATTAGGGTTCGACGCAGAAAAGGAAAGATCATTGAACTCTGTTCGACGATCTGGGCTTCTAAAGGAAACTGAAAGGTCATCAATAGCGTCGATCTCCGTTCGACGATATTGGAGAGCGTCAAGCTCCGTTCGATGATCGCTGACCTGAAGAAAGATAGTTTAGCACTATCTGAGAAGCGCTGAACTCAGGTCGACGATTTATGAAATCGTCGATCTCCGTTCGACGATCTGGGGGAAAATCGTCGAGTGCAGTTCAGAGACCAGAAACACTCTATACACTAGAGAAAGCACTTTGATTTGCCTAGTCTTGGTCATTTTTATAATTTTAAAATCTTGGATCTTATTTTAGAGTTCCTCCATCTAACATTCCTAACTGATTCAGGAAGAATGTATGTTTCTTTTCATCCAAGGGTTTGGTGAAAATATCTCCCCTTTGCAAATCAGTTGGGATATATTGAAGTTCAATTTTATTTTTCTCAACATTATCCCTTAAAACGTGATGCCTAATTTCTATGTTTTTGTCCTACTATGGAGGACTGGATTTTGTGCTATAGAAATAGCACTGGTATTATCACAAAATATTTTAGAATTTTATAAGTTGTAGCCATAGTCTAGGAGTTGGTTTTGAATCCACAATATTTGTGAACAACAACTACCTACAGCCATATATTCAGCTTCAGCAGTTGAAGTTGACAAAGATGTTTGTTTCTTGCAAAACCAGGAGACAAGTCTGTCACTAAGAAACTGACAAGTTCCACTGGTGCTTTTCCTGTCTATTTGCATCCAGCATATTCAGCATCTGAGAATCCAGTTAATTCAAATGTTGAATCTTTTGGATACCAAAGACCTAGATTTGGACAACTTTTTACATACCTAAGAATCCTTTTTACTAAGGTTAGGTGTGACTCTCTAGGGCTCACTTGGAATCTAGCACATATGCATGTAGCAAACATTATGTCAGGTCTACTAGTTGTAAGGTACAATAAAGAGCCAATCATTACTCTATATGTTGTCTGATCAACAGGTTTCTCATGTTCATCAGCATCTAATACAGCATTAGTAGGCATAGGTGTTTTCATACCTGATGCTTCAGACATACCAAATTTCTTAACCAATTCTTTTGCATACTTGGTTTGAGAAATATATATGCCTTCAGCATGTTGTTTGATTTGCAATCCTAGAAAGAAGGATAGCTCATCTATGCTACTCATTTCAAATTTAGAATGCATTAGATTGAAGAACCTTCTGCACAAATTTGAATCAGTAGAACCAAATATAATATCATCTACATAGATTTGTACTAGTAGGGTATGGGACTTATGGGTTCTAATAAAAAGAGTTTGGTCTACTCTACCCCTTATAAACTCATTTTTCAGAAGAAAGCATGCTAGGGTCTCATACCATGCTCTAGGAGCTTGCTTTAGACCATATAATGTTTTATGCAATTTGAAAACATAATCAGGATGAGTTGAAGAGATAAAACCTGGGGGTTGTCTGACATAGACTTCTTTGATATCTCCATTGAGAAAAGCAATCTTTACATCCATCTGGTATACTTTGAATCCTTTGTGTGCTGCATATGCTAAGAATATTCTTATGGCCACTAACCTTGCAACTGGTGCAAAGGTCTGGTCATAATCTATCCCTTCTTCTTGATAGTACCCTTGGGCAACTAGCCTTGCCTTATTCCTTACAATGACTCCTTGATCATCCAATTTATTTTTGAACACCCACTTTGTTCCAACAATGGAGTGATCTTTTGGCCTTGGTACTAGTTCCCAAACTTTGTTCCTTTCAAATTGATGCAACTCTTCTTGTATTACAATGATCCAGTGTGGATCTTGCTCTGCATCTTGAATGGATTGAGGTTCAATTTGAGAGAGAAAATAAGTGTGCATCAGGTTTTGGTTGACCTGATTTCTGGTTTGCACAGCAGCTGAGATGTCTCCAATCACTTGGGAGATTGGATGATCTCTTGATGTTACTAAATCAACAGGAGATGTCGATTGTTCACCAACCTGTGTTATTGTTTCCTCTTGTGGTACAACAACTGGCTCTTCAAGAAGATTCTCTTCAAGATGTTGAATGTCTTCTTCATCTTCACTGCTTTCATCTTTTTGAATGATTTGTAACCTGTCCAAGTCTTCAGCAAGAGAGTGTACCTGCAAAGGTTCTATGGTAGAAGTATTCTTCTCCTTGAAAGACATGTTAGATTCATCAAAAGATATATGAACAGATTCTTCAATTTTGAGAGTTGATTTATTATATACCCTATAAGCTTTACCGATCATGGAGTATCCCAGAAACACTCCTTCATCAGCTTTAGCTTGAAATTTTGCTAAGTATTTCTTGTCATTATTATGAATGTAGCAAATACAACCAAAAATTTTAAAGTAATCTACTTTAGGTTTCTTCCCTTTGAGTAATTCATAGGGAGTTTTGCCCTTCAGTTTATGTATTAAACTTCTATTCAACACATAGTTGGAGGTGTTCACTGCCTCTGCCCAAAAGAATAGAGGAAGGTGAGCATCTGACAACAATGTAGTAGCAGATTCAATAAGGGTTCTATTTTTCCTTTCAGCTACTCCATTTTGTTGAGGAGTTCTAGGAGCTGAGAAAGTGTTCTTGATCCCTTCACTCTGACAGAACTCTTGCATAAGAAGAGAATCAAACTCTGTCCCATGATCACTTCTGATCAGGGCAATGTGAGTATTGAACTCACTCTGTATGCATTTGAGAAACTCTGTCAAACACTTAAAGTTATCAGACCTCTTCCTTAGAAAGAACACCCATGTGAATCTAGAGAAGTCATCTACAACCACTAAAGTATAAGATTTCCCTCCTAAGCTTTGTACTGTAATGGGTCCAAAAAGATCCATGTATAACAGATACAAAATCCTAGGTGAATCACTCTTATTAAGTGACTTGAAACTATTTTTGGTTTGCTTGTCTAATTGACAAGCCCTGCAGAGTCCTTCCTTCTTGTAGGGGCCAGAAGGTAGTCCTCTAACAAGGTTGTCCTTGGATAGCCTAGCAATGGTTCTAAGGTTTATATGTCCTAGTCTCTTATGTCATAGTTCATTAGGTCTACTGATAGAGTTAAACAAGCAAATATCTAATTTAGTTGAAAGAAAGTCAACTAAATCGATGTTACCTTTCCTTTTACCTGTCAACACAGTTGTGTTGTCCTCTGATTTGATCTTGCATAAGGATTTGCTGAAAGTCACTTGGTAGCCTTCATCACATAGTTGACCGATGCTGATCAAGTTGTGCTTCAATCCTTCCACATAGGCTACTTTCTTGAATATGACTGTGCCAATCTGGACTGCACCATATCCTTTTGTTAGTCCAAAGTTTGAATCACCAAATATTACTTTGGGTCCAAGCTTGGCTTTGAAGGATGTGAAATTATCATTGTTTCCTGTCATGTGCTTTGAGCACCCACTATCCAGATACCATTGTTGGTTTGATGTTGGATAGGTCTTCACCTGCACATAAAATAATTTATTTGTTTTTGACCCAGTTTACCTTGGGCCTAGGTTGATAACCTTTGAATTCAGACATAAAAGACATCCATGGTTGACTCTTATAGCCTTCAGGATGATATCTCCTTGGAGGTATTATCCATTCAGTATAAGGGTTAAATCTTTGGGATGAAGGACCTCTAAGATTGAACTTTGATTTACCTTTGAAAAAGTTTTCAAAACTCTGATCTCTGCTCGACGATCGTTGAGCTGAGTTCGACGATCTTGGGTCAGATCGTCGAGCTCCGTTCGAAGATCGACTGTGGCAGAGTTCAGGGTTTAGAGATCGTCGACCTGAGTTCGACGATTTAGCCTGAGATCGTTGATCTGCATTCGACGATCGTCTAGCTCCGTTCGACGATTTCTGTTGAACTCTTGTTTTCTTAGGTAAGTCATAATTCTTCCTAGCTACCTCTACAACTCCCTTGCCTTTATCAGAGATAAACTTGATTGGGGTTGTTAATACTATAGGTTGGCTGGATGAAGCACCCAAGCCCAGTGTACTATTTAATCTTGAGTTCATTGTGCATGTGATGTCCATTAGCTTGATACTTCTCCCATTAAGGGATTCTTCAAGATTTTTGGCCTCTGATAGCTCACTTTTCAGTGAGGCTATCTGCTCCCTACAGCATTCCAACTCCTCAGAGAGTTTGAGGTTATCTGATTTTAAAGTACTGTATTCAGATAACTGATTTCTGAGAGAAATGATTTCCTTCTCAGATCTTAATAAATCTAAACATAGTGCCTTAAACTCACACTTGAAGTCCTCAGAATTGAAATCAAAAGAACTTATTACCTGGTCCTATTCAGATTGAGTCTCTGATTCAGATTCTGACTCTTCTGCATCAGAATTTTGTTATGAGGCATTGATAGTCATCATGCAGAATTCCTTTTCTTCAGCATCATCTTCATCATCACTTGAGCTGGATGAAGCTTCAGATTCTTCTTCTGTCTCACTCCAAGTTTCAGCTACAAACCCCTTCCTAGTGTGTTTGTTCCTGCTGGAGGAGGGTTTGTCATTGCTGTTCTTCTTGAAGTCTTTGTCTTTTCTTCTTTCTTTCATGTCCTTCTTGTCCTTGTTTTTATTTTCTGGACAGTCAGGCACAATGTGGCCTGGTTTCCTGCATCCAAAACAAATAATTTCTTTTTAATTTGATTTGTCATACCTTGCTTGTCATGCTCTCTGTATGATCTTTTCCTGAAATCCTTCCTGGCCATTTTGTAAAACCTTTTGGCCAGTAGGCTTAACAGCTCTTCATTGTCTGTGACCTTGTCTTCAGGCTGATCTTCAATGGCTTTGAAAGCTATTGATTTTTCCTTTCTTGTAGCTGGTGAGGCAGCCTTCTGCTCTTCTTCTCTGTTCTTGATGAGCAGCTCATAAGACTTGAGCTTGCCCAAGAGAGCTTCATTTGTGATCTCATTTAGGATTCTGGCATCCTTGATTGGCCAGATCCTTGAGTCCCAAGTGCTTGGGAAGCACATTAGGATTTTATCATTGAGCTCAGTCAATGAGATCTACTTGTCCAAAGTTTTCAGCTCATTGACTATGAGACTGAGTCTATTATACATGTCGGCTACTGACTCAGCTTCTCCTTTCTTGAAATTCTCATATTGGGTTATGAGATGAGATCTTATATCTTTTCTCTCATCAGCAGATCCTGAGACTATCTCAGATAACTTGTCTCAGATGTCCTTTGCTGAGTTGCATTCAGCTACCTTTTGGAATATTTCATCAGACATAGTCTGGGCTAGAATGTTCATAGCCTTTGCATTAGCCAATTTCCATTTCTTGATTTCTACATCTGTTCCTGAAGGAGGTGGAATAGCACTTGTACTTGTATTTTCTGAAGGTCTTGGACACACTGTCAAAACAGAATAGAAAATTTCTTCATCAATAGAGTTCATGTACAGTCTAATCCTTGCCTTCCAAAGTGCAAACTTAGATAGATTGCACACTGGAGGTCTGGTGCTAGTATAATCTTTGTTTTGGGCCATGTTCTGCGAGGAAATAAATAAAAAAAAAGAACTTAAACAAGAAGATCTAACTAGAGGGATCTTTGGGTTCAGGTGTTAGCTTGTGCAACCACTAAGGTGTGATATTTTTAACCAACCTCGCTTTGATACCAATTGAAAGTGCAAGTTAGATCTGATATACTCTAGAGGGGGGTGAATAGAGTATGGTGCTTGCTAAAAATGTTTTTACAACTCTTGTTGTATTCCTAAGTGAACAGGGAAGCAAATGAACTACAGCAAATATCTAATCAAAAATCAATCACAAACCACAACCAGAAAACAAAAGAAAATAAGCCACCAGAAGACACAACGAGCTATAGTGGTTCCCCAATCAATCTGGGTACATCAACTCTTCTACCACCCTAGGTAGGAATCCACTGCAGGATGAGTTGATCAGGTGTCCTGGCCACCAATGAGCTTTTGATAAGGTGCTCAAAAACCAAACCAGATTTTTGATCAGGTGTCTTGCCACCACTGAGTTTTGACAAGGTCTCAGAAACCAACACAAACTTTTGAAGGGAGTTTGATAAACCCTTTACAGCAGAGAGAGAGAGAGAGAGATGATCTTCTCTGTCAATAATCAGAGAGAAGATAGTGGATGTTGTCAAAGCTCCCCCTGAGATCTTGAGTTGTTCAGGAAGTGAAGCTTTGCAATAGGGTGATAGGCCTTCAGAAAATTTGATCTCCAGCAAAAGATGATTTCAGCAGCAACTGAAATTTCTTTTGTCTGGAGTCTTGAATGATGATGGCCTTTGAACACTGGAATCAAAAGGGATCTGAAAATTTCAGTATGTTGATCTCCTTTTGTGATGTGTGTTCTTGTAAGAATTCTAAGACTGTGAGTTTCTGCAACTCTTTTCCTTGTTATTGATGTTCACTTATTGATGATGTTCTATATTCTTCTATTCCAGCAGAATATGAATATCTCTTTTATTCCTTAGATCTGAATAGAATGATTCTCTGTCCAAGAAAGCCGTTAGTCTGTCATAAATGACTTCCTTAACTGTATTTTGTCTTCTGGAGGAAAGTCCAATAAAAACATTCCTTTGAAAATCCCTTGAAACTTGCTCCAGATTAATTGAAATGGCTACAAGATCCTTGAAATAAATGCTGAGAATAAGTCCATAACTGTCTGAATTTGAATCTTGAAAAACGTCGATCTCTCCAGAAAAACGTCGACCTGAGCTCTACTATCGTTGAACTGAGCTCAGAGACTGGACTTAGACTGAAGCAGAGATCGTCGATCTGAGCTCAACTATCGTCGAACTGAGCTCAGAGATAGGGAAACAAACTAGAGACAAGAACGTCGATCTGAGCTCGAAGATCGTCGAATGGAGTTCGACGACTTGTTGAAGTTGAGCTCAGAGATCGTCGAATGGAGTTAGATGATTCGTCTAAGTGAGCTCAGCGATTGTCGAATGGAGTTCGACGATTCGTCGCCCTGAGCTCGACGGAATGACTTAGTCTCCAGAACTGAAATATCTGGTCTTGAGGGCAGCTTTCAAACCTAAATACTAACCCTTAGACTCAATTCTAATTGACATTTAGATCTATACAAGGAGGTCAAAATAGATTTCCTAAACACATAGTGATCCTTGCCCAAATCAGTAATAGGGTGTTCCAACATATCAGCCACTTGCTTATCTGTGGAGACAAACTTAAGGCTGATGTCTTCCTTTTGCACGTGTTCTCTAATGAAATTATACTTAATTTCTATATGCTTAGTCCTGCTACGGGAGACAGGATTCCTAGCTATAGAAATTGCACTAGTAGGACCACAAAAGTGTAGAGTTCTACTTATCTGAATATTGTAGTCCTGAAGTTGATGCTGGATCCACAGCAACTGAGCACAGCAGCTTCCAACTGAAATATACTCTGACTTTGTTGTTGACATTGCAACACTCTTTTATTTCTTGCTACTCCAAGAGATAAGCCTTCCACTTAGAAATTGACAGAAGCCTGAAGTGCTCTTCATGTCCTCCTTGCAGACTGCAAAATCTGCATTAGAATAGCCTATTAGTTCAAATTCCCAATTCCTGGGGTACCATAGGCCAAGATCTGGAGTGCCCTTAAGATATCTCAATATTCTTTTCACAGCAGTGTAGTGAGACTCTTTAGGGCAGGCCTGATACCTAGCATAGACACGTGTTGCATACATAATGTCAGGCCTACTTGCAGTGAGGTAGAGAAGGGATCCAACTTGAAAGAATTGGTTTCAAGATAACCTAATACACCTAGAGGGGGGTGAATAGGTTCAAATCCTGTTTATTCTAAGGCAGGTAATAAACTCTAGTTTTTTGTTGGTTATATTATTAACACATCAAACATATCACAGAAATATATCCAATTACAGAGTGCACAGGATTTATAGTGGTTCCCCAAGTATTGGGTACATCCACTTTCCCCCTTTGTCTATCTAGCAGTGTGCTAGATTCGACCTAACTTCTTCTCTTCACCTCAGATCCGCAAATCTTACAGCTCAGAACCCAATCAAGGTTCCTATAACTCAGAGTGAGTCCACACTCCTACAGCTCAGGCACACAACTCTACCTCAGCCTTCAACAAGGCCTACACCTCAGAGATAACAATCTCCTACAACTCAAGCTCACAGCCCTACCTCAGCCTTCAACAAGGCCTACCACTCAGAGACCTAAATCTCCTACAACTCATCCTTTATAACTTAGGCTTACAGCTCAGATCTATAAAGATCCTACAAAAAATTGATATAAGTTTGTAATTAACCACCACCTAGATAGAGAGAGAAGGGATGGATGGTTTCTTGATCAGTTCTTGGAAGAAACTGATAGCAGAGAACAACCACTCTTAGCTTTCTTCAAAGCTTCTTGAATCTGAACTCAGTAGGGTTGAACTCCTGTGAAGTTGATCTTCAATCAACTCCTTTCTTGAAATTCAGATCTCAATCTGAATCCTTCTTAGCAGATTGGTTCAGGATCTACACTTGAGGGACTTGATGATGAAAGCCCCTTTCTTCTTTGGAGCTCTCTCTCTCTCTCTAAATACTTATGTTTCTCTTTCTTTAGTATTTTGTATTGATTGGACGTCAACCACTCTTCTATATTAGTTCATCTTCTGTTGAAGGAGAAAGCCTTTATATAGTCTTCCTCCATGGTAACTGGCTGATCCGGTTTCCAACAAACTTCTGACAGCTTTGACAGTTACAGTAGACCGATTAGAAATGGCAGCTGTCAAGTCATCCAGTCACTTCTTGAACTCTGTCTCTCTCAGCAAAATATCGAGACTGAACTTCATCATGTGTCGACACAAGTAGACTAAGTGTCGACATAAGTGAACTAAGTGTCGACACAAGCCTTGGTGGTGTCGACACATCTCCATTGTTGTTGCTAATGCTTCTCGACACAGCTTTCTGTAGAATGTGTCGACACTGATTCTGTGTGTTGACACAAACACTTCTTCTCTTAAACTTTGTTGAAGCTCTCCAGTGTGTCGACACAAGTCCTGTGTGTTGACACAGTTGATGTCGACAAAGTCTTATATGTGTCGACACTGCCTCTTGGTGTCGACACAATTGATGTCGACTAAGCTTCTCTGTGTGTCGACACAGCCTCTGTGTGTCGACACAGCTGATGTCGACTAAACTTTCTCTGTGTGTCGACACTACCTCTTGGTGTCGACAATGCTTCACTGTGTGTCGACACTGCCACTGCATGTCGACACAGTTTCTTCTGGTGTCGACACAGCCTTTCCAAGTGTCAACACAATTAACTCCAAGTGTCGACACAGCTTTTCTCCAGTGTCGACACAAACCTTCATAAGTGTCGACACAGCTTCTTCTGGTGTCGACATATGGACTTAGAAATTTTTCCTGCATTCCTGCATTTTCTTAACCTGCACATATAAACTCAAAACAACATCAAATACACCTTGATGCATATCATTGAGTAAGGTGAGGCTTCTTCAAATCTGGTACACATTTTCCAATGTACCCAACAATCTCCCCCTATTTGGAGAAGTCATAACCCTTAGTCAATGATATACACCATTCATAACAAATACACATTTTGATGTATAACAACATTATATGACATGGTAAATTATAAAACAAAACATTTATAAATAATCATCACAGAATAATAATGCAACCAGAATAAGCATTAATTATTGTTTTGTTTCAACTTTCAAAAGTTTCTTATCAAAAGTTTACATAGATTTCAACACTAAGGATTACAAAGTTGTAAACTCAAGTAAATCTAATCTAAAGCTGGGCTGGCTCCTTGATAACTATATCTTTGCCTGATTGGACCTTGGCTTGTACTGGAGCATCAGTATCATCAGCTGGCTTCTTGCCCTTTAAATCTTTCTTCTTTTGCTCTTCAGCCCTTATTCTTTGCCTTTCAAAATAATGAAAAGGCTTAGGGAAATATTTGCTAGGCTCCTGAGCATTAGGAGGTAGCTTCCCAAGTTTTTCCTTTCTTCTATATTGAACTATGGCTTCCTGCCTTGCTTCATACTTTTGCCATTCTTGTGCATAGTACCATTTGCGCCTATCATGGGACTTATCTTTTACAGCTTTCCAAGCAGTCAGTATAATGTTCCTGGAGGTTGGACTCCACTGCTCAAAATCAGGCTTCAACTCAGCCTGTTCTCTGAATCTTTTCTTAGACAATAGAGCTTCTTGCTCTTTGTTCAAAACGGCCTCTGACATTGGCATGTCTACTTTCTCAAGGATAACATTTTGAGCACCTTCTGGAGGGCTATACATAAACTGTACTTCTTGGTGAATCATTTCAAAATCAGCTGGAGGATAAATAACTTGAGCAATTTCAGCTTGAACCCCTTCTAAGTAAGCAGGTTGTATACCAGACTCAGCCGCATTGTCATCATCACAGAGGGGTGGATATCCAAGTGTGGCACTGATGTTATTAAATATCCATTTAGCATGGTCTGAGCCAGCTTTGACTAATACTCTCTCCCCCTTTATGACTTCTCTGGCAACATGATCCCTGAGGTCATCCTTTTGAAATCTGATTTGTTCATCAAGAAAATTAACACCATCTTTATAGAATGCCTTTAACTTCAGGAGCTATCCAGAAATGGTCTTTTGAGATTGCTCAATAGCTGTTTTGACAGCAGCTAGACCTCCCTGTAAATGCTTATCAAAATCTGCCTTGGCTTTAGCCATTTCTTCAGGCTGGGCAGTTGCAACATTCTTCAATTTTGTAACAATCACATTATGTGATGCTGTCAGATTATCATTCATTCTAATCTGATTCTCTAGAACATAGCATTGTTTAAGAGCTATATCATCAACTTGAGTCTTGATGTTCTCTTGATGTGTGGCTAGGAAAACCACAGGATTTCCTCCTTTGTGAAAGCAATCAGTCATTTCCTTCTTATGCTGATTAACTTCAAATCTTATTGATTTAATATATGTAGCCAAGGAGAGTTGTAGATCTTTGTGAGTCTCATCCATGTATTTCTCCATGGCTATCCTCTGTTCATCGAGCTTTACTTGCAATGAGACTAATAAGGAGCTATAATCTATAGCTGGGGCAGATTGTGGAGCAGCAGTTTGTAATGCCTTCTTGTAGCTTTGGCTTCTCCTTTTGAAGACCATTAGCTTCCTCTTCTTGGCTCTTGTAGCTTCTTCATCCTCAGATGCTGAGGAACTAGCTATATCAACTCTATCTTTATGACTAGGAGGCAATACCTATGCAGTCCTAGGTTGCTCCCCCTGATTCCCTTGCTCCTCAATTCTTGTGTTCTCCCCCTGAGACCCTACTTGCTCCTTCTCAAGGTTAACTTGCTCCCCCTCAACATCTACTTTCTCCCCCTCAAACTCAGTCTGCCCTAAATCAGGGAACAACTCTTCAAGAGTGAACTCTTGTTGAGTAGGGACTGGAGATACTCTTATCTCTGGAACATCAGCAGCAGCAGATGTATCCTCCATAATGACATCTTGTGCTTGACTGTGTAGTTGAGTTGGCTGGTCAACATCAATCAAAGATTCAGTTAGAGTTTCATCCTTATCATTAAGACTTGATTGATTAACCTCATGTATTACCTCAAGTGTAGTTTGTGTAGCAATATCACTTTCCAAGTGTATTGGCTCTTCCTCAACATGAGGCTCCCCTGCACTTGTGCACCATCTGTAGGGTCTTGTGCAGGAATATCTTGTTCTGTAGTTTGTTCAGGAATCTCTTGCCTCTCCTCATCAGGCATGTCCTTAGTTAGAACCCTCTCCCACCTGGAGATGATCCTGATGTCCATACTTATCATGTGATTTATCTTAGTCCCAGCTGACTGTTCCATCACTTCAGGTATTGTTCCAGCTAAATACAAGCTCACAATTCTTCCCAGATTTGGCTTCTTCATACTTTCCTTAATCTTTTCAAAAATTACTAATGACCAATTTGTAGTTAGGCTGTAGATGATCCTGGTCATCAGACTGAACATATAGGCTGATATTTTATCATGCCCCTCTGGCTTACAGAGAATCACTTTTCCTACAACTTCAGACAAGAACTTCCCTTGCATATTCATGCCTTTCCTGTTCAAAGCTGAGCCAATCTTCATGGTGGAATCCAGTCCACACCATTGAGGTGCTTCTCTTAGCTTAGATGCAGTTACATCTTCTTCTTCTTGTGTTCTTAGCAGGTGAAGAACTTTCCTTAAACTATTCTGGGTGATTTTCACCTTTACTCCATGGACTGTGGATCTAATTTTGAGTCCAGTTTGATCTAGGGTAGCAGCACCAAAGAATTCTAGTGTTTCTTTCTTCCAAATCTTAGCTGGTTCAGAAACTAAGAATTCCAAACCATTTTCATCTATTAGGGTTATTACTCCTGTAATTTCTGATTCCGCTCCATCAAATGCGTTCCGAACTAGTTCGTATCCTTCATTGACATTGTCCTCGATCTTTGGCGCCATTAGGGTTGAGTGAAATCTTGGATTAAGAAGAGAGAAGTTGTCGACACAGGGTTTTGGTCTTGAAAATATGGAGAATGTGTCGACAGAATACGATGTTGACCTATTTATACCTTTCTAAGTAATGAAGGTCAAAAGTCACGTCAACAATCTCTAAATGTGTCGACACTGTTGGAAAGTGTCGACACAGACTTCTAATGACTCGACATCAATTCTATTTGACTTTGTCGAGTTCGACGGTCTGAGGTCGACGAATCTGCGCCTATACTCTAAGTGTCGACACCAACTCTGGATGTGTCGACACCACTTCTCTGAAGTGTCGACATTGATTATCTAGATGTGTCGACACCACTTTCCTGGAATGTCGACACCTGAAAGTGCAGGTTAGATCTGATATACTCTAGAGGGGGGTGAACAGAGTATGGTGCTTACTAAAAACTTTTTATAACTGTTGTTGTATACCTAAGTGAACAGGGAAGCAAATAAAATAAAGCAAATACAGCAACTAACTAAACACAGAGCAATCACAGACCACAGCCAGAAAACAAAAGAAAATAGCAACCAGAAGACACAGGGAGCTATAGTGGTTCCCCAACTAATTTGGGTACATCCACTCTTCTACCACCCTAGGTAGGAATCCACTGCAGGAAGAGTTGATCAGGTGTCCTGGGCACCAATGGGTTTTGATCTGGTCCCCAAAAACCAAACCTCAAGTCTTTTGGAAGGAGACTTATGAACCAGGAATCACTTTTGAAGGGAGATGACAACCCTTTATACAGGTGGTGGTGGTGAGAGAGTGAAGGTATCTTCTCTGTCAACAATCAGAGAGAAGATTCAAGTGGAATGATGTTAGCAGCTTGCTCCCCCTGAGATCTTGAATGTATCAGGAAGACTGGAGCACTGCTTTAGGGTGATAGGTCTTCAAAGACCTAGAATTCCTGGACCAGAATATGTTTCAGGAATTCCTTTGATAGATTGATTGATTGTTGTGCTTTGAAGTTATCCTGTGAATAGAGAGAAGAAGACTCTTGATTGAATTTGGTTTTTCTTCTTCTTCTTGAAAATATTCTCTGGTCAGGCTGATTGCAGTCAAGAACTTGTGATTTTTGAATAATTGTTCTTCTCTGCAACTTCAGAGTATCTATCAGATTGATTGTTGTGTTGTAATTCTTGAACTCTATTACTACTTGATTCTGTTCTCTTACAGTGTCTCGATTTTTTGTTGTGTGTCTCTTGTGTCTATTACTGACTGAGGAATATTCAAACTTTTGAATGTCGAGCAGTAATTACAGTCGGCCTTGGAAAGAATCAGCAATCAATGACTTTCCTAACTGTCCCATGGAAAAACGGCATGTAATCGTCCATAGTCAATGCACGTTCTAACGGTAACATTCCGAGAAGATCTGGCATTACATGTTCAGGAATCAGCGCCAAGAAACGGGATAGGAACCTTGAAGAAAACCTAATCTAGATTCGTCGAACGAAGAACACATTTCGTCGAGCTGAACTTGTGTTCGTCGAGCTGAGCTTGAGTTCGTCGAGCTGAGCTTGAGAGAGTTCGTCGACCAGACAATCTTCATTCACCTGATAGACAATCTTCATTCGTCGAGCTGAGAATCAAATTCGTCGAGCTGAGAAAAGTTCTGGACATAGACAAAATATCCTGCATCTGCTGAAATGCTTTGTCGACAAAAGTTGGTGTCGACAGATTGATCTAGGTGTCGACACAAGTCCTCTGGTGTCGACATAAGCTGGTGTCGACTGAAATCCTGGTGTCGACACAAATCGTCTGGTGTCGACACAAACCCTAAGTGTCGACATAGATTCTCTGAGTCCAGAAATCGTCGAGTAGAGAATAGCATTCGTCGACCTGAGAAGCTGTGAACTTGAGGTCCAAGTTCGTCGAGCTCAGAATATAATTCGTCGACCGAAGCATGAAGCTGGACTTAGAAAAATTTGAAGTTCTCCTGACTTTGGCTTGATGTAGAAACTGAGTTTTCATCGAACAGAGAACATAGATCATCGAGCTCAGCACTAAGAATTATCTCACGATCGTCGAGCGCAGAACTCCTTTCGTCGAGCTGAGTTCGACGAACGTCGAACTCACTTTACTTAGTCTTGAAAACTTGTGAGCCTTGAGTATCTGATGGTCTTGTTGAAAGATGGTCCATCTGCAGTTGAGCCTAAGGACTTAACCTAGACTCTATGACACAAATTGACCCTGGCTATACATGATGGGTCACATCCTAAGTCAGTGAACCTAGCCCAAATCACCTAGGGATCCAACAATCTCCCCCAATTTGGGTGAGGTCACTAACAGAGACTCAAAACAGAAAAACAAAGCAAGAAAAGGGATATATCTGGCAGAGAATTATAACACATGCAACAGATATATATATATACACACAGCTTTGTTTAACATAAAGCACAGTTAAAAACAAATAACAGACAGAAATTGAAACAACAACAAAATTACTTCTTTGGCTTCTTCTGCTGAGGTTTGTCTTCTGTTTTCTTTTCTCCTGGCTTCTTGAAAATGATTTCTCTGTTAGGATCTTGAGCTTGAGCCACTGTCATGGTCATATCAGCTGCCCCAATAATTTTCAATGATGTATCCCTGGGGATAACTGCTTCTGGATGTAGTTTCATGTAATCATCAACATTAAAAAGTTTGTTGCCTTTGTCAAACCTTTTCAGCTCTTCCTTTCTATACTTTGACATTGTTGAAAGACCAGAGATATCTTTTCCTTCTGCTTTGGCTTTATTTATCAATGATAGACCAATCAGCTCTTGGTACCTAGTCATTCTTGTAATATTAGCAGTCTCTGGATCTTCAAAAGGAATTGGAGGAGAGAGGGGACTTTTTGGACTTTCATCTTTATGTACTTCAGAACTTTGTTGCTGCTGCTGCTTATGCTGTTGACTTCCTGAGGAGGATGGCCTCTGCTGGCTGCTTCGAGAAGATCTCCCTGACTGTCTCTGATAAGTTTGCATTGGGGCAGATCTCTGGGAGCTAGAGCCACTGGCACCAGCTGCTGGAGGAGGAGGAGGAGGATCCTTCCTGTATCTGTGCACTGGAGGAGGGGAGTATCTCCTACTTCTCTTTCTATCTTTCTGCTGGTTTTTGGAGAGCCATATCCATGCGGGCATTCTCTTATATGGAGCAACATTGTGCAGAATATAATAGGGAGTGTCTGCATTGGGATTTGGCTTGGGAGCTAGAGGAGGAGCAGCCTTTCTCTTCTTTGCCAACAGTCTCTTTTTCTTACTAGTTGCATCTTCATCAGAATCATCATCATCTTCTTCTGACTCAGAACCTTGAGGGATGTCATAAAGAGCATCCAAAGCTTTTAAAGCTTTATTAGAAACAACAGCCTTTGCTGGAGGAGAGGCAGAAGGTTCAGGAATAAGGGTTTCAGCAACAAGAGAAGAATTATCTGTACAAGGTTCAGAAACAAAAGAGACAGAGCTATCAGCTACTGCCTTATTCTCTTCTTCAATGTCAGCCTGAATAAGCTCATCTAGAGTAGTCATTGGAGAGTCATCCATAATAAAATCTGGTGTTGAAACTGGCACTGATGTATCTTCTGGAATGACTTTTGAGCTAGAGGCAGAGAGAGCCAAATTGTCACAGAGTTGCTTGGCAACTGCTGGACTAGCTGGAGAGGTATAAGGTACCATAGCCAAATATGGCTTAGTAAAATCAGCTGGAAGAGATTGTTTATATACAGTATCAAAATTACTCAGCAAAACTGATAAATTCACTGTGGGATTTAAATAGAAATCACCAACAGGAGTTATTTGTGCAACTGACTCATCCAAATCAATGTCAGTATCCATGAATTGAATTAACTCAAACATCTCAGCATCAAAGTCTGTCAAGATTATTGTATCCTCATCTGAATCTGTATTAGCTAGAGAGGGAACTGCTGATGTGACTGCTGCTACTGCTGCAACTGCATCTGCTGCAACTTCATCACTGAGCATCTCCCCCTGCCTGGGTTCAGGAATACCTGGAGCCAGGCCCCTAGATGAAGAGGGGACAGCAGATAAATGAGAGATCTGGGCAGATAAGGAGTTAATGGAGGTCACAAGAGGTGTAATGGCCTCTTGGATCAAAGATTGGATGAGAGGTGTGAGCAAAGAAATAAGGGTAGATGGATCAAATGGGGAAGGGGAAGGGGATGGAATGGGAGGAGGAATAACAGATGGAGTGGGGGCATCTTGCATGATTGTATTTGATGGTATATGATAAGATGGGATGGTGGATAAGTGTGGGGGAAGAGGAGACTGTGGAGGTGTAGGAAGTATTGTCTCATAAGGGGAATCTGGAGGAGTGAGTTGTTGATGAACTTGCAGAGGGGAAGATGGAGGTGGAGATTGAGTGATTGTCAGGTCAAGGGGTGGAGATGAAGGACGGGTAGGTACTTGAGGAGGCTTCTTTGGAGGAAGAGGTGCTGGAAGAGATGGTTGAGATGGAGGAACCTCTTCAGCAGGGTGGAGAGCGGCCTTTACAGCCCTTGTGCTCTCTGAAGTTTGGAGGGAGGAGGAAGAAGCCTTTGAGAGCTTGTAGATGGTCCTCTCCCACCTGCCAAACAGAGCGCAAGTGAGGCGCTTGCTGGCGTTGATGGAGATGGTCAGGGAGACCATACATTCAGCAGCCTTCTCCTTGAGAAATATTCCCAATATTCTGCCAAAGCAAACTTCCTTCTTACTGTTCTTCTTCTTGATCAATTCAAAGAAAACCTTACTCCAATCAACTTGTCGCTTATTCACTACTGCACACATTATCAGAAATTGGTGACGGGTAATATAGTCATGAGCAGAGTGCTTGTCCATCAGTATCTTTCCCGTAATATCTGCCAGAAATTGGTAGGCGGCGGATAGTTGCTTTTTCAACAACTTATTAGGGTTGTTACCAGAGAAACCCATCAGTTTCAGCATATCACTAAATTCCTCAAAATCCATTTCCAGATTGTCTTCTCCGTTCACTAATCCAAATATCTCAGAGAGAACTACGGGAGAGAGGGAAACAGCAGTGTTCCATATATTGCAGGTCAAAACATCTTCAGAAACTGTAGATGTATATACCCACTCTTGTATTTTCGTTGCATGAAGTTTAATGCGCCTGGTCATGAAATCCTTTAAACTGAGTTCTTCCAGTAGTTCCAGGATGTATAGAAAGATGGGGTCAGAATGTTGAAATGACTCAAAATCCATGTCGAAACCTGTGTCAAACTTCATTGCAACCAAAGCTCCTGAGGGAATCGTCATTGATGTCCTGCAAGAAAAACACAGAGAGAAACGGCGATCAAGAGCAAAGGAACTGAAAGCGCGGGACGGAGGTCGAAGAAAACCTAGATATAAGATTTTCAGAATATGAATCGACAAACTCTGTTCCACGAAAAAGAAAAATTCTTCGAACTGAGCTCGACGAAATAAATTATAGACAGATAATTTGTCGATCTCATCCAGAAGAATCGAAAACAGTTCGTCGAACTCCGTTCGATGAAGAGTCTTCTGAAGCAAAGTTCGTCGATCTCCGGTCGATGAAGATTGTTTCCTCACACAGAGAATTCGTCGATCTCCGTTCGACGAGAATCTCTCAAACATTCTCTAATTCGTCGAACTCCGGTCGACGAACTCTGGAAAATTCGTCGAATGCAGACAGAAACTAGGTTAACTCTTCTACATTAATCATTCCCAGTTGATTTATAAAGAACAGATGGGTTTTTTCATCCAATGGCTTGGTGAAAATGTCTGCTCTCTGTAGATCAGTAGGAATATGGATCAAGTTAATTTCTTTTTGTCTACATTATCTCTAATGAAATGATGTCTTATTTCAATATGTTTAGTCCTAGAATGGTGAACTGGATTCTGTGCTATAGCAATAGCACTAGTATTATCACAAAACAATGTTGAATTATTTAAGTTGACACCATAATCTAAGAGTTGATTTTGTATCCATAGCATTTGTGAACAGCAACTACCAGCAGCCATGTATTCTGCTTCTACAGTTGATGTAGACACAGATGTCTGCTTTTTACAAAACCAGGAGACAAGTCTCATACCAAGGAACTGGCATGTTCCAGAGGTACTTTTCCTGTCCACTCTATATCCAGCATAGTCAGCATCTAAGTATCCAGTTAACTCAAACTCTGACTCTGCAGGATACCAGAGTCCTAGACTAGGGCAACTCTTTATATATCTCAAAATCATTTTTAAGAAAATAAGGTGAGATTCTTTAGGGTTCACTTGGAACCTAGCACAAAGGCATGTGGCAAACATTATATCAGGTCTGCTAGCTGTTAGGTATAATAGGGATCCAACAATTGACCTATAATTTTTCTGATCCACTGGTTTCCCTGCTGCATCAGAATCCACAACAGCATTTGTAGCCATAGGGGTTTTCATCCCTGAAGCATCACTCATCCCAAACTTTTTGATAAGCTCTTTAGCATACTTAGCTTAGGAGAGGAAGATACCATCTGGGAGCTGCTTCACTTGGAGACCAAGGAAGTAGGAAAGTTCACTCATGCTACTCATCTCAAATTTAGAATGCATGAGGTCAGCAAACCTCTTGCACAATTTGGGATCAGTAGACCCAAAAATAATGTCATCCACATAAATTTGTACCAACAATATTTGGTCCTTATGATGTCTAGTGAAAAGTGTTTTACCTATGGTTCCTCTTGTAAATTCATGCTCTAAAAGAAAGCTTGCTAGGGTCTCACACCAAGCTCTTGGAGCTTGCTTTAAACCATAGAGAGCTTTATGCAATTTAAAAACAAAAGAGGGTTGAGTTGGAGAGAGAAAACTTGGAGGTTGTTCTACATAAACCTCTTCTTGAAGTACTCCATTCAGAAATGCACTTTTGACATCCATCTGGTAAACCTTGAATCTCTTGTAAGCTGCATAGGCAAGGAATATCCTAATGGCATCTAACCTTGCAGCAGGGGCAAAGGTTTGGCCATAGTCTATTCCTTCCTCTTGTCTGTAGCCTTGAGCAACAAGCCTAGTCTTGTTCCTTACTATATTGCCTTGAGCATCCAAATTGTTCTTGTAGACCCATTTGGTTCCAATAACTGGGTAGTTATGGGGTCTTGGAACCAAATCCCAAACTCTACATCTCTCAAACTGATTGAGTTCCTCTTGCATTGCAATGATCTAGTGGGGATCTTGCTCTGCCTCATGAGTGGTGAGAGGTTCAATTTGAGAGAGAAAACAGGCATGCATCAAGTCTTGGTTGAGTTGATGCCTTGTCTGTACACCTACTGAGATGTCTCCAATCACTTGAGATCTGGGGTGATCTCTAAGTGTGACAAGATCAGTTAGTGGAGTTGGTTGAGCAACAGCTTCAGTATTTAATTCCTCTTGGAGAATGATACTAGCTGTTGGGGGAAGTTCAGCCACTTCCTCTTGACTTTCCTCTTCACTATCTTCAGCAACCTATGGAGTAGGAAGGTTTGGTACCTCTTGGGTAAGGTTCAGTCCATCCATAGACTCACACAGTGGTGGAACTTGCAAAGAGCTTATGGTAGAAATTTCTTTCTCCTTGTATGAATGTTAGTCTCATCAAAAGATACATGAACAGATTCTTCAATTTTAAGAGTTGATTTATTATATACCCTATAAGCTTTACTGATCATGGAGTATCCCAGAAACACTCCTTCATCAGCTTTAGCTTGAAATTTTGCTATGTATTTCTTGTCATTATTGTGAATGTAGCAAATACAACCAAAGATTTTGAAATAATCGACTTTAGGTTTCTTCCCTTTGAGTAATTCATAGGGAGTCTTGCCCTTCAGTTTATGTATTAAACTTATATACAACACATAGTTGGAGGTGTTCACTACCTCTGCCCAAAAGGATAGAGGAAGGTGAGCATCTGACAATAATGTAGTAGCAGATTCAATAAGGGTTCTATTTTTCCTTTCAGCTACCCCATTTTGTTGAGGAGTTCTAGCAGTTGAGAAAGTTTGCCTGATCCTTTCACTCTGACAGAACTCTTGCATAAGAAGAGAATCAAACTCTGTCCCATGATCACTTCTGATCAGGGCAATGTGAGTATTGAACTCACTTTGTATGCATTTGAGAAACTCTGTCAGACACTTAAAGTTATCAGACTTCTTCATCAGAAAGAACACCCATGTGAATCTAGAGAAGTCATCTATAACCACTAAAGTATAGGATTTCCCTCCTAAGCTTTATACTGTAATGGGTCCAAAGAGATCCATGTGTAAAAGATACAAAATCCTAGGTGAATCACTTTTATTAAGTGACTTGAAGCTATTTTTGGTTTGCTTGCCTAATTGACAAGCCCTGCAAAGTCCTTCCTTCTTGTAGGGTCCAGAAGGTAGTCCTCTAACAAGGTTGTCCTTGGATAGCCTAGCAATGGTTCTAAGGTTTATATGCCCTAGTCTCTTATGTCATAATTCATTAGGTCTACAAATAGAATTGAACAAGCATATATCTACCTTAGTTGAAAGAAAATCCACAAGATAGATGTTACCTTTCCTTTTACCTGTCAACATAGTTGTGTTGTCCTCTGATTTGATTTTGCATGAGGATTTGTTGAAAGTCACTTGATATCCTTCATCACACAGTTGACTGATACTGATTAAGTTGTGCTTCAGTCCTTCCACATAGGCTACTTTCTTGAATGTGACTGTGCCAATCTGGACTGCACCATATCCTTTTGTTAGACCAAAGTTTGAATCACCAAATATTACTTTGGGTCCAAGCTTGGCTTTAAATTATGTGAAATTGTCCTTGTTTCCTGTCATGTGCTTTGAGCACCCACTATCCAGATATCATTGCTGGTTTGATGTTGGATAGGTCTTCACCTGCACATAAAGTAATTTATTTGTTTTTAACCCAGTTTACCTTGGGCCTAGGTTGATAACCTTTGAATTCAGAAATAAAAGACATCTCTGGTTGACTCTTATAGCCTTCAGGATGATATCTCCTAGGAGGTATTATCCATTCAGTATAAGGGTTAAACCATTGAGATGTAGGACCTCTAGGATTGAAGTTTTATTTGTCTTTGAATGATTTTTCAAAACTCTGAGCTTTGTTCGACGATCTCTGAGCTGAGTTCAACGATCTTGGGTCAGATCGTCGAGCTCCGTTCGAAGATCGATCATGCCAGAGTTCAGGGTTCAGAGATCGTCGACCTGAGTTCGACGATTTAGCCTGAGATCGTTGAGCTCCACTCAGCGATCGTCGAGCTCCGTTCGACGAATTCTGTTGAACTTTCATTTTCTTAGGTAAATCACAATTCTTCCTAGCCACCTCTACAACTCCCTTACCTTTATCAGAGATAAACTTGATTGGAGTTGTTAATACTATAGGTTGGCTGGATGAAGCACCCAAGCCCAGTGTACTATTGAATCTTGAGTTCACTGTGCTTGTGATGTCCATTAGTTTGATACTTCTCCCATTAAGGGATTCTTCAAACTTTTTGGCCTCTGATAGTTCACTTTTCATTGAGGCTATCTGCTCCCTATAGCATTCCAACTCCTCAGAGAGTTTGAGGTTTTCTGATTTTAAAGTATTGTGTTCAGATAGCTGATTTCTGAGAGAAATGATTTCCTTCTCAGATTTTAATAAATCTAGACACAGTGCTTTAAACTCACACTTGAAGTCCTCAGAGTTAAAATCAAAAGAACCTATTACCTAGTCCTCTTCAGATTGAGTCTCTGATTCTGACTCTGACTCTTTTGCATCAGAATTTTGTTGTGAGGCATTGATAGCCATCATACAGAATTCCTTTTCATCAGCATCATCTTCATCATCACTAGAGCTGGATGAAGCTTCAGATTCTTCTTCTGTCTCACTCCAAGTTTCAGCTACAAACCCCTTCCTGGTATGTTTGTTCTTGTTGGAGGAGGGTTTGTCATTGCTGTTCTTCGTGAAGTCTTTGTCTTTTCTTCTTTCTTTCCTGTCCTTCTTATCCTTATTCTGACTTTCTGGACAGTCAGACACAAAGTGGCCTGTTTTCCTGCATCCAAAACAAATAATCTCTTTGTTATTTGATTTGTCATACCTTGGCTTATCATGCCCTCTGGAAGACTTTTTCCTGAAGTCCTTCCTGGCCATTTTGTAAAACCTTTTGGACAGTAGGCTTAGCAGCTCTTAATTGCCTGTGACCTTGTCTTCAGGCTGATCTTCAATGGCTTTGAAAGCTATTGACTTCTCTTTTCTGACTGTTGGTGAAGCAGCCTTCTACTCTTCTTCTCTATTCTTGATGAGCAGCTCATAAGACTTGAGCTTGCTCAAGAGAGCTTCAGTTGTGATCTCATTTAGGCTTCTGGCATCCTTGATTGTCCAGATCCTTGAGTCCCAAGTGCTTGGGAAGCACATTAGGATTTTATCATTGAGCTCAGTCAATGAGATCTCTTTGTCCAATGTTTTCAGCTCATTGACTATGAGACTGAGTCTATTATACATATCTGCCACTGACTCAGCTTCTCCTTTCTTGAAGTTCTCATATTGGGTTATGAGGTGAGATCTTCTATCTTTTCACCCATCAGCAGATCCTGAGACTATCTCAGATAACTTGTCCCAGATGTCCTTTGCTGAGTTGCAGTCAGCTACGTTTTGGAATATTTCATCAGACATAGTCTTGGCTAAAATATTCATTGCCTTAGCATCTGCCACTTTCCATTTCATGATTTATTCATTTGTTCCTGATGGAGGTGGAACAGCACTTGTACTTGTATTTTCTGGGGGTCTTGGACACACTGTCAAAACAGAGTTAAAAATGTCTTCATCAATAGAGTTCATGTACAATCTAATCCTTGCCTTCCAAAGTACAAATTTAGATAGATTGCACACTGGAGGTCTGGTGCTAGCATAATCTTTGTTTTGGGCCATGTTCTGTGAAGAAATACATCTAGTAACAAACTTAAAACAAGAAGATCTAACTAGAGGGATCTTTGGGTTCAGCTGTTAGCCTGTGCAACCACTAAGGTGTGGTATTATAACCAACCTCCCTCTGATATCAATTGAAAGTGCAGGTTAGATCTGATATACTCTAGAGGGGGTGAATAGAGTATGGTGCTTACTAAAAACTTTTTACAACTGTTGTTGTATACCTAAGTGAACAGCGAAGAAAATAAAATAAAGCAAACACAGCAATAACTCACACAGAGCAATCAAGACCACAGCCAAAGAACACCAGAAAAATAGCAACCAGAAGTCCAAGGAGCTAAATGGTTCCCCACCAATCTGGGTACATCCCTCTTTACCACCCTAGGTAGGAATCCACGGCAGGAAGAGTTGATCAGGTGTCCTGGGCACCAATGGGTTTTGATCAGGTCCCCAAAAACCAAACCTCAAGTCTTTTGGAAGGAGACTTGTGAACCAGGAATCACTTTTGAAGGGAGATGACAACCCTTTATACAAGTGGTGGTGAGAGAGTGAAGGTATCTTCTCTGTCAACAATCAGAGAGAAGATTCGAGTGGAATGATGTTAGCAGCTTGCTCCCCCTGAGATCTTGAATGTATCAGGAAGACTGGAGCACTGCTTTAGGGTGATAGGTCTTCAAAGACCTAGAATGCCTGGACCAGAATATGTTTCAGGAACTCCTTTGACAGATTGATTGATTGTTGTCCTTTGAAGTTATCCTGTGAATAGAGAGAAGAAGACTCTTGATTGAATTTGGTTGTCCTTCTTCTTCTTGAAAATATTCTCTGGCCAGGCTGATTGCAGTCAAGAACTTGTGACTTTTGAATAATTGTTCTTCTCTGCAACTTCAGAGTATCTATCAGATTGATTGTTGTGTTGTAATTCTTGAACTCTATCACTGCTTGATTCTATTCTCTTACAGTGTCTCGATTTTTTGTTGTGTGTCTCTTGTGTCTATTACTGACTGAGGAATATTCAAACTTTTGAATGTCGAGCAGTAATTATAGTCGGCCTTGGAAAGAATCAGCAATCAATGACTTTCCTAAAGTCCCATGGAAAAACGGCATGTAATCGTCCATAGTCAATGCACGTTCTAACGGTAATATCCGAGAAGATCTGGATTAATGTTCAGGAATCAGTGCCAAGAAACGGGACGGGAACCTTGAAGAAAACCTAATCTAGACATCGAACGAGAACACATTCGTCGAGCTGAACTTGTGTTCGTCGAGCTGAGCTTGAGTTCGTCGAGCTGAGCTTGAGAGAGTTCGTCGACCAGACAATATTCATTCACCTAATAGACAATCTTCATTCGTCGAGCTGAGAATCAAATTCGTTGAGCTGAGAAAAGTTCTGGGCTTAGACAAAATATCCTGCATCTGCTGAAATGCTGTGTCGACAAAAGTTGGTGTCAACAGATTGATCTAGGTGTCGACACAAGTCCTCTGGTGTCTACATAAGCTGGTGTCGACTGAAATCCTGGTGTCGACACAAATCGTCTGGTGTCGACACAAACCCTAAGTGTCGACATAGATTCTCTGAGTCCAGAAATCGTCGAGTAGAGAATAGCATTTGTCGACCTGAGAAGCTGTGAAGTTGAGGTCCAAGTTCGTCGAGCTCAGAATATAATTCGTCGACTGAAGCATGAAACTGGACTTAGAAAATTTTGAAGTTCTCCTGACTTTGGCTTGATGTAGAAACTGAGTTTTCGTCGAACAGAGAACATAGATTGTCGAGCTCAGCACTAAGAATTGTCTCACGATCGTCGAGCGCAGAACTCCTTTCGTCGAGCTGAGTTCGACAAACGTCGAACTCACTTTACTTAGTCTTGAAAACTTGTGAGCCTTGAGTATCTGATGGTCTTGTTGAAAGCTGGTCCATCTGGAGTTGAGCCTAAGAACTTAACCTAGACTCTAGGACACAAATGGACCATGGTTATACATGATTGGTCAAATCCTAAGTCAGTGAACCTAGCCCAAATCACCTAGGGATCCAACAACACCAACTAATATGTGTCGACACCACTTCTCTGGAATGTCAACACCAACTACTTTGTGTCGACACAGACAACTTCTTGTGTCGACACAATTTTACTTAGCCATTTTGTTAAACTAATCTAGTTCAACATTCCTAATTCAATTTAAACTTATTGAATTTAGTTTCATCTAGAGGCTTAGTAACATATCTGCAATTGATAATCTGTTTTGATAAATTCTAGTGAGATGTCCTCTTTCTTACATGTTCTCTAAGAAAATGTATCTAATTTCTATATGCTTAGTCCTACTATGTGAAAACAGGATTATTAGCAATAGAAATAGCACTTGTAGAATCACAAGCAAGGTATTCTACTTTCTGAATACCATAGTCTTCTAGCTGGTGCTGAATCCAAACAGCTGTGCACAGCAACTTCTTGTTGCCATATATTTAGACTCAGCTGTGGAAATTGCCACACTGTCTGCTTCTTATGCTCCAAGACATCAATCTTCTCTCTAGAAATTGACAGGTGCCTTTAGTGCTTTTTTCTATCTTCTTTGCAACTGCAAAGTCTGCATGAATAGCCTGTTAGTAGAAAATCTCATTCCTAGGGTACCAAAGCCTAGATTATGTGTGCCTTAAGATATCTCAAAATCCTTTTGACTGCAGTAAGATAGATTCTTTAGGGCAGGATTGGTACTAGCACAGACACATATAGCATACATGATACTGGTCTACTAGCAGTCAGATATAGGAGGGAGCCAACTATCCTCTATACAAAGTTCCATCGACAGGTTTCCCTGCATCATCTTTGCTTAGAGACACACTTGTCCCATTGGAGTTCTCATGGTAGTGGATGATTCCATACCATACTTCTTAATTAACTCCTGGGTGAACTTAGACTGAGATATGGACAAGCCATCTTCAGTCTGTCTTACTTAGATACCCAAGAAGAACTTAAGTTCTCCCATACTGCTCATTTCAAATTTCCCTTGCATAAGTTTTGCAAACTTTCTACAAAGATTACTTTCAGTAGACTCAAATATTATGTCATCAAACATATATTGGACTAGGATTATCTTTCTTTGGATTCCTAAGGAATAGAGTCTTATCTATTTTCCCCTTGAGAATTTGTTCTCAATGAGGAAAGTAGACAAGGTTTCATATCAGGCCCTTGGGGCTTGCTTTAACCCATATAAAGCTTTCTTAAGCCTATAAACATAATCAGGTTTGAGAGAATCAACAAAACCTGAGGGCTGCTCTACATAGACTTCTTCTTTTAAATTTCCATTTAGGAATGCTGATTTTACATTCATTTGGAATACCTTGAAGCCTTGATATGCTGCATAAGCAAGGAACATCCTAATTGCTTCCAGTCTTGCTACTGGTGCAAAGGTTTGATCAAAGTCAATACTCTCTTCCTGCATATATCCTTTTGCAACAAGTCTTGCTTTGTTCTTCACAATGACCACTCTCATCAGTTTGTTCCTAAAGATCCACTTTGCTCCAATGATGTTGTGGTCTTTTGGTTTAAGAACTAACTTCCAGACCTTGCACCTTCTGAACTGATTCAGCTCCTCCTGCATGGCATCAGTCCAATGTGGGTCTAGAACAGCTTCTTCAAATTTCTTGGGTTCCACTTGAGATAAGAAGCTAGAGCAAAGAACTGTGTTCAGATTCCTGCTCCTTGTTTGTACTCCTTATCTTGGATCACCAATTATCTGATTTGCTGGATGATCCTTTAAGTATCTAATAGCTGGAGGTAGTCTATCTTCAGGTTGAACACCTCCAGTCTCTTCATTATGCTGCACCTCTTGGTTTTCATCAGCATCTGGAGAGTCTTGTACTCCCCCTGGACAGCATCCACCATTTTCCACTTCCTGATTTACAGTAGAATCTTCTGTAATGGTAAGCTTGTTCATTCTCTCATTTATACCTGTAGAACTGCAATAACTACATTGCAACTCACTGTTAATAAGTCTTGTTTCATCAAAGACAACATGTACAGACTCTTCTACAACTTGAGTAATCAAGTTGTAGACCCTATAAGCATTAATATTGTTGTTGTACCCAACAAATATCCCATCTTGGGATTGGCAGCAAACTTAGTTAGATAAGACTTGTCATTATTAAGGACATAACACTTGCAACCAAAGATCCTAAAAATAGGATAAGTTTGGTCTTCTGCCTTTCATAATCTATAGGGAGTCTTTTTGTGGCTTTTGGTGATAGAAGCTCTATTGATCACATGACATGCAGTGTTTACTGCCTCAGCCCAGAAATATTCTGTGAGAGAAGTGTCACTCAATAGAGTTCTACCAGCCTCAATCAGTGTTCTATTCTTCCTTCAGCAATACCATTTTGCTGTGGTGTTCTAGGTGAGGAGAATTCTTGAAAAATCCAAATTCTTCACACAGTCTTGTCATACGCTCAGATTGAAATTCAGTGACATGGTCACTTCTGATTTTGACCACTGTACTGTCCAGCTCATTCTGAATCTGTTTGACAAAACTATATAAAACACTTGGGTTTTCAGATTTTTGTCTCAGAAAGAACACCCATGAATATCTAGAATAGTCATCTACCACCACAAAAGTGTAGACCTTCCTACCTAGACTATGAACTGGCATAGGACCAAAAAGATCTATATGCAAGAGGTATAGACACCTCACTGAATCATTGTTTTCAAGGCTATGAAAGGAGGATTTGGTCTGCTTGCCTTTTTGACAAGCTGAGCATATCTCATCCTTTATACACTTAACTTGAGGATCATTCCTCACTAACTCTTTGCTAAAGAGTTGGTCAATAGTCTTGTAGTGGTGTAGGGATGTTTGTGAGATGGACGTGCTTACGCTAACGGCGGGTTACCCATCACAGAACATAGAACAAATAAGAGAGTGCTCCGACCAAAAGCGAACGAAAAGGGGTCGGTTGGCTCTCAAAAATACGGGACTCGATACAACGTCCTTAGGACCTACTCTCCAACAAGCACACAACTCGCGCCTAGCCGGACTCGATACCACGACCTTAGGACCTACCTCTCCAACAAGCACACGTCTCACCGCACCTACACAAGCATCTATTCTTTTCACAATAAGCATCAATCGCAGCAAAAATATATTAGGAGCGGCGGTAAACGATAAGGAGGGATCAAGAACAAGTTGAGATTAACTCCTTGTTAGCACCAAAGCGTGCCCCATCTTGAGAACAAGTCAAGGCTAGGCCTAGTTTGTACTCCAACGGATTCCAATCCGAAAAACAAGAGGGTCAATAACAACGTTCGATTCAAATTTGCAAGCGAAAAAACACTTTAAAATCGCGGAAAGACGGTTGAATAACCTCCACAAAAATCTCACAGCAAGAAGCACAAAGATAGGGAAGAGATTACCAAACCAAGAAGAAGATCACACAATATTTGTGGGAGAATCACTCTCTCCCACGGTTCCACCGGTTTCACACCGAAGGGGGCTGCTTCCTTCTTCCACGGAGTCGCACCGAAAGAAGCCACGCCGGAGTCGCACCGAACGGGGATGGAGGAGGCAAGGCTAGGCTTCACACCAAAGGCGGGGGGGCGGCTATTGGAATCTCTCCATGGCCGAAATTTCTCTTAGGGGAGTTTAGGTTTCTTCATCCAATGCATAACTCATCATAATATCCTCCTTTAAATAGGAGTTACAAAAGAGATCCAACCATCCATGATGGAGATGAAATCTCATCCATCCGGGCGGTTACATACACACCAAGGGTTTAATAGCACACCAACATAAAAATAAAAATAATACAAGCCAAATGTTTTAGCAATTAAAATAAAACTAAGTAAAAGTATTAAGCAAGCTTTGCGCGCCGCGGACGGAGGTTGTATCGCAGCTTTCCGTTAGCGTCCGTGGCGTTGTCATGACGCGCAAATCTTAACTTGTTGCGCCGCAGCAACCCGTGTCATCATCAGGAAGTGTTGGAGGGGCCGCAGCAACGGGTCATCATCAGGAAGTGTTGGAGGGGCCGCGCCATCAATCCTCCCCACTCAAAATCTCGCATCTCCGATGCGTGGGCTGATAGAAAGCGGCGGAGAAGCTCGACATCCAAACGTTGAAGCTCTGTCGCGAGTACCCATGAGTCGTCCGACGGTGGGCGGTCACGCCAACGGATGAGGAAGCGGTAGGTAGCACCGTCAGGAGTAGTAAGTGGCTCAGCAGCGAGTATCATATCTGGATGGAGAAACGTCTTGGGAAACCTGGGAAACATGTCAGCAGTAGGAAGAAAAGAAGGCAACGTACCATCCGATGTTATACCTGCGGGGACCGGAGGAGAGAGATCATCCAAACTACCACTCCCAACCCATTAGAAATTTCAGTGGAGGGAGAAGACGACAAAGAAACCAACTCTTGTGGAGGCGCAACAAACAGCGTCAAATCCGAGACATTAAAAATAGGGGAGATACCCCATTCAGCAGGCAAATCCAATACGAAAGCGTTGTTACCTAGCTTCTTTATAATCCGAAAAGGACCGGCGCGTTTGGAGCTAACTTTTTAACGGTGCCAGTTGGCATTCGTTCGGGAACTAACCGTACTAAAACCAGATCGCCGACCTTAAAGTGTGACACCTTCCTATGTAGATTAGCGTGCGCTTGATAAGACTCATATTGAGCAGTCAAGGTAGCTCGTATATGTGCATGTAAGTCGTGAATATGTTGGGCGAAGGATTGTGCAAACTGACTTGTTTTTGTATGTGGGAGGTAAGGGGATCAAGTAAAGTGGCACAGGGGCCTTATACCCGTGAACAATTTCATTCGGAGACATACCCGTGGACGATTTTTAGAATTATTGTAAGCCAGTTGTGCATGTGGAAGCAGTAAATCCCAAGTGCCTTTATGGTCGCTCACGAGACATCGAAGAAGATTTCCTAGGCTTGATGATACTTCCGTCTGGCCATCAGTTTGTGGGTGATAAGCCGCGGAGAATAATATTTTGTGCCCATAAGAACCCACAAGGTTTTCCAAAAGTAGCTAGTGAACTTGACGTCCCTATCTGAGACAATAGTCTTCGGAACGCCACGGTGACTAACGACGTCTTTAAAATACAGTTTCGCAATATGAGAGGCGTCGTTGGTCTACTACAGGGAGGAAGTACGCCATCTTGGAGAACCTATCCAAAACAACGAGTATAGAATCATGACGTCGCAGGGTGGGGGGAAGGCCTAATACAAAGTCCATGCTCACGTCTTCCCACGGGACGGACGGAATAGGTAGCGGAGGTATAAACCTACATTGGAATTAGGTAACCCAGAACTAAGGCACGTAGGCAAATTTCACATGTTTTTACACTCCTGTTACCTATTCGTCCGTCTCCTCGGGGAAGACGTGAGCATGGACTTTGTAATTAGGCCACTCCCCCCACCCTGCGACGTCATGATGTATACTCGTTGTTGGGGAGTAGGTCTCCAAGATGGCGTACTTCATCCCGTAGTAAGGAACAACGACGAATGTCTCATATTGCGAAACTGTAT